>OZ020516.1:35247536-35648037 GCA_963971425.1 Bryoerythrophyllum caledonicum | reverse complement strand
AGTTATCGGATGGATGGAGGAGCACCAGCTTGTGGGGGTGTACGCGAGCACACCTCATGAGGCGTCACGCGAACTCCATGGGTCTGATTTTTAGGGTTTGGGTTTCCAGTTGCGGCGGCTAGGGTTTGGTTGTGGCGGCTAGGGTTTGGTTGCGGTGGCTAGGGTTTGAGGTAGTGGGCTGATGTGCCATACCATGGTTTTAGTACAATACTACGGGCTACTCTCATTATTGAAGTTCTCAGTGGGTTTTGGTGTCACTCTTTGATGTCACTAGTTGACTCACTAGTTGTAAACATCTTACTTCTATTGAATTTGTAATCTTTGAACATACTGAAGTGGATGTTTTCATTTGGGTGCTCAACTCTTGGTTTTGCTCACCTTACACTATTGTATCTCTGACTAATCTTTAATCATCATGAATCTAACACTGGAGTTCCCTGATATTCAGAATTGAAACAATGTCAGAAGCTTACCAAATTTGCAAGAGACTTCTCAATGTTCAAATTTCCTCCAATCTACACAGTACACACAAGTTGACAGAAATTAGTGAATGAAGTAAAAATGCACATGGCCTTGAGGTTTCGATTGCAAGAGAGCTCACCTTACAAATTGAGAAGGGAAGAGACCTCTAGATTTGCATAGAAACCTTATATCCTTGTTGGAACCTTGTGCTCCAAGTTTACTAGTCAAAGTTTGACTTTGGAACTTTGGACCTTTTGCTTTGTTTCTCCTTTTGTTTAAGCTTTTTACATATTATATTAAAAAAATTGGCTATAGCCTACATGTAATACAAAGATACTTGGGACTTTTTATCACACAGTTTACCATATAAATTTTATGCATGTGTTGCAGGTACAGTGGGAAGGGTTGGAAAACATGTTCAACATCAACGACAGAATGGTGATTTAATGTTGAACGCCATCAAGCATTAGTGCGTGTACCGCTAACACCTGCAACGTATCTTCAGGTAAACATTTATTTTTATACAAGTTTAAGATTGATTGTTGATTGATCTTCTATACTATGTAATTTATAGAATAACCTTTATGTGGATGTATAAACCCTTTCATTTATTAGCAATTGTAACAAGTTCCAATAGTGTCAGTAATAGCAAGTAGACAACATGGTTCATTTTTTTCCCTAGATTCAGTGGAATCCCTTCATTTCAGTTCACTTGGATTCAAAAGATTGCATCACACATGATCTAGATTCATTATCATCATGTTAGAAATGATATAAGTTCCATTTTACACCAATGTTTAGGGATGCAGAAGAGGTGTAACATATTTAACCCCTAAAGGATCAAGTGTCAAAAATGGGCTTTTTGAAAGTTCAATCATGTTCCTATGGTGTCAATTTCCAACATTTCTCTTTGAAAATTTTACCATAGAAAGGCATTATCAAGACTTCAGTGGGAAAATAGTTTTTACCTAAATTGGACATTTGATCAAAAAGTTGAAGGGTTTTGAATTTCAAATGGAGAGAGCGGGCAAGTTGGGCACGTTCAAAAACTTTTGCTATGACACTATGTTGAATGTGAGATTTTCGGTACTTGCAACTAATACTATTTCCCTTGATGTTGTCAAAATAAGTTCTTGTCATTAGTGAAAAATAGCATATCAACCCAAGTCAAACATTTTCACTCATTGTCAGTCAGTGTTGGACAAGGTACCAAAAAAACTTTTTGTTTTCCAAATAAAACCTAGATTTTTTTTTATTTTTCACTTTTTATTTTATCCACAACAATATGTGGTGTAAACCTTCTTATGACCATTTGGATTACCAATCTAAAACATATTAAGTTCACAAAAAATTATAGTGTGATTTAAGAAATTCCAAACTTCCCCTCCTTGCACAGTTGTTTTTGAATATGCTACACCCATTCTCTACCTCTAAAAATTGGTGTACAAAGAACTAACATGAAGCTTAACAAGATGGTTATGGATTTAGACGTTGTGTAGTGCAAAAATTTGACAGCAAGTGAAGTCAAAGTCTGCTGATCCACTGCACTCAGGGAAGAAAATGAACCATATGCTTGACTTCAAACACTATAATCTTTCAATCCATGCGGTCAAAGTTTATGAAATTTTGTTTATATATTACTTAATAAGCCTTAATTGAGATCCTACGGTCAAAATTAGAAATAAATTTTTTTGTTTCCATTATTGTTCATTGCACTAGAATCCAACAATTTTGAAGTGTTTTTGGTGTAAGACTGTCATTGTACCTTCAGGGTTAATGACTCTGTGCAAGGAGTTCATGCTCTACAAATTCTTAATTTTTTCATTTCAAAGTTTTTTTATCAAAAGGTCTAATATCATCATCATATTTTGATCAGTGAATATGTATTTAGAAATATATCTTTTATAAAATGAATGGTGCTTTGAAGGTTAACAATTAGTACATGTATTTTGACTAATGTGTAGCCATAATGTTCCTATTTTTTCAATACTGATAATGGACAACTGCACGATTCAAACTCCTTCGATACGGCCACACATCCAAAGGGATAATATGCACTCCAATAGCTTTGTGGGGGCTCGATTAGTACGAGCAGCACGTGCAAGGCAAATTCAACAGAGATCTGTTGGAATCAGAACATCTGAATTGGAGAGGGCAGTGGAATTGCTTTCTGAGAAAAGAGGTGTGGTGGGCTTAGCAACCAGGAAGCATGCATTCAAAAGTGGCATGGAATTGAATCGGTCGAAGTTCTTTCCATTTGAGGTGGCAGTGCGTATCACTAGGATAGATGATGCATTGCATTGGACCGGAGAGATTGTAGGAGAACGCCTCGGCATGTGTGTGGGCTTGATCATTCGTTGGCATCGGTCTTTGCTACGAGTAGTGGCTGTAGAACTTGATATTACAAGTGTTCATGGTGACATTGGATCACAGATAGCGCCTACACAAGTGATGGCCCCAGAATTTGATTTTCTTGAGTTCATCAACACACCAAGATCCACTGAGAGGTCTCGATGTAGTAGTCAAGCTTCTAAAGCCATAGATGAAAATTCGCCGTTTTCCCAGCCTACTCCCTCAAATATCCAAGATTTGCCCCATATAGATGGATTTTCTTATGTGAGACCACCACGTCGTCCCTATTCTATGCAAAATAGGAGAAGGAGAGATTCAAAGGAGCCATCATTGACAGAAGTTGCACCATCGAAGGTATCCCTTAGAAGCGTACAATTTGTAATGGCACAAGGAGGATGCAAACGCAATTGTTTGAGGGACGTTCTCGAAAGGTATCTATTGGACATGCGATATAATGCATGGGATAATGAGTTTTCAGTTCGAAGTACGTGGATGAGACAGATGCTAGTTTCTTTTTACACAAGGACGGAAGGAACTCGTCGAGACAAGTTTGTAACAAAGTTAGATGGGAAACAAGTTTGCAATGCTTGCTACGCTCTTGAGGTTGGATATTCACAGAGGCGCTTTAAGCAATTGAAGAAGGATTGTCTAATATATGGAAGAGTGACATCGATTCACGGCAATATCTTTTCAGATCCAATAAGAAAGAGTACTAGAATGTCTGGAGCAGAGGCTTGCTTTAAATCGTTTGTTGATGAAGCTGGTTGTCCTCAACCTCATTGTTGTATTCGCCGTAAGAGTGACAACGAAGTGGTGCCTCTTATGCTCCTTCCTATGAATACAGCCAAATCTGATGTATTCAATTACGTGAACGAGGAGGACAAGAGAATTTGTAATGGTGAAATCATTTCTATGAGTTCGTTCCGGAGGATGTGGCGCATCAAGTATCCCCACGTTCAGGTACCTCCATTCTTGAAATTCTCAAAGTATTATCATTGTTGGGAGTATAAATGTGCCATGGAAGGAACCACCAATGCGGATGCAAGGATAAAGATAAAGGAGTTGTTTATGTTGCATCTGCGCAACTAGATGGAAGAATGTAGGCATTATTGGATATTCAAGAGGTCCTGTTATATTAGCCCTGAGTTGTATATGTGCATCATAATAGATGGCATGGACCAAAACACGGCCATGGTACCGAGGATGCGTCAGACTGTGAAGAACATTGAACACCGGTTTGTGAAGACCCATCTGTGTGGTGCTCTTGTACATGGGATTGGTTTATATTGCGACGTGTGGTTTGGGGCTCACCACAAACACGATAGCAATCAAGTCGTGAGTACATTGTTGTACGTGAGTGAAGATGTGCTGCGGAGGAGGGGCTTTTTGCCACCAACACTGCGAATTCAGGCCGACAATTGCACCCGTGAGAACAAAAACATTTATATGTTTGCTCTATGTGCTACATTAGTGGGATTGGCGTTTTTTCAGGAAATGGAACTATCTTTTCTTACAGTGGGCCATACCTACGAAGATATTGATCAACGCTTCAGTTGTATATCAAAAACGTTGAAGAGGTCGGACGTGGACTCGTTGAAGGAAATGATTAGTCTTATAGAACGAGGAACATCTCCTACGGAGGCATTTGTTAGTGCCTGGCTGCTAGAGAATGTATGGGATTGAAAATTGTTCATAACTCCTCACTTACTGACATGTCAGGATTCATTGGTGGGCATAACATTTCCGCACCATAAGCGATTCTATATGGACAATTGAGAAGGGACTCGTGAGGTTTGAGTACAACACAAGCATTATTGCTAGGATCCATGGGGACCGGAGGCAGGGACGAAAACTTTGAGGTCGTTGCCAAATAGGAATGAACGACCATCGTTTGCGGAAGTATTTGCAGCGGACGAACGGGAGTTGAAGGCGTTGAATGACTTCATTGCATATAAACAAAGGTGCATTCAAAGGTTGCAACATGAGGACAAGAATCGTGAGGCAAAAGTAGAGGCTGAAATATTGAAACTCTATTTAGCTGAATTTCCACACAAAGATCGTAGCAATGAGCATTGTTCCTCACCGTTTTGGCCTTCAGAGTTCTCCAACATCGGATCTACAGGGAGCGCATCTTTGGATGTCATGGATGGTGCAAGTGAAGAAAATTGCGAGGTAAATGTCGTAGAGTAGGTAGTGGCGATGCTTCCAAATGGCGAGGCTCGAGGATACTTTGGTCCTCGTAGAAGAAGACCCTCTAATCAAGCTGTGCGTAGGGCACAACAAACAGAGCGCAACTATGTTGAGGAACAAGCTGAAGAAGGAGCAATGTATGAAGGTAATCACGACCTATTTCCACCATTTAATCCACAATCTGATATCCGTTGTGGACAGTTTGTAGCCTTGAGTGTTGATCGAGCAGAGATAGAAGGCAGTGTACCATTCTATATGGGGAAAGTGATTGAGGAAAGAAAAAACCGATGGAGACTTAAGATAAAGGTTTGTTGGTATTGGCCCATCATCCAAAGGGGGGTTGCTGATGGACATGGGTCTTCTGCACAACGGTATGCAAATTGCATGGACTCAATCTGGGAGCCATCTGGGGAGAGCCATAGTTGGGTAGAGAAAGATGCATGCATTTTTTCATAAGTAGACTCTCTGAAAAGAACCATGTCCGGAGGCGGCGGGTGGAGAAAGCGCAATGTATTTGGAGTGCAGGTTGAAAGCAAGATTCGCATTCTTCAATCGGCAAAGGCTCACATCCTACAATATATTGCAATGCAAACCGAAGCTATCGATGACGACCGTTTGCAAGCAGCCCTATATTCTATGGAGTAGATAGTGTGCCTTTTTGAGAGTATACTAGTTGTGTATGGTAATTGATATATAGTGTATGTGTAAAAGTAGTATATTCTAAGGGTGATGTAAGATGTTATGTCATTGATCCTTTAGAGTGAAGCTGTGTTTACTATTGGTGCTAAATCCAATTGTTGAAGCATCTATATTTAGTTTCCACTATTGTATGCATTATGTACTACGTAGAATATCTTTTAATCAACTGCCAACCCTTGCATAAAGAATGTTTTTTTGTAATTACGCCTATTTATATACTACAATCGTTCAAATCTATCTTTGAAATATTGTGAAACTATATTAAATACACATTTATCTTGTATTAGCGAGGGGCCACCACAATTTAGTTGGAAATGCCAAAAAATCGCTTCCAATATGAACAACCATGATTGTACGTAATATTGTTGCAGAAGCTCAATTTTTTTTCCTTTGGAAAACATTTTTTTTCATTGATTTTTTTTTTTTTTCAATTTTGCCACTTTTGTTCGCAATGGCCGCCGTTGTACCCAAGTGCACTTTTAAATGGCCAAGTGCATAATTGCTTAATTGCGTGTTAAAAATGTCTTCCTTGCACACTAAACTTAGAGATCTTCATATTTTTTAAAATTTCATTGTTCCACAACAATGTGTAGTGTAATTCTACTTATTGAGCATTTGCATTATCAATCTAAAACATTGTAAATTCACAAAAATTTAAGATGAAAATTGGCAATATTTCAACCTCTACTCCTTGCACGATTGTTTTGAATATGCTACACACCTCCTTTACCTCTAAAATCTGGTGTGTAAGGAACTAACATCATGTTTAACACGATGGTAATGGATCTAGACCTTGTGTAGTGGAAAAATTTGGCACCAAGTGAAGTTAAAGTTTGCTGATCCACTGAACGCAGGGAAGAAAATGAACCATATGTTTGACTTCAAATACTATAATCTTTCAATCTGTGCAGTCAAAATTTATGAAATTTTGAGAGTATGTAACTTAATAAGTCTCAAGTGAGATCCTACGGTCAAAACTAGAAATAAAAGTTTTGTTTCCTTCTTTGTTTATTGCACTAGAATCCAACAATTTTGGAGTGTTTTTGATGTGATACTGTCACGGAACCTTAGGGATTGATATTGAGGTTAAGGACCTCATTTACACTGAATGCATCAAGGATGCCCTTATATATTACAATCCAAACTCTTTATATGTTACCTCTTTAAGTGTTAGAATCTCATATATATTATGGAAATTACACTCTTTGAAAAATTTACACTATTAAGTGTTATATGTTATGTGTTATCAGATGTCTCGCTCTTTACTTCAATCATTTTACTTCTAAAACTGAAAAGGTTGGAAAAATTAGAGAAATTATGGAGGAGGATGTAGAAGTAGGGACAATAAAACGTAGTGCACGGCAGTAAAACTAGCCGGATGAAACACAATATAGGGTTCAAGGTAACAATTTTGGATAAAAACTACTATCATGATGGATGAAAAATAGTATAACGGAAGAAAATATAAATGTTACTAATTATCGAGATCAAGTTTTATAAGTGCTATATGTTATAACACTACATGTGTTATGATTTTTCTGTTCCCGACTAGTAACATATAAGATAAGCCTACCATAACCAACAAATATCCATAGCCAACGCCTATAAAATTGTGGTATATCCAACCCTCTTCCATCCCATTACCACCAAGACATGTCATAACACGTAACATATGATATCTCAATTGAGACATCTCATAACATGTAACATATAACACATAACACAATCCCCATTACTGAAGCTTCAGCAATATTGGTGCATAGTTGTGACCCATGCCAACGAACCGGAACTCCATCATTCCGGCATCATTGGCCTCTCACACCCATAGTTCCATTGGCACCTTTTGCCAAGTGGGGTATCGGTTTCATCGGTCTCATTGCACCGGTAGGTTCCGGTAGAAATCGGTATATAGTCCTCGCTATGGACTATTATACCAAGTGGGTGGAAGCTAGAGCCACCAAGAAGAATGATGCTGCCACCGCCGCCACGGTCCTATTTGAGCACATTTTGATGAGGTTTGGATATCCTCTGGAGTTGGTGAGTGACGGGGTACCCACTTCTTGAACGACACCATTGAACTGATTACCAAATGTTATCACATCAAGCACCGGAAGACAACGCCTTACAACCCAGAGGCAAACGGTTTGACGGAGAAAGCCAAGGGAACTATAGGGAATATCTTGAACAAAGTGGTGTCGGCACACAAGATTGATTAGGACACGAAGCTCCATTCGGCGGTATATGCCTACAATACGACTTGGAAGAAGACTACCGAGAGAACTGCCTACTTCCTTGTGTATGGAATAGATGTGTTGCAGGAAATTGAGTTGGATGTGGAGACTTACCGGGAGATCGGACAGAAGACTTGGATGACAGGCTATCACAAATTGACCAACTGGAAGAGCACAGAAGAGACTCTTTGGATCGGACAACCCTAACCCAAGACCGGAGAAAGGAGGACTTTGACCGGAAGCTATCCCGGGAGACTGGAATCCAGGAAGGCAAATTAGTGCTTTTGTTCGATAATAGTCACAAAGACTTTCCGAGTAAGCTTCAAACCCGGTAGATGGGTCCTAATAGAGTCATTCAAATCTTTGAAAATGGAAGCTTACAATTGGAGCAATTGATGGGACTCCATTGGATACTCGGACAAATGGTTCCCGGGTAAAATTTAATAACCCGGCGGATGTTGAATGAGTGTTCACGAGGACGCTCACAAATGAAAAAAGGGTTATGTGGGAGTCTAAAACTCCCACTTGGTTGCCCCTACCCAAAAAGTTAGTTAAAGTAGGATTTTTAGTCTTAATTAACTAGAAAAGTAGTTAGTGTTGTGTAGAATTAGATTAGATAGCGGATAGTGAAAATAGGGAAATGCTTAAGTAGTTAATTAGGTTTATAGTGGTGATAAAATCGGGTCTTAAAATCTCTAGTCTAGTCCCAAAAAACAATTTCAAAGAGTCTCGGAAGAGATTCCGGGATGTAATTCTAAAATCACCACTGAAACTAAATTAATTAGTTAAGTTTAGAAGGTAGTTAGATTGATTAGGAAGTTGCTTTAGTTCCTTCTTTATGTTTTTGATTGTTGTTGACATAAATTCTTATTTGAAATAATAAGAATTCAGTTATATGAAACAAAAAATAAAAATGAGAAACAAGAGGAAAAGAAAAGAAAAGAAAAGAAAAAAATAAAAACGAAAAAATAAATAAAAATTTACTAAATAATTTATTTTTAAAAAATCCAATACATGGGTATCAAGCCGGGAATGAACTAGCCTGGGTATCATCCCCGGTGCCCGAGTATTACCCGGGAAGCAGCAGCCGACCCCCTCTCGATAGCCAGCTACGAACTCCCCTATCCCAAATTTGGACCCCCCCTCCAGAAACTCTTCCTTCTCCTCCAGCAACTCTCTTTTCTCTCTCCCTCTCTGACCCCATCTCAAATTTTTCCCTCTATCTCCCTCTCTAGTTCTCCCTCTATCATAGTTTCTCCCTCTCTCTCTATTTGGGTCTTTTTTGGAGTTGGAGTTTTGAAGAAGAAGTAGTCAAAGAAGGAGAAGAGGTGGTGCAATTTCAAAGAAGAAGAAGAGGTGGTTTTTAAGGAGAAGAAGAATCTAGGATTTTGAAGAGGAGGTAGTGCAACTAGGGTTTGAAGGAAGAGGTGCGTGTAACTAAAGTTTGAAGGAAGAGGTCTGCACAACCTAGGGTTTGGTGGTGGAGGAGTCTTTTTGATAAGTTGGTGGAGATTCCTAGGGTTTGGTGGTGCATGGAGGTTCGTGGCCGTGGCGAGAAGATCCAAGAGATAAGGTCAAGAGTTGACGGAGGTTGCAGGTGCAACAAGGAGTTGGAAAACAAAGGTGATTCCTAATTATGTTGGGTTTCTCTTATTTATGCAAATTTCTTTGATTGTAAGTCTTTTTTTTTCCTACCGAGGTGACTTTTGATAACATCCTCTTCGGTCTAGAGAAAAAGTCCCCCGGTGGACTCTATCTAGATCATATATGTCGTAGATTGTAGCTTTTTATACGTGTGGGTCTACATTGGTATCATATCATTTGTTTTCTATTGTATTAGCCTTGCGGCAAGTCTTTCCTTTAGATTTTCTCCATCCTCCTACCCTCTCTAGGTCTTGCCCAAATTTTCTATCATTTTTCCGGTCTCCGCGGTCAACCGGAAAAATCGCTTTCTAAGTCTTGTTCTCCCAAGTTCTCTCTTTGTAATGATCATATGTGATATTGTTTCGTTAAGTGTGTTGTTAGATACGTGAGATACCTACACCCACGTATTCTAGCAAAGTACTCCAGAGTAGTTTACTAGTATTCTGTTATACTTATGTTTTCCGGGCCGGACTGGAGGTTGTGATAATTTGTAATATGTGATTGTTGTAATTACAAGACACATCCGGGAGTAAGTCCATCTCGGACAACATGGCCCCATCGGTAACACGGACGCTTTCTAAGATTGACCCGAACAAGTAGAAAGGAATTGCAAAAGGAGAATACTTTGAGGAAGGTGGTTGAGTTTTTAAACTCAATCTTCCGGTCAATCCTTCCATGGATCTATTGGAAGATAATTCCACTCTTCCGGATGAATCTTCCGGTTGAGCCTTTGTTACATGTTATGTGTTATTGTTGATTTATCCCACCGGTTGGTGGGATGTTAAAAATTGTTAGATTTAAATACTAGGGAGAGAGTAGTGATGTCGATGGGGTCCATTTTGCACCCGGTCACTACCACTAGAGTGGTTTCTCCGGCTACTTACTTTTGTTAGGAAATGGTTCACCGGCCTCGGACTGGAAATCTTCCGGTTTTCCAGTCTACCGGTAATCCGCCAGTGACTAGGCTACCCTTGATTTTAGGATCTAGATGCCATTTTGTACTTTTGTGGATTTACTTTTGAAGGGTAGCTAATAGCCTTTGTGTACTTAAGGAGCCTTGGGCTTCTGTATTATGTACTCTTCTCTTTGTTGATTTACTCATGTCTTGCCTTCATTGCTTGTGTCTAAAGTCTTTGTTGAGCTTGTGTGAATAAACCGAGAGAGAGTTGAGACCTTCTAGTGTGTCTTTGCTAGGTGTATAAGGTTGTGACTTATTGTGTGTTATGTGATTGAGTGTAAGTAGGGATTTCTTGAGGGTGTAGAATACCGAGGTTAGATAGGTGGAGTGAAATCCGGGATCTATGCTCCAGACCCTACATTGGTGGGATCGGGAAGAGTTGTTTTATCGGATGGGATCCAGGAAGCCCACGGCTATTCATGATAGCATCCTTTAAGTGGGAAGTTTTTGGATTGGTGGGGAAAATTGGTGATAACCCCCCTCTTGGTACACCGGGAGAGATTCCAGCTAAGCCTGAGTTCGGAGAATTCTAGAGTTTCTACCCTTGCAGTGGACGAGTTCCGACGATCCTCGTGAAAAGTTGTCTTGCTCATTTGATTTGCTTAGCACTAACTTGTTGCGAATCTTCTATATTCTTTGTATGATTCATTGGGTGTGGTAATAGTTGGAACCCAGGCTTGCGTGATCAGTTTACCGAGACAAGTTTTCGATAGATTGTGAAGATCGGTAAACCAGCTGCGACCTTTTTAACTCTTTCAAGGTGTAGGATTAGATTGTGGATATTGTTGCCTCTAGACTGCAAGAATGGATGGCAGTGACTTTCTGGGCACTGTAAAAACTTACCGAAAAACTACTCTGACGCTCAAGAGAGTTCAACTAGAACACTTCTAGTTACTTGTTACCGGAAACTAAGGTAACGGCCCACGAGGAAGCCATCTTCCGGGATGTGCTGGGGTATTTAGTGTGAAGTGTTGTTAAGATTTAAAGAGTTCGATGCACGATAAAAATCCCAAGAAACGATCTGATTAGGTGGGCTCGCTAAACGTTAATTTCGGTTAACTTTGAGAATTACAAACCACTAGACTACGACAAGTCTCCATCGGGTTGGATTGGAAAACTACAATGAACATATCGGGTAGGGGATTACATGGAAACTCGCCCTAAGTGATGGATTGACTAGACTATTTATTCACACCGGTCCTTAAAGTACTTCTTTTTTTTGGACAATGTCAATCGTATTTGAAAAGTTTTCGTACCCCTTGTGAGTTTTGTGTTGTAATAAGATAGGGAGACATGGCAGTGACAAAATAAAAAGATTGCTTCCAAATTAGGGATGTCAAAGTCACATATAAGAGATGTAGTAAAGAGAGGTGATGAACGTGGGGGTGACGTCAAGGATGTTCCGCACTTTGGACACCGCTCAAAACGCACAAAAGCAAAGAAAAAGAGGGTTTTAGAAGTAGTGGACAAGAATCCAAAGTTGAGTCTTTGAGGGATCACGGTTATTGCTGATGTTGGGCTCAATCGTTCAAGTGTTGACAAAATCCTTAGCGAGTCTAATTTTCGGCTCAAGATTCTGAGACCTGGATAGAAGCAAAGGCGCAAGGAATTTGCACAAAGGCGACGCCAATGGGATTTGCAACAGTGGGGACGAGTGGTATTCATCAACAAAGCGACAATTGAGTATGATCCTTATCCAGTTGGGAAGAAACTGCGTGTGAGACCTAGAGAGGAGTTTTGCAAGAAGAATTTGAAGCCAAAGTTCAAGTCTAGGAGGACCAATGTTGGAATTTTTGCGTGCATAACAAAAGGGAGCCACACGGGAATTGATTTTGGTGAGAAAGAGGACTGAGATAGAGTGTAGAAGACCTTGCCATAGATTGGGCCTTAATGCTTCCCAATTTGCAAGTGAAATCCATCAACCTCACACAATACCTTTGATTTTGGAGTCTGTCTGATAATCCTAATCATATCTACCTTGCAGCAGATGGAGAAACTTGACATCGTGGTCCTCAAAACAAGAAACATCAAGAGGATTGTCGCTATGTGGAACTCCCTTGGCCACCCGACTCACCAAATCTCAACCTGATTGAGAATTTGTGATTGTTGTAGAAACGACGACTAAGAAAACGTTTCTTGGAGGAGGAACATTGCCCACGTAGCGCTTCCGAGTTGTTTGTTGCTGCACAAGAAGAATGGGAGGAGATTGATAAGGGCACCATTGATGATTTGATAGATTCAATGCCTCGTAGAATTCAAGTTGAAACCAATGTTGATGGAGGTCATTCAAAATGGTAGTGGAGTTGAGAGTTTCCTCCATGTTGTGTGTGAGTCTCGAGCTTTGTTTGTTACATATGAGATTTCAAGAGAGATTTCAAGAGGTGCAAGATTAAACGCTTCAGTTTCAGCTTAGGGTGTGGAAACTTTTTCAGACGTGACTGTACTTCGCATAGGGTAATTTACAGAGGAACTTGAATTTGAAAAGCATACCTGCAGCAGGAACAATAGCCTTTCAACAGAGCCAGTCAGTGGACACGATTGTGCCATCGTTTGATCCGAGCACGGTGGTCGCGGGCTCTGCAAATCAAGCTTAGCTAGTTGCTCATTTAGTCCTCGTGTACGAACACATCCGGATAACCCTTTTATTATCCAGCACAAATAGAAGCCTTAAAGTTAGCTCTTTTGGCGTCAACGGAAGGACAGCCACCCCAAAGGTCGCTTGAAGTTCGCTCTACAAGACCTTAGCTGGAGCTGCAATACTATAGCAGCTGCAGGCTTTTTTTGGTTTTTTTTTGGCACAAAACGAAACAGAGTTTGATTGCAAAAACAAAACCGGAGCAAAATACACAACGCGCCAGAGCCGGCGCAGCTGCAGGCTTACCACCTGATTTCTAAACTCGCACACTTGTAAGTTTTGAAGGTGAAACCTACCAAAGTCAACGACGGTAGAATTTCCAAATTCACGCACTTGTAGGTTGTGAAGGTGAAACCTACCAAAGTCAACGACGGTAAAAATTCTCACATATAAGCAAGTCGCGGAGGCAATTAGTCCACACACTTGCAGCAGTCCCTCACTTGCAGCGCCGAGCTTCCTCTGCCCACCGTGGACATCATCCTACCCATCTGGTAGACCTGCAGGGCTCCAGCGATGGCACTCTCTCAACATGGGAAGCTGATCGCAGCCGTACCGGTTGCAGTTGTTCTGATGCTGCTCTGTGCTGGTACCCATCTCACTTCTGACTAATTATTGTCATGTTGATGCACCTCGGTTTGGAATGCGTTGTCATCGAGTCTGACTGAGGTAACGTCCCACAGGTCCTGGATGAGCGACTGGTTGTGACTTGGTACTGACCTATCTGATGGTGCGTTCAGGTGCTGTGGAGGCTACTTGTACAACGGAACAGACGTGGTGCAGTCAAAAGTGTGTGAACGCGCAAACAGACGTGAACAACTGTGGCGCCTGCGGGACCAAGTGCACTGCTTGTCCGGCCAACGCCTCCCCCAAGTGCAGCGCGGGCTACTGCGGGTATACCTGCAACCTCGGGTTTCAGCTCTGCAACGGCAATTGTGTGGACGTGCATACAGACGTGAACAACTGTGGCGCCTGCGGGACCAAGTGCACCACTCGTCCCAACGCCTCCTGCAAGTGCAGCGCGGGCTACTGCGTGTATACCTGCAACCTCGGGTTTCAGCTCTGCAACGGCAATTGTGTGGACGTGCAGACAGACGTGAACAACTGTGGCGCCTGCGGGACCAAGTGCACTGCTCGTCCCAACGCCTCCACCAAGTGCAACGCGGGCCACGTCGAGTATACCTGCAACCCCGGATACAAGAACTGCGACGGCACGTGGGAAAACGGCTGCGAGTGCGCCATCGACACTGACAATGCACACTGCGGCAGGTGCGGCAACAGGTGCCCCGAGCCCAAGTACATCGGCGGAGAAGCCAGATGCTCGTAAGTTTCTTACCTGCCTCCCAACCATGTCGTCCCGAACGAGCTGTGTCAATGACCCTGATCTTTGTCTGAATGGACATGCAGGAAGGGGAATTGCGAGAAGAACTCCTGCAAGAAGGGAATGAAGTACAACAACGGCAAGAGGTGGTGTGAGAAGGATGGCGGAGGGGAGAAGGAGCATGGTAAGGGAAAGGATGACTAGATTTCCCGTTGCAGCACAACACCAGTGGAGCTGAGTTATTTTATTGCCCGCATGATGCTACCTGATGTGAGATTGTATCATCATGTTGGTAGTATAATCAAGCAATATGGTGGGCTGCCAGTGTATCCCTTAGAAGAGTGCATGTGGAGGTGGATGAGAGAATTTTGTGGGGTCAAGCAAAGCATGATCTAATGTTACGCTGACATGGTAAACGGAGTGTTTTGAATAAATCGAATCTCTTTGGAATGTTGGAGTTGCACTTGGGACAGTTTGCATGATTCATCAGTATACTCCGAGGCTTGTGTGGTAACCTTACTCCGAATCACCTTCTCAACGAAGGTCCGACGAATTGTGTTGCAAATATCTACGTGTACATTCATGCAATGTTGACAAGGGACAAGTTAACAAGGACAGATTTCTCGACTGGCTTTAATGTGGGAGAAAAATGGGTGCCCGATGGTTTTTGAACAGACGTGCCAAGGAGGGAATACTTGCACAAATGTCGGCACGTAATCATGACAGACTTGTGAAAAACAAGTTGGAAAATAGTGCCCCTCACTGATACACTCTAGTTATCTCCCTACCTCCATGACGGTAGTAAGTGTGCTCCAACGGGCCTGCGGACATTGTTGAATTGTAACCAGTCGAAGGAAGAGGACTAAGATATGTTACCGAGTACGCACCCGGGCAATCAGAGATGACATACATTTGCAAGTCGAGGTTTGACACTGTTCACAGTCAGTTAACATGAAGGAGATCGTGAACGATGCGTGGGATGGAGTATTGCATGTTGCGCTGGGCGCTGTAGCATCAGGCTGATTGGTTACTGGTTTCCTGCAAATTGAATCGTCGTCTACACAACCACTTCATCCGGCACCTGTAGCAGCAACAGGTGGTCCCTTTCGTGCAGAAGAGATCTAGATTATGTTATGTTTCACTGATTTGAGGTGAATAGTTCTAACGTAATTCTATGAAGGGGGAAATTCGTGGTGTTCATGTATTCCCGCTTTCGTGTAATGCTTTCACGAAGCCATATACCGGGGGTTGACTTCTCTCCGAATTCTGTTACTCTAGATATCTATTTCTGATTGGAGTTATTTATAAAGCGAGGCAGAGACACCATGAAATCTGATCTCGTTTTGCAGTGTTCATAAGAAAAGTCAGCGTTGAATAGTTCTAGATTTATATAATCATCGTAATTTTTAACCTCAAAGGCCCAAGGCATTTTTCTCTCAAGAAACACTCCAAAATTACCACTATCTAAAAGTGGTATGAAAATCTTATTTTGAAGTAAAATTTTGGACTTTAAACTGTAAGATCTTTAAAAATACTTCTACATGAACAAACCATAGTTTTTTTTACTGCAATTCACCGCATGAATATGAAGATTATAGCGTTTGAAGTCAAGAAAACGGTTGATTTTCTTCTCTGTGTTGAGTTCATCAGCAGACTTTTCACTTGGTATCAATTTTTTGCACTACACTAGGTCTAGACTTTTTAAACATTCAATTTGTCTTAAGCATGATGTTAGTTCCATATACAACACTTTTTAGAGGTAGAGAAGGGGTGTAGCATATTTATAACAAGTGTGCAAGGTGTAGAGGTTCAAAAATTGTCAATTCACATCATATTTGCCAATTTGTTTTGTGAACTTAATTTATTTTTAATGATATTCCAAACAATCAATAAGAAGTTCTTTATCTCATGTTGTTGTCAAACAAATAAAAACTCAAAAATCTGAAGATCTCTAGGTTTTATGTAGAAAAGAAGAAGTTTTTTTGGTACATTGTTTGACAATGTGTGAAAATGTTTGACTTGGGTTTAAAAAAAATTTACGCTAGTGGCAAGATTTTTTTTTACATCTTCAAAGAAATTAGTATTGTCTGTATGTATGAAAAATTTCAGTGACAATAGAAACATCGAGCAAAAATTTTGAAGTTGCCTAGAGTCCCCAATACTAACTTTCAAACCATAAATCCAAAAAAATAATTAAAAAAATACCTCCACAAAGCTTTTATCAGGAGCAATCTAGCATGAAATTTTCAAAAAAAAAGATTTATTTTCAAATTTTTAGAACATGCCCAAAATCAAAATTGTCCTTCCAAGGGAAAATGGTCCCTCAGGGGTTAAAGCATCGCGACTATGGTTCATCAATACCACCTCTTCTAAATGAGATATTGTGAGACTAATCTTTATAACATTTTACTATTTTCAACGGAGGATCTTGACATTTAGTACTACAAGAAGATACTCAATTACCTTCTTTTAGAGGATTTTTATTAAATAAAAAGAAAAGAATCTTTAATTTCTATGCAACTACTATCTGAAAACAATGATGGCTGTCAAAAACTTTCCTTTATTACTATGTGCCTCAAAAACTTGTGTTATTTAGTTCTACATTACACTGACCAGCTCTTCTAGAGACTAGCTTTTGATGTTTGAAGCACCAAAGATGTTTTCCAATAAAAATAACTTATATAAATATCCAATAAAATTATAAATAAAACATAGAACATGATTATAAAATTTTATAAAAAGATCATAAAATATAATGAGGCATTTATAATGATTGAGAAGAGTGAATTATCATGTATTTATTGATACTATTAAGAAACTATTGTAGATGTTTAATAAGAAACTATGATTTACAATGCTTGCCTTACTATATAATATTTTTATTGTACAATGTTAATAAACACTAATATCTTTAGCCTTGTAAAATTCCTTTATAATGTCTCACCAAAAAGACTCTAATGCCTATACATTTTAGCAAAATAGGAAGAAGCAAAAAAAATATAAATAAAAAATTCCATCTCAACCAGATTAGGATCTTAAAATTTATTACTTGAAGATCAGTCTCAAGTAACTTCATAAATTTGATTGCTTCAATTGAATGATTATTATAATGATTGAAGTGAAAAGAAGAAGTTTATTCTCTTCTTGTATAAATAGAATCAATAAACATTGACTTTACTTAATGTTAGTTTGTTACCACTATAGTTTACATAATATTGAGAGGGAGAAGTAGCTCCATACTACTAATTCCTTTCGTGGTAGGCATGGTCTTGGTGGTGGAAGGAATAGTCACTTTATTCACACCGGTCCCCATCGGGAACCGGCGTTCGTCTTCTTTCTTCTTACATAATATTAAGAATTAAGTAAAATAATATAAAAAGCAAAGTATGAAGATCAATATGAAATTTGTGTTTGAAAGACCATGAGAGTTTTGAAGGATTTGAAAGGTTTGGTGGGTTAGGAGGGCCCAGGGCAATGGATATAGAGGCAACAATAGGTGGCGTGGAGCTACGAGGCCAAAAACAGCTACAGCCTGGATCTATGCTAGTGTATGGGGTCCGGCAAAAATCAACAGTTTAAAGTGTATTACTATAGGCTCATGCATTTTATATTTGGAGAGAATTTTTTTAAAACCACAATTTTGGCTTTTTTGTGTGCAATAGCCAATGCCATAAATAAGTGCATTTTTAAATTGCAAGAGCAAAATTTCTTTATAGTGTGTAAAATAACAACAAGTGTAGGGCATCTAAAAGGACGTCCTTCTAGGGAATAGAAAGGGTTATATGGTACTTAAATTATCATTTCTTTTATCCAACAATAGTCTTTTTTTACCAAGTTTTTCAAAACTTAAGAAGGACAAAGGAGCCAGATAAAAAGATTTGGGCATGTAAAAAGTCTATCTTTATGATGTAGACTTTTAGATGAAATTAAAAAAATTGTTAGAATAAATACATTAAATGTTTGGTTTCCTTCTATATAGCATGGGCATATTCGCTTCTACAAATGGATTCCACGAAATATTTTACATTATAAGTTTGAGGTTTAGAAATATTCGTAAAAAAATTATCTTGAGAGACATTGTAGATATCTCAATTTTGACATAAGCTTTGGACCCAAGGTTTTGTGATACTATAGAAAGTAGCACAGAAAAGGTTAGAATGTATAGAATGAAATACAATATACTCCAATTTGCTTGAATTTGTTCTAAAATAATCTTTTGTACGTAGTTGATATTTTATTCAAGCGTTACAACTCATGTTTGTGGTAAAAAAGAGGTATAATTAGCTACCTTTGAAAGAGCATCTGTTACAACAACCATTTCACTTATAACCAAGGTTATTCAGTACATGTACAGTACTTGAACGTACTGTGAGTACTCCCAAAAAAACAGAGTACATGGAATACATGTACTCAAACTCCCCAGTATATGGGTTATATGTACTCAAACTCCCCAGTGCACGGAGTACATGTATTTGTACTCGGAGTAGGAGTACATGTACTCCGTACTTAATAACCCTGCTTATAATTGTCGGCTTGGGTTGTTGTAGAGGGAGTTGGCTCTACACATGTAGTACCACTTGGCTCAACCCGTTGGACGAAAGGGTGAATTGGTGTTCTTTCATATCCACGTTCCAACGTCTCGCAATTTTCACTTCACCCGACCACAATTTCACCGACCTACCCAGGGAGCTCATGTAGATCAAAAAGACAAGTCAAAAATCATATTCTAACGTCAAGTAGCGGCATCCATCACCACCAAGTTCAGGCTCTAGTAAGCAGCCTCGGAAGATAATTGAGATGTGCATTCACTCCACATGGTAAGCCGGCCCCATAGATGAATTACGAAGCATAACCGCATGTGCAAAATAGAATTATGGACAAAAAACGAAAGGTTGTGGCAATACTTCGCCTTCCTGAACCCCATGACATGATGCTGACGAACAATAATTGAGATCCATTAAAGAAATCTCAATTATTGTTCGTCACCTTGTTTCATATTGCCTATAATTCGTTTTCTTTCTTCTCTAATTTTGATGCTTTTCTTTTGGACACACTTGCATGTCCATGCAGTCAACGAAAACGTTCCTGGGTTGATCCACAACTCCTTAGATTTCATCGGCTTCAAGTCGTCCCATCGGGCTCACCCCACCCACTACACTAAAGATGGCTTTTAGTGTAGAGGACACTAAATACGAACCCATACACTAATTGTAAAGTTTACATATTATTGTAGTGACAAAACTATACACTGAATGTCATCTACCACACTAAATGTCAATTCTAGTAAATAGTGGAACATTAGGTTTTTTACTTGTGGACATTTAGTGTATGAAACCTAGAAAATGGTAATGTGTACATTTTGAACATCAAAGTAAAGAAGATTTTGAGTGTGCCATGTAGAAAAACAAGAATTTGCAAGGGAAATATTGGGAAAAATAGAACGTAGATATGGAACAAAAGGAAAATCACAAAAATTGGACAAGAAGAATGTACGTATGGAGGGACAATGAAACTACAAGTGGAAGATTGGAAGGCGGTGATTTGCAAGACACTTGAATGATGTTTGACTATGTGAAATGAGTCAAGAATTGGACAACCATGGTGTGTCATGTTTATGATCCGGGATATTTAAAAGTCATGACTATTGCAGTTTGTGACATGCGGTGAGATGACATGGAAGCGCAATCCCTCTTCTGGCACGGTCTCAATGGTGTTGTTTTGGAAGCCAGACATCCAAAGCCAATATGCTTGATAGCGCTCAGACAAATTGGAATTCCGTTAGGATCATATACAGGTCTGGAATTGAGAAAGAAAAGATGGTCGCCCAAGAGCGGACATGTCTATTCCATTGGACTAAAACGATGTAGGAATACACCAACAAGCACATCAAGCTGGAGCTCCGTAAGCAACACCAACTACTCTACAAGTAGTACAAAGACTCTGCTACCATCGCCGATGCCAAAGCTCGTTGTCGTGCTAATAGAGAGTGGTGGGTTTCAGCAAAAGCCGCGATTGATGATAAAGACATCTCGAAGCTGGATGAATGGTTAGCATTTTGGCATTTCTGCTATCTTCATTGCGATGGAGCTATGATCCTAGTGAGTCCTTCATACTATCTTTTTTTTCTAATTCATTTCCTTTGCCTTCAACACTGTAACCTGTTTTGAATCATATTCGTGTAATTGATAAATGTATCTAGGATCTTACGGACGACGAGCGGGCCAGCATGCCGAGGTCCAACCTTGCAAAAAAAATGCTCAACAAATGGCTCCAAGCATTTGGAAACAAAGGCAGTGATGTCTTTGAGGCAACTTTGGATGATTTCGTTAGGGCTTCATGCAGGCTACTCATTATATTTCGTTTCTAAATGGCGAGCGTGGAGGGACTAGTCTAGGTAAGAACGAACTGAGATTGAGGAGAGCCCAAGAGTCTAGAGATCCCAAAAATGAAGGCAACAATGGAAAAACTCAAGAATTCAGCGGACATCCTCACACAATTTCCACAATTTGTTGGTGAGGAGGTTTTTGAGTCAACCAAGCACAAGCTTAATCTATCCGAGGATCAGAGTTTGACTCACATCGCTCCGAGAAGATCAATTTCTCCCATCCTGGAGTGGAGACTAGGTTGGCCAAGGCCCAAAGGACTCGTGAAGAGGATGATGAGGATGCACATGAGGATGTGGATGTTGATCTGACTGCTAGCATAGACGATTCTCCAAGTCTGGAACGTATGGACAACGTTAGTGCTTGGCATAATCGACCCACACATGTTACGGAGGTAGAGGAATCCGACTGTGAATATCGCGAAATGGCATATCACCCGAGTACCTAAACATCAAACCAGTGTAGCGTATTGGGCTCTCCAGGCCGTCTAGAGGAAGCAGTGTACAATGAAGATTGTCCAGAAGAAAAAGGTCACTGTATGTCCTGCATACACGGGAAACTGGACGAACTATCACACTGGTAGAAACCAACGACAAAAGTTTTATTTCTGCCCGGATGATATTCACCATTGTGTGTTGGGCTCTAGCAAAAAGTGGGTTCTTACTCGCCCGCATTGCGTTCCACAAATCTAGCTTGTTAAGAGGGGCACCAATCTCAAGCCGTTGGAGATCATTACACTAGAATGCGCTCGTTTCCAGCTTCCACAGAAGCAAGAAGCGTCTTCCAGCCGACACTTCCAATCAGCCTATGTTGATGGTGTTGATCTTGCTACATACCCAGTTCCAGAGGTCGTTCACAAACATCACACGTCCCGCTTCACCAAAGTGGTCAAGCGTCGTTCTGGCGGGCCAATCGCCACTCAATTTCAGCAATGGGGATCAGCTCGTACGGTGAAGGCAATGATTTGGGAACGCACGATGGTGCCCTTTCCAAGACTCAGCTGCATCGTCGATCTTGAGGTTGACTCTTCCACTACCCATGCCATAGAGCACTACATTGTTATGCTCAACTCAATTCCAGCTTGCACATGTCCAGACTTTGTTTCAATGCAAGCAAAGGCCAACCGATCCGGCCAATCTTGGACTAATTGCAAGCATTTATACTTTGTCTATGCGATCGTGTGCAAGCTCCATGAGCTAAAGGACTTATTTGTCCATGCTCCCACACTCAACTTCAACAAACTCATGCCTATAGTCAAAGTTTTATAAGCTTGCTTGAAACTTAGTAGGTAGACGAGAACTAGGGAGGTCATTATAATACCAACTATTATAACTGTTGAGTTTAGTCTCTACCTTGTATCATATTTGCATATCTCGGATGAATCATAAATCTACAAATTCAATGTTCATGCCACTTTAGAAATGTGTCGTATAATTGACTCTTGTTTCATTCATTCCAACTTCCAAAACTCCTTCCCAATATATCTCCAACGGACTAACCCGGCCACTACAAAGGTTGTTATTTACAATGGTAAAAAAGGTGGAATTTATAACATGTTCCACATTAATAGGACCTCAATTTTCCAATTTTTATAGTTTAACTTTGAAATTTCAATGACTCACACCATCATTTACAACCATCATGAGGGGAAAATGAATTCATTTTTTCACGGCAATAGGTCCATATTTTTTCCTAATTTAGATTTTTTGAATTAAAAAATCTAGTTTCAAAATCCATTTTAGCGAAAAAAAACTAGAAATTTCAAAAATTCTAATTTTGGGTCTTTTTCTTTCTGCTCACCGCTCACTACGAACGCTCTCGGACTGCTCACACAGTCTTGTCGTTGCACTAGGTCAATAGCTTTGCATTGAGATATCATATGTGAAGAAAAAATTTAATTTACACATGATTATTGATGATTTTTTTTACTTTTGTCTAGTTGATTGCATACAATAATCTTCCAAACTTATACGAATTAAACTGGAAGCTTTGTATGTGATGAGAGAGATCAACAATCACAAAACAATGAAGAATCGTTTAAAGAAAAATTTCAATCAAAATCTAAGACCGAAATCATTTTGCATGTGTATGAAATACAACACGGTATGTGGCATGGTATTCATTGTATTGTAGTGTATTTGATGTATTTTGTGTTGTATTCCTAGATTTTCCATGAGTCCTATAACTTCAAATCATGATATGATTTTTGCAAAGTGTCCATGTAATGTGTGTGCATATCTAAACTTGAAATTTCACAACCTAGTTCTTGATGGATTTTATGCAAATCGAGTTTTAACACCTCCAAAGGCCCATTTTGGATCTCGAAGGCACTAGAGGGTTTAACCCCTAGAGACCAAATGTGCGAAGGTGGGCTTCTAGTGATATCAAGTAGCTCACACCAATGTCAATATAGATCATGAATCCCTGGAATTCATATTGAAGTTGTCGGGAAGTAGTAGCTTCGTGTGGCAGGGAAAATATTGAACACAAACACACAAAACCAGAGGGAGAAGGTTTTGAATCTCAAACAAGAAGAGCGCCCATAGAATTGAATATTATTACATTAAAACCGCTAATGAATTTGCTAATACCCGGGCGGATTCGGGTACCCTTAACTTGTCGGTTTTAGGGGGTTTACCTTAAAGAGTTTTGAGGTAAGTGGATATGGTGACTTGGCTTGGGAAAGGTACGAGTGAGGACACGATGCAAGAAGTGTGTTGCAGACGCCTCCTTCAATTTCACCGCACTCGAAGCATGCACTCGCAAAGTAGAATCACTACATTCACAGCCGAATCGATCCAAACTCTCACGCGCGCGCGCACACACACACACACAAATAGTATTCGCCGCGTCGAAGCATGAGAAGATCACGCACGCAGCGCGCTCATGACGCACCACATTCCAGTGGTAGTCAGCAGTGGTGCGCCATCTGCACATAGAGACGCACAGACAGAGCGAGAGCGATGGCCTCCTGGGAAGACGAACTCGACCTCGACCTCTCGCACATCTGGCACGCCGACCCCAAACCCCACGACCCACAACCCAACAAGGACGACGCACCAGACGATCTCGCATTTCCATTGCAAGCAGGTGAAGCAGGAGCAGCAGCAGCGGGAGCATCGTCGCAGAGAATCCAGAGCTTGCAAGAGGACCCACGAGCAACTAGGGTTACTAGATTGTCGCAGGTAGAGAATGCTGCCGTGACGAGGTTGCAGTCAGCGAATGCTCCTGTGACGAGGAACGCTGATGCGGAGGTGGATGTGGCCGATGCGGCGACCCAGGTGGCGAGCTTGAGTGCGGAGCCTTTCGTTTCTCGCGGCGGCGGCGGAGCGACGGTGCGTCTGCCTCCGTTGCCGTCGTTCCAGGCGGTGGTTTCTCGAGAGTCGGGTGATACGGTTCCTCTCGCCACGCAGAACTTGGAGAGCGAGCATTCCCGGCAGCGGTTGCGAAACTCTAAGGGCTCCGGGGGCGATATTCGGCGGTATTTCGCGCAGGGCGGGGGAGGTGGAGGGCCCCGGAAGAAGGCGCGGATTCCTGGCCCTGTTGGAGACCTCTTCTCGCAGAAGGAGGGTGGTGATGAGGAGGGTGGTGGTGTTGATGAGAGAGTGGATGAGTGCAATGATCGGGTGTTTCGGAAGGGCGCCTGGATTTGTGCGTTGCAGAGCCTCAACGTGGAGGAATTCGATCCAGGTTTGTGTCTTGTTGCCTTTCATTTTGTAGGATTCTTCTCTTTCTCCGTGTTGCCAATCACGAACTCAAGCGTTTGGTTTGTTGATGCCTTTCGTTTCTAGGATTCTTTGTCCTTGAACTCAAGTGTTCGGTTTGGTGATGTTTGTAGCAAGGTATGCTATTCTGAACGCGACAGCAAGCAGCATCGGATCCTCGCGTATAAACCAACGTGTTCCGCATGTAAGAATTTAGGGTTTAGGGTTCTTATGAACAGTTGAGTTGTTTTCACCTGAACTTGTCACCGAACCGGACTTCGTTGAAGTTGTCTGCTTTAGTAGAGCCATTGGTGCCAGTACCAGAAGAAATTTTCATTCCTAGCTTCGTGTGAAACGCTTGAAGTTTACCCTTGCCATCATCGCAATATGGTTAAAAAATGGCTGGGTGTGCTCCTGGGGCAGTTTGTAGCTGTCATCAAGGAGCTGACTCCCAACGTCTTCGGCGATGCAGCGGTTATTTTAAAGGTGAGTGAACCAACACTAGTGACGTTGCAGCATCAATGGGAGGGGTTGAAACTCGCAAGATGTTTGTAAGATGTGGGACTACAATCTAGCCTGTTAGTCTCTCGAAAAGCTGCTGAATTCTTCGATCAGTTCGTGTTCAGGATCTTTGCAAGCAATTTAGCATGCCTTTGGTAGAGGTTCAGTAAGTTGTGACCAGGTTGGTGCAGGATCCCACAGGCACGGTGGCAGGGATGATGAATAATCAAGTCTTTTCTAACACGGATTTTGCAAGGGCCATCTCCCCAGGAGCTGTTGTCGTCCTGAAACAGGTACATTCACATGTGTGGGAGCCTTTTGTACCCTAACCTCCAGCTCCTAGTATCTTTGATTGTAGGAATGTTTATTTCTCACCATTCCGCAGAAATGGCTTGATGATCCATAATTGACTGCAAACACATGATGACTTCTGCATATTTGCTTACTACAAACAATAATAATCTCATACGTTGGTTCTACAGGTTGCCGTCTTCAGCCCATCAGCACACTATCTCAACATTGCTATCGGCAACGTTGTTCAGGTTCGATCCACTAACCTTGTAGGGATATTAGCAAAGAGTTCCCGATTCTACACACCTTCACATTTCTTTCTGTCGAATCTTCTCTGCATCTGCAAGAAAACACGCCGCCGGTTTGATCAATAACTACGAGTCAAATTGGCGTTGGGATGTATTAAAATACACTGCTTTTTGCCAATAGAGAAGGGGGTTAATGGGGAACGGGAGTAATTAGTGAAGGTGATACTAAAATTCCCTGAGTCTGTAAAAGTTTTAGCCTTCACTAATATTGAGAGTTTGCAAACCAGTGAGTGTTTGGGGAAAGATTAGAGTTCTTTCTAAAGTCACTTAAACTTTCGATAAGATACCCCTCTTTCCTCATCCTTAATAGCTATGATATCAATGGAAGTGCATGGTGGTCTCTCAACTAGAACCCTTCAGTTCAGTCAATGGCAGGTGGTCTCTCAACTCAAGTTAAAAGTAGTTTTAGCCGCGTTTGAGAAGAAAGAAGGAGAGGTCATGTTGTACCATGAATCATAGCCGCCGCCTTCTCCTGATAAAGCTGACTAAAGAAATTGAGATAGATTTTAATGATTCAAAATGAGAAAACTTGGTATCTTTGCCGGATTTCACA
The DNA here is from genome assembly GCA_963971425.1 of Bryoerythrophyllum caledonicum. Classification (NCBI taxonomy): domain Eukaryota; kingdom Viridiplantae; phylum Streptophyta; class Bryopsida; order Pottiales; family Pottiaceae; genus Bryoerythrophyllum; species Bryoerythrophyllum caledonicum. Next base: position 35,621,808 of record OZ020516.1, on the reverse strand, counting down.
AATAACTAAGCACTATTTACACTAATTCTTGTAGTCGGGTTCTCAATTCACAGATCACCGACTTTGCTGTGCACAGGTGTTTCCTGCGAACACGGATCTCCCACAAGGATCAGCACCGAAGGAAGAATCACTACCTCAGAAGAGAAAACTGCCTCAACCTGATCCCAAACCACAACAGGAACAACCACCACCTCAACTATTGCAACCTCGACCAACCCCACCGCCATCACCTCCTCAACAAGCGCGATCTCAGCCATCACCTCCTCAACAAGCGCAACCTCAGCCATCACCACCACCTCAGGAACCCACTAAAGTTTCTGATTTCGCAGCAGTGGCTGCAAAGACAGCAAGTTGGGACCTCCTTTCCCCGTCGCCACCTCGAGAGCCATCGCCACCAAATGAGGGAGGAATAGCTGCAGCTGCGAAGATGGCAGGTTGGGGAGACATGACAGATGACATGGAGGCACTACTGAACGAGGATGTGGACGATTTCTACAAGTGAATCAAATGCAGTAAGGTAGCCCACTTCTCAACATTTTTGTAATTCTAGCATATGCCACGTTTACGATAGAAACTTCTGCAGTTGAGAATGTATGTAGCTTCATTTATTTCTCTGGGTAAAAAACTCTTTTCCTGCCTATTTCCCTCATTTCAATTGAACATTATAGACATGGAGACATTGCTGGACGAGGATGTGGATCAATTGCAGTAAATTCTCACCAAGTACCTCCATCTCATGTTTGAGAATTAACATGTGTGAATAGCTGCTTCCATCATTCTACAATTAATAGCAGGGGTGAAGAACCGTTATTCCAAAAAGCAACTTATTTTCATTCCAGCAATCATTTCAATTGGGAAGATTATAGGTGACACTTCAGTCTTGGTTTGCAACTGCAGTAAGTTTGCCCACATCAAATGAATCTCAACACCTCTGTATTGCTAGCACCTCCACCATATGTCCCGTTCCTTGCCAGATAATCTTCTCTATTTGAGAATGTACAGACCTTGAATCGTACTACAATCAATACTACACTAATGATGATATTTGGTGTTAACCACACTAATTTGTTTAAAAGTGTTATAAGTTTTTCCTCCTGATGAATATTTTTACCAACTATGTTAACAATGATCACTCTCTTTAGATAGTATTGATAGTTGTGCCCTCGGTAAAATTCTTCTTCGAAAGTAAAAAGTTATTGCATTACCAAAAACATTAGTGTGGTTACACTAAATATCATCTTTAGTGTAGTTAGCTTGAATTATTCTACAACCATTACTAGGGCTATTTGTTAAGTCACTCAAACTTTTAATGAGATATCGCTGCTATTCATCTAATCTTAATAGCTATCAGAGATTGGTGGTGTCTCATCTGGACTTTTTAACAAGCGTGGAAGAACATGGTGGTCTGTAAACTCAATTTGAAAGTGGTTTTAACTGTCTTTTAAAAAGGGAAAGTCATGTTGTATTATATTTGGGGCTTGTTTTAGTGATTTGAAATGGAAAAACGAGGACAAAAACTCTTGTTGTCTTTCCTTCACTTCACAAATAACTCAATAATTGTTGGTATGAAACTAGACTGAAATTATTTATTGAGTGTTACTATACAAAAATGAATGGTAGGTGTGTAGTAGCAACACCGTTTTTCTGGAATGTACAAAGAGTCTAAGAGCGGGGAGGAGCTACATTCTCTTCGTTTCCGCCGGCGAACTCCATGAGCTCCACCACGTCCTTGGTGCTCGAGGTTTTCTGGTGCCACCTTCCCCACAGAGAGCTCAGAAAATGGCGCGCCTGCTGCTGCGACCCAAACCGCCTCCCGTGATCCTTATTACTATTACTACTATTATTGCTGCTCTCCTTCTCCACACGCCTTGGATACTCATCCTCGTATATCTGCATTGTAACAAACCACCCACTTTGTCAGTCAGACCTAGAGTTTAAATAACCACTAACCCTAATCAGGGTCTACACAACCACCAACCCTAATCAGGGGCTACACAACCACCAACCCTAATCAGGGGCTACACAACCACCAACCCTAATCAGGGGCTACACAACCACCAACCCTAATCAGGGGCTACACAACCACCAACCCTAATCAGGGGCTACACAACCACCAACCCTAATCAGGGGCTACACAACCACCAACCCTAATCAGGGGCTACACAACCACTAACCTTAATCAGGGTCCACAAAACCACGAACCCTAATCTTTAATGCAATAGAAAGCGCTTCCACCACTACACTAAACACTGAATATAGTGTAGAGGGATTATTGATGTAGATCACTCACACTAATTTCCATCAAAGCATGTGCATGCCAAGTTCTGATTGGGTATTTGTTCTCAAGCAAGTGTGTGTCAGTCAACAATTGCATGTAAATTTTCAATTAGTGTAGGAAATTTCAAATAGACTAGTCCACACTATATTCACGGAACGGTGTACTCCTGAGTTTTTCCATTCCCAAGTTTGAGTGCCCCTAAGCCAAGAGGAAACCAGGTACATTATTCATCCCAAACATGGATCCAGATACACTACAATGATAGGCCAAAAAAGAGAGATCAGAGAACACAAGATACTAGGGGCGGTGAAAACAAAGCAAGTGGTCATCAAAGGGAGAGAAGAACAATAGACGTGTGTCGACAAAGGAACAAGCATGGCCCTTACGAAAAGATATTCACAACTCACTTCTGATAGCAAACTGGGACGAGACAGACCCAAATGAAGCAAGTGGCCATCACAGGACACAAATACAAAGGAGACAAGTAGAGAAGAAGTGAACCAGTGATTCCAACAACCAAGGAGACCACCGGTTCTAGAAAGTAGACGAGAGGATTGTGTACATCGAAGACTATGGAAGAGAAAAGTAGAAAAGAATTGAATCAGTGATGGAGGAGAGAACGTGGTGGAGAGAAAAATGTGTACCTCGATGGGCTTGACGCGCTTCCAGTTCTTGTGGTGGGGAGGTTTGGCGCTCTGGAAGTAGAGCCCTTCCCAGTTGGACGCGCCGCCCAGGCTCTCCACGCCGCGGAACGTATTGGCCACCGCGCCCATCTCCTCCGCCTCCTCCTCCTCCAGCTTCAGCTCCTCCACGAACTGCCGCACATCCGAAGACACCTGCGACTCAGCAGCAGCAGCAGCAGCTCCTGCCACTGCCGCCTCCCCCTTCCGGCACATGCTGCACCACCATTGCATCCCTGGCTTCTGCGCCGGCTTGATCTGCCAAAAACACCAACCAACTCCCCTCATCTCACATCCTCCTCAAGCTCGATCCCGCATCGTAAAAACAACCACAATGACCCACCTGGAGGACGGAGCACTTGCTGCACTGCACAGGCATGAACCGCGGCATGGTCACAAGCAATGTCGTCACTCAACCACCATCCAAACGCCTCACCCTCTCTCCCAAGGCAAGACCTTCAACCACTCACCGCCATAGTCCTTCACCAACAAAAGCTCCGCTGCAATCAAAGACAAATGATTGAATCCCTGGAGCTTTCCAACGGCACTTAGCACCCTCAAAAAGCGCACACTTGTGACAAAGCAGGTCATTTAACGAAGGGGAGCCTTTTCAACAGTAACCTCCGTGAAAGTAACGTGCTTGGTACAACTAAGTGGCGAGATTGTGAGAGGCGGGTCCGTTCTCTTGCGCGACTACTACGGCACCGTTGCTGTGTGCGCTACGTGAGCGAGGGTGGCAGGGATTATGAGATGGTGAGAGGGCGCCGAGGCAGCGATCGTGGTGTGCGGCAATGCCTGATTTAGGTGCTACGGTACTCGGCTGCCGATTCCGCGGATGAAGCCGAGGGTGCTTCCCATGACAAGTTATTCCATCGCCTGTGCGGTGGCGTCAGTCAGGGACTTGGTGACTCCGGATTGATGTCGAATTTGTAGCCATTTCGGATCCGTGATTAGTGAGTTACTCCTTGAGTTGTGGATGTTGCGTTACCAATAGCCGTACTCATCGGTTGGTTCCTTATTGGGTTACTAATTGGGTTACTTATTGGGTTACTTATTGGGTTACTAATTAGTTACTTATTGGGTTACTAATTGGACTACTTATTGGGTTACTAATTGGGTTACTGATCGGTTGGTTCCTTATTGGGTTACTAATTGGTTACTAATTGGTTACTAATTGGGTTACTAATTTGTTACTAATTGGGTTACTAATTGGGTTATTTATTGGGTTACTAATTGGTTACTAATATGGTTATCAATTGGCTTACTGATCGGTTGGTCCCTAATTGGGTTACTAATTGGTTTATTATGTTAATCCTTTTAAGGACAAGGCCTAGAGCAACCATGGGCGGAATGTACTCGTTGCCTAGATGACGAGTAGCAGCATCTATGGCACTTATAGATTCCGTCCATGGTGGCTTCGGGCCTCGTCTTTAAAGGATTAATTGGTTGGTTACTAATTGGATTTTTGGATGGTCACTACTTGGCTTATTGATCGGTTGGTTCCTTATTGGGTTACTAATTGGTTACTAATTGGGTTACTCATTGGGTTACTCATTGGGTTACTAATTGGGTTACTAATTGGGTTACTTATTGGATTACCAACTGGCTTATTGGTCGATTGGTTTTTAATTGGGTTACTAATTGGATTACTTATTGGGTTACTTATAGGGTTACGAATTGGATTTCTGATTGGTTTCCAGTTGGTTTACTATGTTAATTCTTTTAAGGACAAGGCCTAGAGCAACCATGGGCGGAATGTACTCGTTGCCTTGATGACGTGTAGCAACATCTACGGTACTCGCAGGTTCCGCCCATGGTTGCTCCAAGCCTTGTCTTTAAAGGATTTATTGATTGGCTACTAGTTGGGTTTTTGGATGGTCACTACTTGGCTTACTGATCAATTGGTTCCTAATTGAATTACTAATTGGGTTAGTTATTGGGTTATGAATTGGCTTACTGAGCGAGTGGTTCCTAATTGGGTTACTAATTGGGTTGCTTATTGGGTTACTTATTGAGTTACTCATTGGGTTACTCATTGGGTTACTCATTGGGTTACTTATTGGGTTACTAATTGGATTCCTAATTGATTTCCAATTGGTTTACTATGTTAATTCTTTTAAGGACATGGCCTAGAGCAACCATGGGCGAAATGTACTTGTTGCATGAAAACGAAGAAATCTACTCTCTAAAAACTTGCCAGCTTTGAAATAATAATGGTGTCAAAGTGGATGAAAATCCATTTTATGTTCATAAAATAGATGAATGAAGACTTATATGACAACTTCACGATGTTGTTTTGCATAAATTTGGTGGAATGTGAATAAAGAGAGATATGTTTGGGAGTTAGAGCATGGACAGTGAACATTTTTTACCTTATTTCTCCCTTAGTTATAGAAATGGTGGTTAACTAACCAGCAGCGGCTGGTTAATGCTGCCGTGTGCTGATGTGTATCATATTTCCCCAAAATTATTCTCAACTTCCATGTGTCGGTGGACATGTCACATCGATGAGTTAAGTGACTCACCCTCTATACCACCTAATTCCAACCATGGATGTAGGGTCTTTAACCCCTTCACCCCTAAATAAACAAGGTCTTTGACCCTTTAACCCTTGAAGAACCAAGGCATTTTAGAGGAAACTTTACTCCATTGATCAAAAACTGTCATGATAATTTTTTTAATTATGTAACCGAAGGCTGTTCTTTTAAACTTATATGAGATGATGCTGTATAAAATTTGTGAATTTTGACCATGTAGATTGAAAGATAATTGTTGTCAAAGTAAAAGAATGATTCCCCCAATAAACATTTGGTCTTTTAGAGGCCCTTCATGTGAAACATTTTGACCACACAAAGATTGTAGTGTTTGGAGTAGAGAAGAAGGTTAACTTTCTTCCCCTTGTTGAGAAGAGCAAACTTTGACTTAACCCTGTATAGCCGATCAACCATATTTGGGTCGTTCTGGCACAAGAATCTTCCTAGAAAGCGCTACAGGCCACCTCAAAGGAAAAAATAGACCATGCCTTTGAGGTGGAGGAAGATGGGCACATATTGAGACCATCGCCTCGGCAATCGATGCAAGTATCGGTGAGCTGGAGTGATTTCCATGAGTAGAGTTCGTAGATTTCTCATGCTAAAATGTACCCATTGCGTAGATGTCATTCTCCGTGAACTCGAACAGACATAGATCCTCACATGCCAAAAAAGCTCATCGGCCTTAAATTGTTAAATATAACTCTTTACAAGTACAAAATCTAGACCTTGTGTAGAGCAACCTATCTTGAAAAACAAAAGAGGTGTAGCATATTCCAAAAAAATGTGTAAGGAGTTGAGGTTCAAAACCTTGCTATGGCACATATCATTTTTGGAAACTAAATATGTTTTATAATGAGAATTCTGTGCCCAAGGCAGACTGACCACCTCGTTGGTACTTACCCGAGGTGGGCCCCGTCTTAATTGCATGGTGTCATTTTTCTGGCCCTCTTATTTTGGGGGATCCGGAGGCATTTTTGGATTTTTATTGACAAATTTGGGGCCTACGGCTATTGTTTACCCTGAAGGACCCTCCCTTGCTATAAATAGGACTCCATTGAAAAACATAATAGGGGCCAGGTTTGGTCCCACTAGGTGTGGCCCCCTCGGGTAAGTACATACGAAGGGTTTAGTTCGCCCTGGGCGAAATCTATCCATCAGAAAGGAAATTTACACCACATTTTCTGATTAAAATTATATATATAAAGAATCAAAATCTCTAATTTTTGTGGAACAAGAGTTTCTTTGATATCTTACTTGTCAATGTGTGAAAATGTTGGACTTGGGTTCAAACGCTTTTTTAGAGGAAGGACAAGTTTTCTTTCGCAACAATATTATCAACTTGTATGAAAAAATTATATGTGAAGAGGAAACTGTAGCAAATTTGTTGAAGTTGCCCAGAATCTCCATTTTGGCATTCAGAATAGCATTATTTTTTCCCAAGGCTCTCGTGTGAAAAATAACGATATTCCTACAAAGCTTCTACTACACCACATCTTCATAAAAAGAGTTGATGATCAAAATTGAGACCACAGGAAAATGGAAAACGTCCACAGCGTTGTTTACTTTCTAGCGACCAACATCTCCACCCGCTCCGTCTTCACCGTGAAGCAATGCCGGTGCAGCTCGCGGCGCCTCTCGTACGCGTTCTGATCCAGCGCCACCATCACCAGGTCGTTCAGCAGAGACTCCGTGTTCTCTTTCTTGTGGAAACTCTCCAGAAAGATGTCGATCATCGCCCCCTTCGCCGCCCATGAGCCCTGGTTCAAGCTGGTGATTATCACCGTCTTGCCTGCGGTCGCAGCACTGGCTAGCATGGCTTCCAGCCCTTCATCTAAAGCTGCTCTACTTGCAGCTTCCACATTGTCCTTGTCAGGAGCAACAACTTCCTGTCAGATTCATTACCATGAGGCTCTCAGTTATATGATGTAAGCCTTTCAAGAGTACTCCCTAAACTTTCAAGAGTACCTGCAAATCCAGCTCAAGCCGGAGTACTCCTTGAATTCTCTACTCTCAACCTCTCTTGCCCATCTCTCACGTCCTCCACAACTTGGCTTGAGTTGCAACAAGCTCCACTCTGCAGAAAATGAACTGCTCCTCTCTTAGAATTCGATCTGCCCCAAATGAACGCAACAAGCGCAGTCAGAAACTCAGCGTCATTAACTCAGAGCGTACCAATCTAAAGCCTGGACGAAACGTCGGCAGAGGTCATTTAGTGTCAAGTTGTGAGCCCAGAAGAGTTCTTTTGATCAAGATATGGAGGCGAGAGGCATTTAATCTTCGGCACAAAATATTGGAGGCCTGTAATTACTGCTAGGTAGGTGGAACTTTGTCGGAGAAGAAAGAGAAACAGACGGAGACGCCATGTTCGTAGTAAGTTATTGAGACTTTTCACAGTCTTATATTTGCAATTGATTTCTCGATTAATCTTATATTTTTAGTTGAATTTTTTCATTATAATTGGGAAAGTTATGCTCGACTCAAGGATAAATTATATTTAGAAATTTAACATAGTGCAAGAATTATATCAAAATAGCTGCTAAAATTATAGGCAAAAAGTCTCAAAACTCTGGAGTTGTCTCAAACTGGTGAATACTAATGAATACTCTTCTGAAGAGTACAAAGGCCTCTGGTTTGACTCGGAGGAACGACATGAAGCCAAGGATGTGTCTTATCAAAGAGGGTCCAATTCCATGATGTAACTTATTTGGAGACAAAAGCTTGGTGAACAGTTTGTATTCTTTCATCTCTTTTCATACAAAATATCATGTTATTGTGGGGTCCGGAGTACTGTCAAAGGGTTGAATTTGCTTTGCATGAGCATTTTATGAGTTCGTCTGGTTGGATTTCGAGGTATGATGCATCATCCCTCGTGTGAAGTTTTCGCTGGTTTCCAACGTTAAGATAATTCACTGGACAAAGTACTGATTTAACTAATGATGCGATTTTGTACTGGATGCAGCTCCGCTATGCCTCCAATTCCGATCGGCCACCCAATTCTGATCGGCCACCCAATTCCGATCGGCCACCTAATTCCGATTAGTAGGGTACGCATGGAATGATGCATGGAAAAGGAAAATGTATGAAATGGTGCATGAAGCAACCCAAAACCAAAAACTCTAAAATCTGAAAACCCCAGTCACTATCTGCGTTGGGTCATGAAGTGTGCAATTCTGGGTTGCTCCACCTCAATTGAACTCTCATTGGTGGTTTGTCGAACAAGGACGACCGGCATTGGATACCCTCCATGAGTTGGTTTTCCATGGCATGTCTTCTCTCTTTTTCTCACTCTCACTTATTGGCATTGGGCAAAGGAGGGCACTAAATCTCACCTACTCTATAGTTTGATTATGGGCTCCGGTGGTTTTTGGACTTTTATATTCTATATCAATTCCAAATCTTTGTGATTAAGTTTGAATAGATATTTGTTGAGTTTCATTCCTAATTCCGCATCTTTCTACATAAATTTTTTTGACATACATTGTCATTTGAGTCCCCAACTCGCTTAAGTGATTGGAATTGGATGCCTCTACATTAGAATCCTTCAACTTAGTTAATGGAAGAGTTTGGTGGTCTCTAAACTCAAAATGAGTTATTTTCAACCGCCTTTAACCCTTATACGTAAGAAGGTGCCACTGGTGGCTACAATATTCTACATGTATGGTGTCATATATGAATATGATAAGGTTCAGATATTGGAATGACCTCCAAATGAAAGATGTTAGGTGAAGAATCTCCAATCTAAAGGTGTAAGTCTTGCTAAATCTTAATACATTTTTTGTATTGTACAAATTAAAATACGTGCCTATATATACAGTTCCCGACTGATGTTTAAGGGTCAAGAATGTAACTAGGAGGTTCACATTGTCCCATAAATCATTGCTATATTATGCCATGCAACATTCCTTGACAAAGCAACAACAACAAAGTACATGCAATGTAGACATTATGCTTAAACAATTTGAGATATAGCTTTTGCAATAAATTTTACATTACATTCTAATATATTTTATGCCACCTTCTATGATTTCACAAAACCTACATTCAAAACTTATCCTCAAAATTGTGATATAAAGGTGGGTTACAAACATTTTGATTTAGTTTATGGTTGGTTCTCTATTGTAACATCTTTCTATGGAGAACATGTTACAGTGGAGTTTGTCGGATCTTCAACCAATGATACCAAAGAGGTTTTGATCACATACATGGAAATGTTTCTTTTATCATTGGTTCAAGACTAAAGGCTCCATACAATCACATATCTCTTTGGGAAGTTGTTATACTAGAGAGCCAAGAGAGGGGGAAGTAGTTCCATACTACTAAACCTATGTCTAGTGGACATTGATTTTGTAGTGGAACAAATAGACATTTTATTCACTCCGCCCCCCTTTTGGAGATCGGAGTTCTTCTTCTTCTTCTAGGGAGCCAACTTTGAACTACATCATGATGTTTGTGACTTACCTTTAAAGTACAATTCTAAGGATAATCTTTGGATATAGGGCTTTGTGATATCACAATCGGTACGTCAGTGACATTAAAGCGGGTAGATTATACTTCAAAATGAATCATAGATTTGTATCTATACATAGTCAACTTCTATATTATCATTGGTTGATTAGGACCCAATACCTTCACTGTCAAAAGTCTCCATTCATCTATCGATACTATTAACAAGAAGCAATTTTTAGCTGATTTGGAATGTTTATGGGCGTTTAGGAATGTTTATTGCCGTCTTCACTATCATGACTAAGAAACCTAAAGGTTGAAAATATCAAATTCATTGAAAAAGTCATCCATAGATTCAATAATACGGTAGCTTAAGCTCAGGTTCAACACCTCCATGGAGAATAATTATTAATTTTGGGATAAGGCCGTTTGGCATTCAAATTATTGATACAGTAATTTTGGCAAGAATTTACATATTACTATTTTAGCATGTAAACATGAGAGTTGAACCCAAGACCATTAGCCTCCAAGTTGAGTCCTTCATGCATAGTTTGCCAAAGGCAAAAGCTTTTCCAAGCTCCACTCCCCTTTGATGTCTCTCCATGTTGCAAATTTTGTTTACTGAATTTTCATTCAAATTTTGACATCCTCACTTTAATCTCCAAATTCATTCAATATGCCCTTTTGGAATGAATTAATGCCAAACCCGAGGTTAAGCTACTACACTCTTCGTTTTTTTATTTGAATCCTATTATTTCCTTATTATCAGGAGCTATTACTAGATATGGAGGACCTTTGGTGGTGAATCTTTCCTAGGTATGGTGGTCTCTAGACTTAATTTAGAAGTACTTTCATTAGCTTTGAGAAGCTTGAAGAAAAAAGGGTATGCTATACCATGAATCTTAGCCACATTTTCCCTCTTTAACCCTTAAAGAATGATGGCCAAATGTGGTCTAAGAGGGTTGTAGATTCGGTCACCATAATCTACGACCCTCCTAGACTAGATTTGGCCATCATCCTAAAAGAGTTAAACTGAGTATTGAAACATAAAGCTATTTCAAACCGATAATTATAATTTAAAAATGAGAAAAGAGGTCAAAGCTTGTGATATTGTGGCCCGAATGTACGAATTACTCTAACATAAAAGGTGGCATGATAAAAGAGGTTAGAGTGTGCGATGAATTAAGGTAAGCTCCCCCATAACCAACAAAAACCCATAGCCAACGCTTATAAAATTGGGGTATATCCAACCCTCTTCCATCCCATTACCACCAACTCAGCTCCAAATGGAGGTTTGCTATTAGCCAAGACCCTTTCTTTTGGTCGTTGGTGATGGGGGGTACCTACTGTTGGCCACCCACTAAACATGGTTGCAGAGTTTGAAAATTCATAACTAATTCAGTTTTCATTGAAAAAATATGAAATCACTTGGGTTGGAATTGTAATTCTATTGGCTAGCACTCAAAAATTAGAATATAATTATCTCCTCTCTCCATATATGCACATTCCTTAACTTGTCGGTTTTAGGGGGGCTTACCTTATATAATATACAGAACATTGAGACATGGAGAGCATACCATCCTTCGCACCCGCCTGTCCTGCCTTGCACGAGTTTCAGTCTTGGCCGCATCAAAGAAGTGAAAAGATCTCTTTGAAATTTGGGAAGGAGTATCAGGCTTTGGTTGCAGGCTAAGTGAAGGAGCTGAAGGATCACTTCCATAAACTGTGCACAACAAAAGCAATCACCTCTCTCAAACTTTAGGCAGATAAAACACATAATTTCACAACCTTGTTTGCCATATTTGATCAAACTTGGAATCACATAATCAACACTATAATGTTCTTAACATGCTACAAACTTTGGTGGAGAACAATATCCGATCGCCGTAAAGTGTCATACAATTTTTGTGAATGCCAAGTATGTGCCACCAACTTTGGTGAATGGCAAGGTCCAAACCAATAAACTTCACATAATGACACAGTTTGTTTTAGGATATCAATGTTGAGGATATATAGATTTTCACAACTTTTCTAGACACCAAAGTTTGTGAAATGCCAAAATGTTGATAAACCCTCCTCATCACCAACACATCACATGTAGTGGAACCAGTCCTTTTTTTTTGGGCGAAAAATAGCCAAATGGCGAAATATATATATATATATATCTATATCTAAAAATAGAATATTCCCCCCAAAAGTGGGAAATTTGTTATTTCACATCGCCCAAATTCCATCAATGGTCGTTGCTATGTCGCCATATTGCCACTAATGAACAACGGGGACTCCATCTTGTCGCCAAAAAGGATGTACAAATCTAAGTTTAAAGAGATGAAATCTTCGAAATGAATATTTATGGAGAAAATTTAGTTTCGTTTGGATTGAGGAGAAAGCCAGAAGTGCTATAGCTCCTTGGCCTCTACAGCCACTATGGCGATCCCACTAAAACGAAAAAAAAAGGGCTGAATGGAACCCTAATTTAATGTTTTTTTTTCTTCAGTTTTTTATTTATTTGCACGTAGAGTTGGGGATGCCACAGTTATTACAGCTGTACCTGCTATTCCACTCCTGTCATCTGCACAGATTTGAGCAGATTTGCACAGAAAGTCTCAGAGATGTGAGCTAATCCAGACACAGACATATCATTCACTTGACATAGCAGATGCAAATATAAGATTTTGTCCTGGCATTGTACTTGTAGTCATTGCTATAACAGCAGAGGGAATTTTCTTGATGTTCAAAGGTTTGTTAAGTTCCAAGAAACCTGATCTTGCAAACATTTGACATTTTGGCACATAAGAGTTGGCATAATTTGCTAAGACCCGCTTCAGAAGTCTACGACAGTACTAGATTATGCGACCATCATCTCGGTCTTGGTACGTCTTGTTTTGATCCGGTCTCAGATCCAAGTGGGCGTAAGTAAAAGCTCGTATTATGCCTTTCAGGGCTACGAGCTCACAAGGCCTGGGGAATCTACGAGCATAATAAATTATCCACACCATCATCTACACATTAGGTATATTTCATCACAACCCCACTTCACGAAAGTCATTGCAGTTTGTGAATGCCTATATCAATTTTGGTGGTGTTGGTCCCCTATCAATGCTCAACTGGCTTTGCCTCTACATTTGCCTCATATTTCTATCTATGAATTGATTTAGGCAAAAAATATAATAAGAGTTATTCAGTTGTTAAGATTTTTTTTTTAAAAGGGTAAATGATTATGAACTCTTGGATTATCCTCCAAAGGTAGGATCAGAAAGACACACAGCTTTAGACTTCATACAAAGTAAGCACCATCATGTGCAAGGTATCAATTGCAGCCACATTCAATTTGAGCACTAAAATCCATCACATAAATGCAGCTACTGAACCAACACACAGACACCAAAGACTCTCACATCAGAGAATCCTAGCTAAAAAATGAGGGAGAACACATAGACTACTGCACTAAAATTGATATTTATTGTTAATCACAATAAATGACTTGTAAATGCCATAAGTTTTTACTCGTGATGAATATCTTTATTTACTATGTTTACAATGATTCTCCTTTCTAAATCGTATAAATAGTTATGCTCTTAGTAAAAATCTGCATCAAAAGTAAAAAGCTATAGCATTTCCAAGTCATTTACTCTGCTTAACACTAAATAACAACTTTACTGTAGTTCATGCATACGGGAACATTGTGGTGTACTCACTTGTAATTTCTGGAAGGAGAGTGGATGGTAAATATTTCACAAGAAACATATTTATCAACAAAAATAAAATAAAATCTACTTATATAATAGGCGTCAATGTCTGTCCGTCCGCCGCTCCCGGTCACATGACCTTTGGAATTGCCATTTGAATCAAATGTGCCTTTTGAATTGAATGTGAACTTTGAAAGAATCCTCCATATGTGCCCTTTGGAGGAATCATTTATAGTGCCCATTGGAGGAAACCTTTATAGTGCCCTTTGGAGGAATCCTTTATTGTGCCCTTTGGAGGAAACCTTTACAGTGCCTTTTATTCAAATTTGGCTTATTGAGTTTTGAAATTGTATTATGTATCAAACATAGAAAAATAAAACCATAATTTCCAACATATTGAAACTACACAATGTACTACCTCGGGTACATAAAATAAATGATAGTTATCTAAAGACAATAACACGTATATAAAATAAATAATGGGTATTTAAAGTGAATAGTAGGTATATATAGTACATAATGCATATATAATGGGTAAATTTATTTATGCATTTACATATGTTTATTTAACTTGGGATTGCCCCAGTCAGTTGATGACAACGGGGAATGGACTTGATTCAATTTAGATTCGATTTGAGCTTATAGGTTTTAAAATACAAAACATGCAAATGTAACTTTAACACACCACCCTCCGCTCTCCCCGTCGGGATGACGGGTACCAACCCTAGTAAAATCTAAAATTGTCAATGCACACCCATATTTAAGATCCAATAACACCTGTGCTTGATCCACCATCCTATAATCTTGAAATCATGAAGTGTTGTCATGGTGACCTTTCGTGCCCATCTCTAAAATGTAACCTAATACTGAGATGTGCAAATAGAACCATATATGTCACTTACCACTAAAACCAATGGTATGAATATACATATGCATAGATATTGTGAAGGAATGAAGCATTTTATGATAGAACAAATGATGCAAAATCATTGTGAAGTAGCGATGCATTTAACGATGGAATGATGCATTTTGTGGTGATCATCTTGGACTTGTGTTTGAGATTATGATCTTGGGCCTTTCGCAATATTGGAAATTACTTGAATGGGTCGGAGAAAAACAATAGAATATTAGCATCTTCAAGGATTGTATGATCTTCTCAATCCGGAGCAAGCGATGATAAACTTGTAAGACCCAACTCTTAGGAAGGGCGTGAGTTTTTAGTCCCGCTTTTACCATCATGTCATCAAAGCCCGATCATCATAGAGACGGTCCACCGCCACAAATCCAACAACAACAACAATTACCACAAGGGTACCCTCCGCCGGGGTATCCGTATTCTCCACCGGAGCAATTTCACACACCTCCACCGGCGTACGGCTACCCCCAAGCTCCGCCAGGTATCATAAATCCTTCTTCTTCAAAAATTCCATAATTTCCTTCTGAATTTTACATATATCGGACAATTTGAAGCTACACCAAAAGTTCTAATTAGTGTGATTTTACTCTTTATTTATCCAAGGCTCCAAGTAATTCTCTAACCCTCGGTGTTTGCAAAAATAGTAATCACTTCATAGGACTTGTATATCATACAACCTTGACTAATTTAAGAAGAAAATGCACACTTTAATGTACCGATTGAGGGAGATTCAGTATGATTTTACACCCATCTTTTGAATGAGCGATGTAGGGTATGGCTATCAGCAACAACCGCAGGGATATTACGGGCAACAACCACAATATTATCAAGGAGGGATTATGGCTCCTCCACAACAAGGATATTACGGTCAACAACAGCAACAGTCCCAAGGCTGGCTCCAAGGATGGTAAGTGAAATATTAAGGATGGAAAAATAGATCATTGCTAAGAGCCCACAAGTGTATATTCCTATTTATATCTATATAAAACGTTGTTACTTCTTTTTATCTTTGTTTTATTCAAATTGATGTCATTTAGCTTTACTTGTGGATATTAGGGTTTGCACTATTATGATATGATTGAAGAAATATAATTAATGATTTGTGGTCAATGTAACATGGACGGACAGTTTGACGGCCTTGTGCTGCTGCTGTATGATGGACGAATGTTTTGGTAATTCTTCTGATCCAAACCTGGATTTTGGCTCCGGGCAAGATTATGGTGGGAGTGACATGTTTTGAATGTATCCGTGTGTTGGTTTGACGGATTGAAATTAGTTTGAAAGTCCGACGGCAACTCCCAGTGATTTATTAGAGTTATTTGTAGAGTCACCCAAAGTTTCGGTGAGGTATCCTTTTTTTATGTTACTCTTTCTCCATTCTTAATTGCTATTGTACGTGGAAGAGTTTGGTAGTCATTTGATAAGGATCCAAATTAACCCTAAAATGTCATAAGGTGCCGCAAGTGGCCACAATATACTACACGTATAATGTTGTATCTGAACATGATAAGATTGAGATATTGAAATGACCTCCAAATGAAAGATGTTAGTTGAAGAATTTTAATACCGAAGGTGTAAGACCTCTGCATTGTGCGATGGTTTTGATTGTTGAACATGATAGATTCTTGCCTAATGTTGATAAGAAGAAAATTAAATGAAAATAAGAACTATCTGTTTTAGAATTGATTAATAAAATGTCACCTTTTGGTGCATAATGGTCACTCCTTCCATCCCAACATTAGGGGCTCATTTGATTTTCCAAAAATGCCAAGCTTGCGTAAAATGATTTGTGGAAGCTCATGGATGTGTTATTCTTCTTTTGTGTTGTGTAGATATGTTATGATGTGGAAGTCACCGGAGAACATCACACGAAGGTTTTGAGAGTTTCGCCCAAAATGGATTAATTTTTTCACATCCAAACAATGTGATTCATACCAAAGAACTAGCAATGCTTGAATCTAAATTCTTCACAATCAAATTTCATTTTGACTGTCTCCATTCTATTCATTTTGGTTCAGAACCGTTTGACTTTCTACAATTTCTTAATATTTTAAGTCATAGACAGCCCAATTAACTTTAAAATCATGTTTTTTTAGCACTATAGTATCTGATTTGTTGAATCACCTATTAATGTTATCAATTATGTGCTATGGTGGTTTCTCATGAAAATATTCTTGTAACTCAGATAATTTAATGTATTTCACAAAGTTTACTCCAAATGCTAAGATTCATTATCATGGATATGTCAAACCTAAGGATATATTTATAGAGGTTAGTCAGTAAAAGTAGTTTTTCACTTTTTTGAAACATTTAATTATTTAAATAAATAAACTGATGTTGTCAAAATGGTCTTATATGACTTAGAAGTAGGTAGTAAAATACCCCCCACCCAACTACTCTACTTTCAAATTTTTTTGTCCTCGTAACATTCTAACATTCCTAGTAATTTACATGGTATAAAATAAACCCATTATTGTATATGACAAGGTTTGTATATAAATTTATTTTTTATTATTATCTGTTGAAAAGGATGTTCAAAGGAATTAGAAGATGAAGCAAAAGAAGAAATGACTACGTAAGAAGTAGAGATTGATGTATTTATGATAATATTTCTTTTTACTGTGTATTATAAATTATAAAAGGGTGATGAAAATGAAACAAGTGGCCATCAAAGGAAAGAGATAGATGTGTGTCATTGAATGAAGTGGCTCATTAAAAGGAAAAAATAGTCACTTTTAAGACTTTAAAACTTTCTGAGAACCCAAGAAAGCTGCCCCAATATTGGTATAAGAATGTTAAAAAGGATGTGCCAAAAAACTCCATACAGTCTAACCTTGATAATATCACACTTATTAATATAACACCTTGATATTGTCACCCAAAACCTTGAAACAAATTTTCTTAGTGTAAAACCTCCTTGTTAATATCACTATCACCCTTAATAATATCATTTTTTTTTTCAAAATCTGTAGTGTAAGTGTGACAATATAAAAAATGGATGGATGAATAAGTGTGGATGATGGCATATCTTGTCAGAATGTTTTATTGTATCTACGATTGGGGTGATTCATGAATGAAAAATGTGCGCAAATCATAGATTTTGGTGAAGACGAGGGTTCTAGGAAGAGTGAGGGTTCTGAGCTCCAAAAGCATTGAAACTCGGGAGAGGACAAGGGTTTGCTTGCGGTTGGTTTCTTTACAGATTTAGTACAGTACATGTCGTTGGGGTTAAAGGTCATCGCTGGAATGGTGATTAATTGATGATACTATATGTGTAATGTGAACCACTTACACCTTGTCACGTGTTATTTCTCAATGACCATTCGACATGAGGTGAGATAAATCATATGTTAGGTTTCAATGGATTTACTAATTTGTTAAGTCTCAATATGAGATTTCACTAATTCATTTATTTGATTTTTGTGATTAATAACATCTGATGGTGATTGATTCAGGCTGGAAAATCAAGTGTATGACAGTTTGTAATTTAATTGAATTTTCTGATTTTTTTGGAAAAATTTTTGAAAAATTTTTGGCCTTTTTTTTTTATTATATCACATTTTTCCTAAAATTGCCAAACGTGATATTATCAAAATCGTCACACCTTGATAATATCACATTTCTGGGTGAAACGGAGGGTGTGATATTATCGAGGTTAGATTGTATTGTACACTAACCCTTCAAGGAAAACATACAGCTATGTCCGGCCAAAAAAACACCTAAATTGAACACGGCCAAGTTCAATTTAGCCAAGCCAAAACCAAATCACGAAAGGCAAATGTAGACAAATAAGGATTGTGGGGTCGATTTGGACAGATATGCGACAAGGCATCTACTACTGCTCTCCAATTTTGGTTGGTTTGTCCTTAATCCCTAAAGGCCCAAGGATTTTATGACTCAAACTCATTGAAAACTACTAGTTTCAATGCATTCAACACAAAATGCAAACAAACAAAGTTTTTAATATATTTAAGCGTAGGATCTTGTACTAGGATTGCACAAGTGTATGTGGTAAGAAAATTGTTTCGTTTGACCGCACAGATTGAAAGATACTAGCCTTTGAAGTGAGACATAAACTCTTCTTGAGGTCATAGTAAACACCTTCAACAAACTTCGACCACCTTCTATGGCATTTTTTTGCACTACAGTCGGTGATTTTCTAATTTTAACTTAAAAAGGATCATGTTAGGCGCATGTGCACCAAATTTTAGAAGTAGAAGAGGGGAAGAAGATGTCCTTAAAAATTCTGCAATACAACAATGTGCTAAGAATCAACAATACACTTCAAGTTTTGCATATATCATGTCCTTCTCATATTTTTGAAATTCAAAAATCCGTACAATAGATGCAAAGATTTTAATTTTCTTCCCAAGAGGATTTTCTTCTTCTTTTGAAATGGACAAAAGTTGGAATTTCTATTGAATTTAGAGTTAATTGAAGTATTGCTACGCTATTTGTTATATGTCACACCAAATCGCTGCACTATTGTATATGTTGCATTAAAAATTTGTAACTTTTGAATTATGAGTCCCATTGGTACAAAATTATGTCTATGGAAAGCTAATAAAATGTTGTCCATTCAATAAAAAAAATCTGAGAAAATCATGTCTAAATATGAAATCGAGGTACCCTACCCAAACTCAAAATGTCCCTTGAGGGGACATTGGGCCTTGAGGGGTTAAAGTGTTAAAAGCTATGCTTGCACTAGACTTGCAAATCCACATTCCCCAAAGACCCCCTGTGCACCATCTAAAGTTAAAAGATCCATTACCACCACCTGTCCCACCGCCATGATCTAGAAATGTGTTCAATAACCAACTTCAAGCCTCAAACAACCACTTAACGAAGAAGAAGAACGCCGGTTTCCGAAGGGGGCCGGCGTGAGTAAAGTGTCGGTTCATTCCACCACTAAGTCCATGCCCACCGGGCATGGGTTAGTAGTATGGAACTACTTCCCCCTTTCGAGGGTGGACACTATGTACCAACAACCACTTAATCCATACTATGAGGATAAAATTGAAACGATTAGATTTGTGGAAGACTCCAAATTTATCAAGAAAACATGCTTTGGAATATGAGTACTACCTTGGGTGGTTTGAGAAGAGTCTATCGATTGATGTGCGATTTAAGATAGAATGAAGGTTTTTGAACTTTATGAAGTCCATTGGACAGAATAATATTATCAGAAACCTTAAGTCTCAAAGAGATTACGATTTCCTTAAATAGCTCCTACAGATTTTATGATATTCCTTAAATTTGCGGCTATAGAGCATCCAATGGTACATGTAGAGTTTAGTGTTACTTGGTGGTTTCACACATGTGAAGCCACTGAATCAGAAGTGTACATTAATCTGACCCACGCATTCACCCACCCAATGGTTTTCAAGCCCCACACATGGTTGATACTACAGTCAGATGAGTTTCTCCCGTCTATCATTTTCAAATTTTCTGATCCGCATAGATGTTACTATTGTCCTCCAAGTCGGCCAATGTCAATAGCCCCATGGTTTTTTTGTTTCACGGTTATAGCTATAGTGGCTACACAATTTTTTTTGGAGAGCACACATTTGGCGACACAAAGTTCTCCTTGAACTGTTCAAAACCAAATTTTCTCCATAAACATAGATTTGTACATCCTTTCTCGCAACAGGAAGGAGTCCCCGCTGTTCAATAGTAGCAATATGGCGATACGGCAACAACCATCAATTGAATTTTGGTTGTATAAATCAATAATTTCCCACTTTTTCTGGGAATATATATTTTTGAATTTTTTTTGGCTTTTGGCACCAAATCGCCAAGAAAGAAAGGACTGAATGTCACAATACTTATCATTGGATGCCCTACAACCACCAACTTAACAAATAGTGTGGCATTTTTAACTAGTTGTATATATAGACATATACATATTAACACATACATAATTATATATAATTAGTTCAAGATATGTATATATAAACATATACATATTTGTGGAGAAATAAGGTTCTAACATATTGTGATTCTTTAGAATTTTTTCTTCACATTGGAATTTACAGAATTGGGAAACATCCATCTTATCCCAAGCCCTTAGGCCAATTAATAGACTCTTCTGAAACCACCATTGTGGTGCTCATATTGCAAACATGAACAATGTGGTGCTCATATCCCAAACTCAAAATGTCCCCCGAGGGGACATTGGGCCTTTAAAAGGCTGAGTGGCTCAATATAGGTTTGGTTCATGGAAGTGGGGTAGTTGGTGGTTATGGGGCATTTGATGTTAATTAGGGTTGCAAAGCACCTAAAGATTGGCCCAATTTCTCTTAGAGCTAATTGCACCAAATTCTAATATATTTTGGTTGTTAGATTAACATGAATTACATCAAAATAAGATTATAACCATGGTGAGTTCTCCCATGTGTATAGTGAAATCCATTTTTATCAATGACTTCAGATCCAAGGACTCCACTATCATTTGTTTCTAATATTGAGTTTAATTTTGAACAAAATTGGAATGTTTTTGATCCTTGTTAATATCACATTCTATACAAGGATCATTGGATCTATTTTTATAACAAAGATTAATCCATCATCAACTTCATTCCAAAAATAGTCATACATGGATGGAAAGGTGACCAATGGACGAAACATGTGGCATATTAAATAGAAAAGCCCCTGTATCCAATTTCAACTCAACTTAATACTTATGGCAATTTGACAATCAAATTAACACTTAAGCATTAGAATGTGCCATTGGTGGCCACAATACTCTACATGTACAATATTGTATTTGAACATAATAAGTTTGAGATATTCAAATAACCTCCAAACAAAAGATGTTGGTAGAAGAATCTTCAATTCAAAGGTGTAAGTCTTGCTACAATTTCATACATTTTTTTGTATTCTCCAGAATAAAATACGTGTCAGGATAATCGGTTCCCGACTGACGTTAACCCTTAAACGTCAGAAGGTGCCCCTGGTGGACACAATATTCTACACATATAATGTCGTATCCGAACATAATAAGGTTGAGATATTGAAATAACCTCCAAATGAAAGATGTTAGTTGAAGAATTTTTTAACCGAAGGTGTAAGTCTTGCTAGACTTTAGTACTTTTTGGTACTATACAGAGTAAAATACGTCCCTGTGTATATACAGTTCCCGACTAACGTTCAAGGGTTAATTATGTACCCTATTCGTAGATCCCACTTCCACAGTCTTCGTTTCCTCACTTCAACGTCTGTCTGCACAAGGCCCAACACTTCCCAATACCCGCCCCGAGTATCGAACGGACCTCACACCACTATCACCACAGTATCGACCGCTCCGACAACGACGTATCAGAACAGTACCACACCAGTATCGCACCACTATCACCCAGATGTCAACCGGACATCAACCCTGAAGTCGACACTTGTTGCAGACCTGCAGCAGGAGCATGACTCCATAGCCAGGACGATCGAAACATGCAAGCCTCTTCGAATGGACTCTCTCGCTGGAAGAAGAAGCGCGTCTTCTGGTTTACAAGCGCGACAGAAAACCTCAGGAGTTCGTTTCTCATGTTGTACGTTTGCGTTCTTCGGATGAAGCGGTCGGCGGAATAGCGAGGAGGCGCTGTTTTTGCTTCAGCGTTGCAGGGGAACTCGGATTTGGGGGAAGGTGAGGTGCCTAAATGTATGTGAGACGCGTCACTAGTATTTGAGAATGCTGCATTTGAAAAACGAATGGCGGTCTTTGGTTTCATAGCTCGTCCGCCGTTTCTGCCTGTTTCTGGTATCTTGAGTATGCCATGTCGTTGAAGCGAGTTTGGTTCTTCGCTTCGGCTGTTGAAGGCGATAGTTGCCTGTACGGTTGCGTTGAGAGGAAGCGCGAGCTCGTTTTGCGTTCTTAAGCGTTTTTTTTTTTGTTTTTTTTGTTTTCGGTTGTGTTGGAAGAAGCGTTAGCTGCTCTTGGAATGATGTTGTCAATTTAGGACGCGTCGCCTGTGAGACAATCGTTTTTGTGAAGAGGATGAGAGGCGAGTCGAATTTCGAGTTTCTGGTTTGGTGGATTTCTGGTGGAGTTTTCGTACGGAATCGTAGGCAATGACTATCCTGCTGGTTTGTAAACTTTGATCTTTCTGCGACCTTAGTCTTTGGTTATGTCAGTTTCTCCGAAGACATGTGCTTAGACTTGCGGCATGGAGTAATGTACGTGCTCCGAGTAAAATTCTGGTTGAGGATGTTTTCTGGAAGAACACGAGGAGTATATTTGGCGTTTCATAGCAAGGCGATCGATTGTAGTTGAGTCGTGTGGAAGCTGGTTCTTTTTTTCTTGGGTAACGGGAATCGTTAGTCTGAAATGGTGTAGTTTGGCGTGAGTGGAAAATCGTCTTTGCGCTTGTTCCCGTCATGCTCTTCCCATTACTGTGATATGTTTTATTTTAATTCTGTATCTATAGATGGTCGCTAAAGTGGTTCACCTCGCCATCGCAGAGGTTCTAGTACTGGTTAAGGTGTGTAAGGAGTGTAAGATGTGTAAGGTTTAAGTACTGTGGAAACTTCAGTCAGCCAGAAACACCTCGGATTTTTGATGATACTGCTTAAGTTGTACTTATGCTTTTTGAAGTGATGATGCAGAGATGAATTAAAAGTCGACGAACGTATGGACTCTAGAGGCGGAAAAGGCTGAGGACACTCTGTATCTGGGAAGTATCGGCTTCAAAGAGAGGTGGATTTGTTGAAGCTTCGTCTCTCAGTGCGGTACAAGATGGCAGACTCCGCAATTGATCGTTCGTATAATATTTTGCCAGTGGACTATCCTACGATCGACCATGCTGGCATGTCGTTTCCTGAGGTTTGGGGAGCTTATAATTTCTTCCTAAATTGTTCATTCTTAAGCTATCTTGAAGTAAGCCTATCGGTGATCTTTGCACACTGTAAAGTCTCATGCCTAGTGACTCCTTTGTTGATCCTGTAAGAGAAAGCATTTTCAAGAAATTGTGTACTAATGTTTTATTTGACGAACTTTACTTATTTAGTGCATCAAATGTGGTGTTCACTCCGAAAATAACATGGATATAAGAAAATTCATCGAATCCTGCATTTTGTTTAACTGGGACAGTATTAGTATGGACTTCTCTTCATGCTATAATTCCGGGTATGTTTAGGTGAAAGCTGCCATTACTTCTCTGAAGCTGATTGAAGGTTTACTTGTGCCACCTGATGTGGCTCCGGCGTCTGATATGGATGTGCTAGACTGGCTTGGTGGATTCTTTGGATTTCAGGTATGTTCTATGACCCTCGCTGAACTGAGTCTCGGTGATCGATGAAGTGTTGATATTGATTGTCCTCTTGAAGCATAACAGTTATTGTTTCATCAAGCCATATTCCTTTAGGCTTATTGTGAAGCGCAACCAGCGTGCAACGTCTTTTATTGTTCTGTACTCACATTCTAGGGCTTGATAGCTGAAACATCCAAAACTGAATCCACGATTTTTTCACGCTGGAACAGGCAGACAATGTGAGAAATCAGCGGGAACATCTTGTGCTGCTTCTTGCTAATGGAATGATGCAGTTATATCCTGCACCGACGTTTGAGACGGTATGTACCGTCTCTTGTGCTGTTGAATGCGTATCCAGGTTTATGGGCGGCGTCTTTTTCTGCCCTTAATATTTTCACGCTCATTGCCCAATTCTTTTGGACTGCTTGAAGTGGACTGACAACGCATTTTATCGAGAATATCGTACACACGGGGATAGGAATGGAAGTACTCTTATAAATCGTCCGCTGCAGTTGATTTAGGTGCAGCTTGCCCGATTTTGTTTAAACAGCGATGATAATAATTGCCCTTGTCTGGTGCCGAAATCTTGCAGCTGGAAATGAGTGTTGTGAGGAAGACACGAAAGAAGGTGACAGAAAATTATGTTTCTTGGTGCAAATTTATTGGGTGCAAAAGCCACTTGAAGTAAGTCTCGAGACAAACTGTTTCAAACTTCATTCAATGTACATGATTTTAGGTGAGGTGACTTCATAGACATTGAAAGGCTCATGGCCTGAAAGTATCAGTTTCTAAAGTAGGTGTGTATCAGTAAGAAACGATAGCAATTTCTTCACTTCGAGAGCAAGTATGCAGGACCTCTTCAGATCTTTGCATCCGTAAAAGGGTATACAGTTTTGCACCTTAATATCTTTCACAGACTATGTGATCGTTGAGGAACTCTAATCCAAGGTTGGGAATGTTTAAAGGTTGTCAGAGGCCAAGCAGGATATATTTGACGAACGGCGGGAGTTGATGTACATATCTTTGTACCTCCTGATATGGGGAGAGGCAGCAAACCTGAGGTTTATGCCGGAATGTCTATGTTACATCTACCATCACGTAATAATCAGCACTGATTTGAGCTCTGTTCCTCTATAGCCATTGAAGTTTCTTTGTTTGAATTGTTAAAGACTCAGTTTTGTGGTGTGGTGTGATGTGTTTTAATTCTGACCACAAAATCTTTGTAGCTGTGTACAGTACAAGTGCGGACTTATATAGTTTATGTTTTTGTTATCAGCACCCCAGCGGTTTGATATGAATTTTCTTGCCTCTATTCTTTGGATCGCTGTCGTTTGGGCTTTGGTATTTACCAAGATTATGTGGCTTCGCTGGGCGGGGTTTGTGTTGCAGATGCTCGGCGAGCTGAACAGGTTGTTAGAATCGAATCCAACAAATGATCCATTTGATGCTGCTGCAGTGATGCCGACCTATGCAGGATGTAATGGATTTCTCAATCATGTTGTTGTTCCACTTTACAGCATCCTGAAAGCGGTAGGTCTTGGTGATCCTTTTCCTGAGCAACGTGTCAGTGTTTGTCCTCTTTGCTGCAGATGCTTTAGGATTGTATCAAGTACTATGCCCTCAAGCCCACCCCTAGTTGTAGAATAATAGATATCTTTGTTCGGCTCGTAGATTTAAACTATCGAGGAGTACCTGTCACATATTACTGGAAATCAAGTAGGTGATCTTGTCGACATTTGTCAGGAATTTTCCATCCTGCCTGCGCTTCGTTTTTCCAAGTAATTTTGGATAGGTTATAGCAGTGTTTGTGTTGTTTTCAGGAAGCAGATTCTAATAATGGTGGGACAGCCCCGCATTCTTCATGGCGAAATTATGACGACCTTAACGAATACTTCTGGTACTTTCCGATTTAGAACTGGTTGCAAATTGCAATTTTCAAGGTTCATCAGGAATATATATGGTGAACGACTTCAGATGTCTGCCATTTTCATATTTGAAGTGTGGTAGATTGCTATTGTGAATTTCACTCTTGTTCATTCCACATGCAGGACTACTCGTTGTTTCCAACAGCTGCAATGGCCTCTGAGAGATGATTGTTCTTACGTTGTTGAGCCTAAGCTTGAGAAAGGTTATCTTGTAAGTTTTTTTGCATTTAACTGTCACTTGACCAACTCGTTATTTTCCGATTCAAAGGCTTGGTACTGTCTAGGAGCCTATGCTATTCAGAATGATTTTTTTGATATATATTGATCTAAAGAGTATGTGCACACGGGAAACCTTAAAAATCTAATGAGTTATGGCCATCGTCGTAGAATCGTGGAAGAAAACCGCAACGTGAGAAGGTGGGAAAAACTGGATTCGTTGAACAGCGGTCATTCTGGTACATATTCCGAAGCTTCGACAAGCTGTGGACAGGTTATCTTCTGATCCTACAGGTGAGATCAATTCTATTTGGGGTGCAATATGATGTCTTTGGTGACAGTCGAAGATGTGTATGAGGAAAATATTTTGTTCTCCTTCGTTACGTAATAGCATTCACTCCTCCCTTTATGATCTTAGTAATAAGCATCAATCAGATTCTCAGGGATTCGAGACTTCCGAAATATCCCTTGCTGAGATGATTATGAGTGCGCACTTCCTAAATACTTTGTCACAGCATCGATAGAAGACTTCCACAAGTACATGGTTAAGTCCTTTTATTGATTACAGAATCTTTATCGATGTATTTAAGTACATTTCTCAAAGCTCTAACAATGGAAATCTTATTATTCAACTTGCTTGTCAGGCTTCAATTGTGTTGCTGTGGCATAACGGTGGGTCTCCATGGATGGAATTGCAAAAGCCAGACCCCTTAGCACGTTTCTTGAGTATATTTATTACTTGGTCTCTTCTAAGGTTCTTACAAGGTACTGGTATCACTATTTTATTCTAGATGTTCGTTGAACAAAATGAATTGTCATCACTTCTGTTCATTTTTAGCTTTGCTAATTTCGGAGGTGTTTGGCATGAGGTTATGACTCCAGAAGAACCATGATTCATCTGAAAAGGCGTTTCTTTAATGCCTTTGGAAGCAGTGACTAGATATCTGTTGCTAGATAGCGTCTAAGATTCATCTTCTGCTACTAATATTAGATTCAAAATCTGTAAAGCAGTGGGAAGTTGATGTAATGGCTGGAGGGCAGCATCATTTCATGTTCATTTTCGGCACTAAATGCAAGGCTGTTGGTGTCTTGAGCTGCACAGAAGCCAAGATTATTGAATAATTTACATTTTTGAACCGCAGGATTGCTTGACGTGGGAAGCCAGTATAGTCTTGTCACTATGGATACCATATTAACTGGTGTACGCATGCTTCTTAAGCTTCTGGTAGCTGCAACATGGGCAACCCTTTTCATCATATATTACAGGTTCTTACCAGTAGCTGACTCTTATATCTTCATGTAATTTGGATAACTTGAATGTGTTGCATTTGATTTACAAGACTCTTCAAGAATGATTAGTTTTAATTCAACTGGGTTGTAGTTCATTAATGTTAACAAATATGTTCCAGGACGTTTAGCTACGAACTCATTCTATCTAGTAATGTTAGAGCGTCCTACTTTGAGTGAGATTCCCCATAGTGACCAATTGGTATTTTTTGAATGCAGCTCTTAGTTGTATACATCTAGGAGAAGATGCACCCGAAAGTATGACTAATGTTTCTGGTTTTCGAGCAGGAGGATGTGGCAGCAGAGGAATTGGGATCATTACTGGAGTCCAGCTGCAAACAGCAAATTATACGAGTTCTTGTATATCGCTGCAGCATTTATTGTCCCAGAGGTCCTGGCCATCATACTATTTACTGTGCCATGGTTACGTAATTTCATTGAGACTTCTAGTTGGAAAATATTCCACCTCTTGACGTGGTGGTTTCAGGTACAATATCCTCCCCCTTTTATTCAACCATATG
Organism: Bryoerythrophyllum caledonicum; assembly: GCA_963971425.1. Lineage (NCBI taxonomy): Eukaryota > Viridiplantae > Streptophyta > Bryopsida > Pottiales > Pottiaceae > Bryoerythrophyllum > Bryoerythrophyllum caledonicum. Next base: position 35,594,080 of record OZ020516.1, on the reverse strand, counting down.
GATTCAAGTGCGGTGGCTCGCTTAGGCTCTGTTAGGTCTCATGTCTTTGTTCACCTTAGCTCTGTGTTAAGTATTAATGGAGTACTATTGATAATAGTACCTTCAGAAACTATTACGACTTGGTTTCATTTGATATACAGCATACCAACCATTATAACCTAGCCTGTCACTTCGTCAAAGATTCGCAATTCTGGCACATTCGATATTCTTTTACGTCAGTAATTCTATTGAGATCGATTGTAACATTCTCCGCGAGTCCTGTATTTTTATTGCAGACTCGAGGTTATGTAGGCCGGGGCCTTCGAGAAGGTATCGTGGATAACGTGAAGTAAGTGCTAATTAGAGTTAAATTTAAAATTGTGATCTCCCATGTACATTTCAGAATCAAGAATTGAAAAAATGTAGATCTGCCACTACCGAGTTTCTATGAAAGTCAATTTTTTAGGTCAGACACTGTATCGTTGTTTAAAATAGATAATGCATTTTAGATAAGAATATTAACGATCAGGCCTTTGATGCTCGCAGATACACTCTATTCTGGGCATGTGTCCTAGCATCAAAATTCTCCTTCAGCTATTGGCTCCAGGTACGTCTTGGTTTGGAAGTAAAATGGGCTCGTGGATTCGGACATATGTTCTAACAACCAGATTCTTGGTGGCATCTTACGCTGTTTGTGAGTAGACTTGTAGATTGTGACCATTTAGAATGACGGCTGGAGATAGTTCTAATACACTGTAAATTTCTGTCTTCCTCTTGATGAACAGATTAGACCTTTGATTGCACCAACCAAGCAGATTCTTGCGGCCACCAATGTCACATATGAGTGGCATGAGTTTTTCCCAGAAGGTATGAGTACATTATTTGAATTATGGTTGGATGTTAGAATTTTTTTCTTAGCAGCCTCCATGAAGTACTGAAAAACGTAATTCTTACCATGCCCAACTTAGAGGCTTATCTGCGTGTTAATTTATACTTCGGCACATTTTTAAAATTTGATCTGAAATCTGCTTAATGTAGCTCCTGCATTTTAAATGTAAAGCTTATCTGTTTTTGCAGGTAATCGGGCTGCGGTAGTTGCTCTGTGGGCTCCAGTAGTCTTGGTGAGTCGATTATTTAATCGTGAATTGCATTTCGTCAGGATTATGTTGCGGATGAAATGTAATGACTGCTTTTAAAGTAACTAGAGAAGAAATATTGTGAAGCTTATGAATGTCCACAAGCAATTTTAGGCTATTTAGCTTAGCGATGCAACAGAAAATGTGGACCAACATTCATCTTCAGACTTGACTTCTCAATTGTTTTATCGGAGCCACACACATGCGACATAGATAATTTGTATGTTTCAGTAGATTGATTAACTTGCTCACCTCACACTTACCGCAAGTGCATACTTGTGACTAGATCTACTTCATGGATACTCAAATCTGGTACTCGATATGGTCTTCTGTAATTGGAGCTTTTGTTGGTCTCCTTCAGCACCTTGGAGAGGTTTGTCTTTCAATCTCTAGTCGATTGTAGTTAACTTTGAGCACTATTTTTAACGAATCTATGCATTGCCCTTTCCTGTCCTGTAGCTATTAAAATGCTATTCTGTCATATAAAGGCCGCTTACACATAATTTTATCTGCTCTAAATGGCTCAATTTCTGTGTAAGGTACGAAGCTGAATTATGCTGCAGAAAACTTTTAAGTATATATTGTACAATCTTAACCTCTTTCTCAGCAGCATATATTGAGCCCTGCAAGGCGTTAAGAAACTTGCATTTAGCGCAATACCTCATACCAGAAGCTTGTGTATCACTGTTCAGATTCGAAATGTGGAGCAGCTTAAACAAAGATTCCAGATCTTTCCAAGTGCATTTCAATTTAGTTTAATGCCAATGGATGACGCTGTGCACAGGAGGTACGACTATTACCCTATGTATCCTGTTTGTTTTTTGTTATCCTGCCGTCGTTTCTGGATGCGGTACATGTTACTGCTAAGAGTGCTGTCAAAGTAAATGTGGCGGACACAGTTTTAACTAACCTTTTAGTGATCACGCCCGCTGAAAGCATTTCAAAAGTACGAGCTTGTGGGGTGGTACACTACAAATGCAAATTACACTGAGCCTGTGAAATCTTGGTTGTTTCACAACTTCACAACTTCATATTCAATTTTAATGCTTTGACCTTTCAGTGTAATGGATACCTAAGGTTTGACAAGCGTAGCTGGGACACTCCCAACTATTGAATCATCCCCCCCCCCCCCCCCCCCCCTCTAATGTGTTCTTTGTAATGATGGTCATCCATGTGCGGCATGAAGTGTTTGGGCAGGTGCAAAGGATCTACTTAAGCGACTTAGTTTGAGATATGGGTGGTCATCTGTATATGAGAAGGTAATCGGAACTTCGTGATTTAACCCCCTCTACTAATCGATGTTTGGAAGCAAGTCCTGAGGTAATATTACGAAGTAACGGAAGACGTATTACTCATTGTGATCAGTAAATGTTCTCATTTGACTAGACACCTTTTTCGTTAAAAGATTCTGTGATTTTGTTGAACGCATGTGATTTTGAGGTTCCATTATATATTCTTACTAAGCTTTTGTGGCTGTTTCGGCAGGTGGAGTGGGGTCAAGTTGAAGGGGGGCGTTTTGCACATGTTTGGAACATGATCATTCAAACCTTTCGTGAAGAAGACCTCATAAGCGACAGGTATTTCAACCGAGGCCTTCCAATTAATTGGAATCAACTAGCCCAACTGTCTAAACTTCCATTGATCATTTATATTCCTTCAGAGAACAACTAGTCAATTGTCGGCTTGCCAGCCAATCGTGAAGTGAGTAGGAAGATTTAATGCTTGAATCTTTGATATTTTCGGTTATTAATATTGAGTATTTCTAAAACGATGCCTCAATGTGAACTTCCTAATGCCGAGTTCAAAGTATGGTTTGTTTGGATTTGCCAGAGAGGTAGAGCTAATGGAGATTCCCAGAGGAGCGTGGAGGGTCAGCGTCTTTCAGTGGCCTTCGACCTTGTTGGCTAATCAAGTGTGCACCTCCTTTCTCTTGGGTCCTAATGTGTTTGTAACAGTAAATCCTTGTCCATTGAAGTTCATATAAAACTTCAATTCCATATTATTGGTGGACGTTGTTGTTTAATTTGGTGAGCAGTAAACTTTGATGGTTCATCATCCTCACAATGCTGTTCTTCATACAGATTCTTCTTGCCCTTCACAGTATTCGGTACCATCGAGGGGATGATAGATCTGTCTGGAACATAATATGTAAGAGCGAGTACAGGAGGTGTGCCGTCATCGAGTCATATGAGAGCGTGAAGCATGTAATCAGGAAGATTCTCAGAGATAAGTCTGAAGAGTTAAACATTTTCATAGCCATTTTTGAAGAGATAGATAAAGCTACTATTGGAGGACGTTTTACGTCAACCTTTATGCTCCCAGAGTTGTTGAACATTCATTCTCGGCTTATGGAGTTGATAAGCCTTCTCTTGATGCGGCCTTCTCAAAAGCAACTACAGAAGGTTAGATACCCTTTATGCCTCAATGGTTCAGCATTTCTTTGAGTTTTTGGATGTTGCAATTCTATATTTCAGTGCATGTTTGCAGATCAGTGCATGATTTCTGTCGGCTCGTGAAACTATATTGAAGTGGTTAACCTGGTCAGAATCTCGGGGTTTGAATATGAAAATCTTATCATGCATAAATGCACTTACATTTTCTTTGCAAGAGTTTTGTTTGAGGGACCAATGAAATTCACTTTCTCAATCGATTTAGGGGGCATTACTTTTGAAGTCTTCGCATTTTTAAGGGTTTAAGAATTAAAATAATTAATTGGATTTGAGCTGTTCAGGTAGTGGATTCCCTTCAGAATTTATATGAAGGTCTATTATATGACTTCCCAAGAGACCTTGGTGTTTTGGAGAGTATCAAGGCACGCACTTCTCTTCATAAGAATGATGTAGAGACTGAGCTTTTTATGGACGCTGTTGAACTCCCAGCAGCCGATGACGAGCCGTTCTTCAAGAACTTGAAGCGGTTGCACACAACCCTTAGCACCAAGGAGCCGTTATTATATGTTCCAAAGGGGCTAGAAGCCAAGCGGCGAATCTCGTTTTTCAGTAACTCAATATTCATGACCATGCCACGTGCTCCACAGGTTTTCATTTGAACCCATATGTATTAGTACGAATCTAATTTCTTCATACAATTCTACGACATACCAGTACATAGAACAATATTCCTCAGCTCAGTTTAGATCTTGGAGTCAATCTGACGTTAGTCTTTATCATAAACTTTTCATCTGAATTTTTGCATATCTTCTGGCCTACTGAGAGCCTGAAATAATGTAGTGCTGCATACATGATGGACCACAATTAACATCTATCGATGTTGTGAATGTTTTTGTTATTAGGTGGAAAGAATGTTGGCTTTCAGTGTGTTGACACCTTATTACAATGAGGAAGTCATTTTCAGTAGGCACCAATTGAAGGAGGAAAACGAGGATGGAGTGACCATTCTGTTTTACCTTCAACGGATATTCCCAGGTATGAAATACTCAATAGGATCCTTCTGAAAAATATCTTATGAAACAGCCTTGAAAATATTTCATTTTGATACAAATTGCACCTAACGTTAGATTTCGATTTCACTAGCTTAATCGCAATTGTAGTAATTGCGTCCTTTCGTTCAGTGAAACGATTCATGTCACATGAAACTTTCAGCGAAGATAGGCAGTTCTCGTATGTTCTTACGCATGTAGCTTTTGAATTTCAGAGGACTGGCTGAACTTCCTGGAGCGGATGAGAAAACGCGATCTTTCTGAGGCTCAATTATGGGAGAGGGATGACGCTTATGAGCTTCGACTATGGGCTTCTTTCAGAGGGCAAACACTTGCACGGACTGTAAGAGGAATGATGTACTATGAAAGGTGTGCTACAATTAAGCTTCTACAAAATCTATCGAGATGGCCGGTTGATTGAAATGCTTGTCCACTCTCATATTCTCTTTATCCTCTTCTCAAACTGACCTCACATGTCCTTTGTTCCAACCAACCATCTCTGAATCTTGTTTTTGGATTTGGATGAGCCTACTTTCTTATCCCAGTCAATTTTTCTGTTGGCAGGGCATTGGAATTGCAGGCGTTTTTAGACTCAGCAACTGATGACGAGGTGCGCGGTATGAAGGAGCTGTTAGAACGAGGATCAAGTAGAAACAGCAGAGCTGGCTCAATGGGCTCAATGAGCTCGATTGGTTCCATACATGAAGTTGCGGAGTTCAACCGAGCTCACAAGAAAGAGCAGGATCGTGCAAATGCTGCTATGAAGTTCACCTATGTGGTCACATGCCAGATTTATGGAGCACAGAAGGTTCGAAAGGATGTACAAGCTGCAGATATTCTACAATTAATGAAGATTCACTCCGGACTACGTATTGCCTATGTGGATGAAATTACCGTGCAAACAAGTGAAAGGGACATTACAGAATACTACTCGGTACTTGTCAAATTTGATCCAAACATACAGAAGGAGGTCGAGATTTACCGCATTCAATTGCCTGGTCCTTTGAAGCTGGGAGAAGGAAAACCGGAAAACCAGAATCATGCCCTCATATTCACAAGAGGTGATGCAGTTCAGACCATTGACATGAATCAGGTATAATTTCATGAACTATGCTGTATAACATGTAGCTCTTTGTGCCACTGCTATTTCTTCACATATAGAAATTTGACGCACAGTTGGTACCATTGTTTCTTCGTCTTTAATTTATTTGTACTAGTAGTAATTATTTGCTGCATCTCTTGTAGTTTGAACGGTCTCAATTCTGAATTGAACCAGGTTAATTTAGAGGATTATCAAAGCGATTATATATGGAATGTCTTGGCAGGAAATGTACTTTGAGGAGGCGATAAAGATGCGGAACTTGCTGGAGGAATTCAGGGTGCGCCATGGAAATCGAAAACCCACAATCTTAGGTGTCAGAGAACATGTCTTCACAGGCTCAGTGTCATCACTGGCCTGGTTCATGTCCGCTCAAGAGACGGTGTTTGTCACCCTCAGCCAGCGAGTACTGGCGAACCCTCTCAAGATTCGAATGCATTATGGACATCCAGATGTATTTGATCGACTCTGGTTTCTAACTCGGGGTGGTATCAGCAAAGCATCCCGGACGATTAATATTAGTGAAGATATCTTCGCTGGATTCAATTGTACACTGAGGGGTGGTAATGTGACTCATCATGAGTACATCCAGGTAAAAGATTCTAACGCTGAAGCTAAATCTTGGGGAACGCAGCTTCCCCTCTCTACATGTGTAGTTCCTTGTGCAGTAGTTCCATTCTCCATATCCGATTGCTGTCAGCTACAGCACCTACCGATATTCTAACTGCATGAAATTTATAATAGTGGTATTATTTACTTTCATAGCTGTGATTTGAAGTACTTCTAATGAGAACCATAAGAACAGGAGTGACGGTGCTGTTGGCCAGGATAAGCAGTAGTAACTACTGATCACAATATATAACTTGAGCTGTAGCAGTAGTGAAGAGATTGCTAGGCATCACTTCTGCAACTCGATATCATGTTTTGCAGCCCGTGAGATATTCACATTCGCTTGAATCTTTCAGGCTGGGAAGGGAAGGGATGTCGGGCTGAACCAGATTGCAATGTTTGAAGCAAAAGTGGCCAGCGGGAATGGAGAACAGATGCTGAGCCGTGACGTATATCGTCTAGGCCACCACTTGGATTTCTTTCGCATGCTCTCCTTTTACTACACCACAGTTGGATTTTTTGTGAGCAACATGATGGTTGTCCTCACCGTGTACACATTTCTCTGGGGTCGCGTCTACTTGGCCTTGAGCGGCATTGAAGCATCGCTGATAGGTGGATCAGCGGCTCTTACAAATGCTGCACTCACGGCAACTTTGAATCAACAGCTTGTTGTACAACTGGGATTGCTGACTGCTCTTCCCATGCTTGTGGAGGATGCATTAGAGAACGGGTTTACTACAGCTTTGTGGAATATGATTACCATGCAGTTACAGCTCGCTTCTATATTTTTTACCTTCTCAATGGGAACTCGGTGTCACTATTTTGGTCGTACACTTCTACACGGTGGTGCTAAGGTAATCTTGCTCTTACATGCGATTACCAAACATGTGTTTGCTCCTTTATTCAAGAAATGCTACGCATCTCTACATTTTGAATCTAGATTTTAAGTCAGTGCTGCAGAGACGAATGACAGCGTCGTTGTTTTATTTGATGATTTGCAGTACAGAGCAACAGGACGCGGCTTCGTGGTGAAGCACGAGAAATTTGCAGAAAACTACCGGCTCTACTCTCGGAGTCATTTCGTGAAAGGGATCGAGCTTCTACTACTGCTACTCTGCTACTTGGCCTACGGTGAGATGAGCTCATCCGCCGCATACATTCTGGTAAACATCTCCAGCTGGTTTCTAGCACTGACATGGATCATGGCGCCTTTCATTTTCAACCCTTCCGGTTTCGATTGGTTGAAAACCGTTGAAGATTTCGGGGACTTCATGCAATGGCTATGGTTCAAGGGGGACGCGTTCGTCAAAGTTGAGCAAAGCTGGGAAATATGGTGGGAGGAGGAGCAAGCGCATCTGAGGACGACAGGACTCTGGGGGAAGCTTCTGGAGGTGATACTCGATCTCCGGTTCTTCGTTTTTCAGTATGGAATAGTGTACCATCTGGGTATCACTGGGGGCAACACAAGCATCTTCGTCTACTTGGCCTCCTGGAGCTATCTGGCCTTTGCAGCCATTCTGCACCTGGTACTCTCCAATGCCAATGATCGGTTAGCTGCAAACTACCACGCCCTCTACCGCGCTGTCCAAGCTCTCACAATTGGCGTCATCGGTGCAATCATTGTTGTGCTCTGGGTTGAAACTAAATTCAAGGTTGTGGACATCATTGCTAGTTTTCTTGCGTTTATTCCGACAGGCTGGGGAATCATTCAGATCTGCCAGGTTCTGCGCCGGCCTTTTCTGGAGAATTCTCCGATTTGGGGAACCATTGTGGCTGTGTCGCGCTTGTACGACCTTGCCATGGGCTTGATTGTCATGGCCCCAGTTGCCATCCTCTCGTGGTTGCCAGGATTCCAGGCTATGCAGACGAGAATCCTTTACAATGAAGCGTTCAGCAGAGGTCTCCAAATCCAAAGGTTGCTGGCAGGCAAGAGAAACCGAAACATTGATTAAGGTAAAGCGCCTGTTTTCTGTAACTGCTGCCTCCGTTTTCGTCATGTTCATCCTACTCTGAACTTTGAATTCGCACTTAGCATTAGTTTTGATGCCCCTTAAGGTCGGGACATTTCTTAGCGCAGTGATGTAGCAACGAAGCTTCGGTTGATCAGATATTTGTCATCAGGACGGACATTTAATATATTAAGTGGGGTACCATGCATCTCTGAAAGCTGCTTAACATGAACACATTGTGATTTTGAGGCTTTGGTTTGTACTTGACGCCATTAAATCTCTTTCTAAACCAGAGTAGAGAAACTCGGTAGATCTTCGACACGCCGCTCCGGTGAATCCTCTCGAACTGAGTGGATCGCGTGTGGTACCCTGAGGTGTGAATCAAAGATACGACATTGAGTTTTGACATCTCGAAGTGGGAAAGAGGCGGCTACAATTCATGGTGCAGTACGACCTGACCTTCAAAGGCGGCTGAAACTAGTTCTGACTTGCGTTGAGGGACCACCAAGCTCTTCCGTAAGGAGTATTCTATGTCAAAAGAAGGACCGAATCTAATTGGAAATTTGGGTGGCTACACAAGCAACTCTCCTTTTCACAGAGAGTGTTTCCAGCACTGTCCCATCCAACCGGTGAAATTCGCCTTGCTCGGGATCTCCATTCCCATCGTCGTGAAGAAGTATGCCCAGTCATAACCCGGGCTGAAGACGCGCAGGACTCGTGATATGAACTCCTGGAGCCGCTTCCTCACATGCGCAGACGGCATCCCGAAGAGCTTGTCATATTGAGCTGTCACGGACCGTTGCGAAACGCCACTTGGCCGCGCCAGGTGCAGAAAACTTGCATGGAACATGTTCAAGCGGAGGCTCGCTCGGCTGCCTTCCCATACAATGCGCAAAAGCGCCTCATCTATGCATCCTGCTGCTCCTCCAGCTTTGATGTACCTCTTCTTCGCTGATAGATTGTGCTTGCAGTTCCATAACACGTTCGGGTCGATCGTCTCGTTCGTGAGAGGACGCACAATGTCCTTCCAGTGAGTACCTGCAGTGGAGCAAACAGACAGAAGAGAGAGAAGTTGTCCAAAATCAGGGCATTTATCTTTCGTTCAGGACGTTCAGAACCGGGAGACTTCGTCATGGACGTGCCGCTGCAAAGAAAACTGCTCGCCAAGCACGAGAAACAGACGATGCAACACGCAGTAGCCTTCGATGGCCCGCTCGCTCGCCTGGATGCCGATTGTAACTCAAAAGCACAACGAAAGTGCTGAGCACCTTCGGCAAAACGTCCACCACGATCTCCGGCGTGAACGTTATCTTGAGCGTCGGTGAGTGACGCGGCCGGGAAGAGACTGAGAAAGAGCTTCTTCCAGATGTACCCGTCTTCGCAGCCGATCGACACCAGTCATGGCCGTTCTGTAAGTACATCTTCTTTTGGAGTTTTTTCATTCATGAACTAGTGTAGATTACTTGACTGATGGTGTTCTAGTTCTGGCGTTTGGAAACCTGCATTGGCAATGGACACCTCCAGATTCTGGTTACCCAAGTCTCACAAAACGACTGACTTCACGGGAGGATGTTAATTCGAGCTCGCCGTCCACCACCGAATGTGGTTCAGAAGAAATGGAGTCAAGTCCTTCCTAACAACTTCAAACTTAGATGGCGTGATGTTTGGATAAAGATCGAAGCAGAAAAGAAGTGGGACGCCTCTGGCAATTGTGGCTGAAAGCTGTTGCAGTGAATCAATGGAGGAAACGCGCTTCTCCGCACATTGATGAGAGTTGCACTGAGTGTAATACGGGTGAACAAGAGAGCATCCTTCATAGGTTCTGGAGTTGTAGCCAAGCTAGAAGCTCGTGGGATTATGTGGATGAGATTCTTCGGCGTCTCAGCAAGTCCCCTTACTTCCAATGGGGCAGTGTTAACTTCAAGGAGACCCTCTTTGGTAGTAGGCCCCTCGTAAATTTGCCACCCTCAGTAGAATTTCCCTCTTTCTTAGAGGAATTACTCTTTGGACTCTCTGGCTTGCCAGGAATGATTGGGTGTTCAACTAGAATAGGTGGAATCACTACAAGATTGAGAACGTAATCTGGCAAGGACTTACGGATTATGGGAGGATCGCTTGGGACAGAGTTCTCACTGCTAACACCGAGGCTAGTAGAAACAAGATGGCGAACCTTTTCGACTGCACTTGGGGTTGTCATGAGTTGTTGTGTAGCGCCCAAGGCGACCACATGGTTTGGGTCAAAGAGTTTTATGTCAGTCTAGTGTCTTGAGCCCCGGCATTGCCGAATCTAGCACGTCTGGTTGTGTGTTCGAGTGACTTTTTTGCAATCAAACCTGTTTTGTTTTGCTTCAAAAACAAAAAGAAACGATTGACTTCCTGACAGAATCAGAACCTAACATGTTTGCCTCCGCATAAATTGCTCATCTATTCTTGAATTTCTCAACTGGAGTATGAATTTATCCGCCTAGGGTTTGAGTGTATACTGGCGAAACCTTCTTTAGGTCGATATTCTTGTTAGGTCAGGCTTTGTGAGTGATGTGGAAGGCTAATGGTTGTCACTTTTAGCTTGGAAGTGGTAGTTTAGCCATTAGTAAAGACATGTTCAGATGTCATGGCCAAACTAATGGTATGTTTAGCCATTAGTTTAGCCATTAGTAAAGACACCCTAAACCAAGACCATTGTTGTCAGTTCACAGTCCCTTCAATTGCGCCAACAAAAACAAATATCTTCCTTAGGAAAAAAAACTAAACATACAAACAACATAACGAAGACATAAGAACAAATCAACCATTGAAGACATAAGGCATAAAGGGGTAGGTAGGAGTCTTACCAATAGTGTGTGTAGGTCGCGGGGATGGAGGAGGAGTGTTCCCACTTTGGTTACATTGAATGCCAAATAACCTAATATGCATGTACAGTATGAGCCTTAAAGCTATCCATATGTATTAAGGTGTGAACGGTCATATACTGTGGATGTAAGTACAGCTTCTCTACCCCAAACTTTGTTGGAACTTTCTAAGGTCAATGTGAAACCAGAAGTGGTTTTTTTTAGTCATGGTGGTGGAAAAATGACCACGGTGATACCAACAACCAAGTCTAAATATCCTTACACTCCCTTTTTAAAACCTAATAATAGTAAGTGGAAAAAAAAGGCAGGTTGTTTACTAATGTTCCTTGAAGAAGAGGATAAAAGAAAAGATGAGTTTGGTAGCAAGGTTTAAACATGAAAAAATATAAGCATGCTGTAAAAATCTTATGCTATGTTTTCCCGCAATATAAATGTAATGTATGGACATCAATGGCATTTAATACTCTTGGGGCAATTTACCTATTAATGTATGGTAAAGTCTTCATATAATATTAATACCCAAACTACATAGAACGTTGTCTTTTCCTTGTATAGCATTTTCATGTTCGAGGGCGTGCATGCAATTGGTTGCTCAATTGTTGGTACTCTTAGGGCCGGTTTATACTTGGGGCCGGATTGAGGGCTGGACGGAACTTTCCAAGTTTCAACCAATAGAGTCTTTCAATCTCTCAAAATCCAACCCAAGACCTTAATACTTGGGGCCGGCCGAAACTACATTTCATCCTACGTGTCACCTTAGGTGGCATGGTTTTTGGCGCAAAACCTTTCAGCCCCAAGGGAGCAATCGGTACGAGGTTTGGGGTGGCCCAAACTCCCATCTAGGGCCGGATTCAGTTCCTCCGTTGGATAATTCAAATCGCTACCATCAATTAACTAATTTTTATTTTTAACTTTAATTATTAATTTTGAAAAAGTATTTTAAATTTGGAAAAGTAATTTATTTTTTATTTTTTATTTTTTATTTTTTATTTTGAAAAGTAAAAATACTCCTTCCTTTTGGATATGCACCCCAAAAAAGGGATTTGGTCTAATAAGGTAAATAAAATTCTTTTTCCCGGTAGTCAAAAAAGGAAGAGGAATTTTAAGTTGCATATATATGAAAAAAAAACTCTCTTTTATTGTAGACCCATCAAAAATAAGAGAAAAAGGAAAAATTTACGAAAATAGAAAATACTCTTATTTATTTTTAAATTTAAAATGTAGTAAGGAAAAAAAACATATAAAGTGAATATATGAAACCTATTTTTCTTTAAACTAGGAAAGAAACAAAGACAAAGGCTTAACATATGTGCTTCTATAATTTTTAGTTGAGCCTTATAAAAATCTAAGACACTTAAAAATTGGAAATTTGACCCTAGAATCCGGCCCCAACACTTTATATTGACTAGGGCCAAGATGATGAATTTGAAATCTGGCCCTAGAATCCGGCCTCAATGCTTTATATAATTTGTGGCCGGATGGAAGAATTGGGGCCGGATTGAAGGCAAATCCAGCCGGCCTTCCATCCGACCCCAGGCCTAATGTAAACCGGCCCCTAAGGTGGCCAAGTCTCATCCAAACTTTTAAGGCTGAAGGTCTTAGGGCCTCCTCCATCAAATGATCCCAACCTTCATTGGTTTAGGCTTTACTGCCCAGCTCTAATGCATACCTTTGCTCGGGTGTGTACTTGCCTTGCTTGTGTTTAATATAATATATAAAAGATTAACCTTTTGTACAGTACATTAAAACTCACAAGTTTTAGACTTTTCTTGCATATTTTCTACTTCAATTTGTTGTATAAATGCTTATTTAAACTATTTAAATTTGCATCCAACAAAAAATTGCATCACAAAGAATGCAAACCCAAATGGAACATTTTTCTTTGAACAACTATTTTTAAAATGCCTCCACTCTTTTACTTCTAAAAATTGATGCACAAAGCACACATATCATACCAACTATAATAATGTTAAAATTTGACCTTCTATAATGTAAGAATTCGAGGTAAGGTGAAGTCAAAGTGTGTTGAGATTTTTATATAGGGATGGAAAAGCCCTTTCTTTACACTTCAAATTCTTTAATCTTTCAGTTTGTGCAATTCGAATTAATGAAATTCATTGACCATGTGTTTTCATTAGTCTAGATTGAAATCCTATGGTCAAAGCTTGATATATAATTTTCTTTTCTTTTCAGCTCCTTGCACTCAAATGGGCCATTTGGTGTGTTCTTTTAAAAGAAATAGTTAAGGAACTTTAAAGTTGATCAATTGGCAACAACAAAGTCTGATTGAGCTTTACATAGATCCAAGTGAAATTTACAGTCATTCACTTCCATTCAGAATCAAAATCTCCAAGATGCAATAATCCATGGTATTTAATTCGTTCAATTTTTATCACTTGACTCTTTAAATACCTCTAAATATACTCTAATGTTTTCTTTTGTCCCATGGCAATAATAACCAAGTTTGATAGCCAAAAAAGTCTCCATGAAAACTATTAAAAACTTATCATAAAATGGCATATGACAAGAATATCATGGAGATCATTGACAACATTAAGTCTCATTACCCAAGTTTGGAAATACAAACCTGGTACATTATGACAACACCATCTTTTCACACATCCACTTTAAACTTATCTATATCCACTACCCTAGATTCCTAAAACAATTTCCCAAATCCATCCAGTAACATTCTCCTCTACGACCATTGTGAAAAGAATCCAATGTAAACATCAACAAATCTGTTCCAGAATTAGAATGCAATAAAATGAAACAATTTGTTTCTATTGACACTGACACCATGAAGTATTCAATGAGCAAAAACAATGTCCCAGCAGGAAACCATGTTCTTTTGAATACTCCTGGTCTAACATGGGCCTTGACGCACTGACAGCAGCAACGCCTTCCCACTTCCGAGAGAGAGAGAGAGAGAGAGAGAGAGAGAGAGAGAGAGAGAGAGAGAGAGAGAGAGAGAGAGAGAGAGAGAGAGAGAGAGAGAGAGAGAGAGAGAGAGAGAGAGAGAGAGAGAGAGAGAGAGAGAGAGAGAGAGAGAGAGAGAGAGAGAGAGAGAGAGAGAGAGAGAGAGAGAGAGAGAGAGAGAGAGAGAGAGAGAGAGAGAGAGAGAGAGAGAGAGAGAGAGAGAGAGAGAGAGAGAGAGAGAGAGAGAGAGAGAGAGAGAGAGAGAGAGAGAGAGAGAGAGAGAGAGAGAGAGAGAGAGAGAGAGAGAGAGAGAGAGAGAGAGAGAGAGAGAGAGAGAGAGAGAGAGAGAGAGATCCTGTATTTACAAAGAATGAAATTACCAAAAGAGTGGTACTGACCTGTTGAAGAACAATCGGGCAAATGGTTGAACTCGCCTGCATTCGGTTCTTGTCCATAAAACGGGAGCTTGGGCTTTCCATTAGGATGAGGTGACATTGGGAGCCATGGTGACATGCGATTCCCACCACGTGAAGATGTTGCCGCTGGGCAGGCTAGTGAATTCGTGGAAGGCAAACGCGACGTTGAGCTCTTCTCGGATGTGATGCTCCCAGTGATCCGTGAGGGCGGAGAGAGACGCCACCAGCTGCTGCCCGTCGTTCTCCAAGCTCATCACGCGCTTCAGATCCAAGCCCCTGCCGTCCAGCTTCAGGAACCCCGAGCTATCCAGGCATCCAGACCGCATGAGAAGCGCACGCAGCTGCATCGACATGGCGAGATCGATGTACGGGATGCGCGTCGCGAAAAAGTTGTCTGTGATGTTTACCTCCGTGCACTGGATCTCATCCGCGGCGATTCCCGCGGTCCGTAGCGCCGGGATCGTCTTGCGGATGCGCTCCGCGCGCGTCTCGTCCTTCACCATGTGCACGAACAGCACCGGTGGGTACGTCGGCTCGGGGATTTGCTGAAACCTGCCCTCGGCGATCATCAGGGCCACCGCGTCGAAATTCACGAAGTACGCGAAGCTGGAGAGGAAGTATCCGCCCGAGGACGCACCTAGCCCTAGCAGCGGGAGCTCCACGAGGCGGAACCGGTCGATCCAGCTTTCCAGCACGAGCTTCGCACGCCAGGAGTCGTCCTTGCGCCAGCAATTCTCCCGGCTGGAGACTGCGATCACGGCGTACGACCGTCGGAGCGCCTCCGCCACGAACGCGCGCTCCTCCGGAGCCCCGGTGCACGCCGCGCACTCCGAGTGCGCGTCCCAGAAGAACGTCGCCTTGCAGTTGCACCCGTGCAACAGCACCAGCACCGCGCGCGGACTCCCCAGCGGCACCTGGTACACGAACTCCGTCCCGTTCAAAACCTCGCGCCGCGGACTCAGCACCTCGGAGTAGCGACGAAACTCCGACGACCGCGAAGAGGAAGAAAAAATCGCCGGCCCGCTGTGGCACGTCGCCAGAAGCAGAAACGCAACCAAGCTGAGCGCGCCGATGGCGCAACTGCTCGCGCTCGTCACCTTACTCCCCGCCATCGACAGACTGCGACGCAGCACGGGCGAGCCGCGCGGAGCGAACGGCGCCATGGCCACAGCCGTGACCTAATCCCCAGCTACCACAATCTACCCAAATCCCCATAGCTCCGCAACGATCCCCATCGCCATCGCCGCACAACGTGGAGAAAGATGCGCAGCATCCATGAGCACACTCGACACAACACGCATGGCTGACGAAAGCAACAACAAACAGATTGTGCCCTCCTCTCTCGCCTCTCCTTCCATCCACCAAAAACAAACATCTACGCAAATCAGAAAACTGGAGCTGGGTTGGTAACTGAACTGTTCATGAAAGTAGGTTCTGAGGTGAAATGGATGACGCTTCCTGAAGCTCGCTGAGGATTCTCAGGGAAAAGCTGTCCAGCAAGCACACCTAACGGTAACATGATAGCTTACATCTGCTGCAGCACCGTTGGTGAATCTCGGGATGCGCAACGACGCGTTCTCCGTCTGCTTTTCCCAAGCTCAAGAGAGCTGTTTGAAAACAAAACAGATCCCGCGCGCACTTTGCAGCAACCTTACTTTGAGGGCGATCTGCAACGTATGGATGACTTTGGGAAACGAACAAACGTTTTTTCCATTTCAAAAAAGTAATAGTACATTGACGGAAGATGTAACATCGTAACCTGGCTTTCTATGGAACACTAGGGTGTCTTAAAACGAAGGAGCAGAATCCCTGACGACTAATCCTTGCTTCAGGGTAAATTACAAACGGTCACCTCGAGCGTAGAAGGCTTTCTAGAGGGTACCTGGATCTCTGGAGACGGATGTGGAAGGAGCACTGAGATGAAGGGAGACGCGTCCGCGAGAGGCAAGGAGAGCCATGAACCTAAATCACCTGAATATGCTCTGTAGGTATGTACAAAATGCGGGATGTGTACAGAGTCACTCAGAGGCGGGGAAAATTTTGGATGCAGCGCGCATTGGTGGGTCTAGTGCTGTCTCGACCTTGAGTGAAACAGCTGCATCAATCTGTAGATGCCGGGCATTTCCGTTCGTGAGCGCTTGCAGGGCTTCTGAACCTCGGCCCTCGGCTGCGCCTTCTTCGCGTTTTTCTTCTTCTCCTGTCGAAGAGTGAACTCAAAGGAGGAACACTGAAGATGTACGACTGTTTGTTGCCCGGCTCTAGACGCATTCTTCGGCGGAGAACAGGATCCGTCGCTGCGAAAGGATCCTTCACTTGTTGTCTTGATCTGGCTCTGCTGCACAAGCGCAACCTGGATGGCGAAGCTTGGAGGAAATCTTGGATTTTGGGATGCCGACTTGCAGGTATCGACACTCAGTTTGTGATAGTTCAGCACCTTGAACAGCCTCGTAGCGTCGGTCTCACTCACAAATGGATGTGCCTACATGAGTATGGATCAAAAGTCAGCATCGCCGAAGAAAATCGTATGATTCTTGATAGACTATCTCCTGTCTAGAATATACTAAAGCTCTGAAAATTGTAGCTCGACATGAATCTATTGACAAGAAAACCTGTGAAAGAACAAGATGTCGAGATAATTACAGGCTATAGTACACATACCTCGAGGTAAATGTCAACTGCTCTGTACAGTCCATCATCCGACTGCCTCGCATAGTCTGGTAATGACTCGGCGAGAGAAAGGAACTTCGAGGGCTTCAGATAAGTATCCGCCGCAATCTCAGCCAAGTACTTGTCCATCAGCTCACCAACTTTCAGTAACGCCATGTGAACGGGCTTACTGATCTCGGGACTCATAGTTCCTGGCACTGATGTCCTGCTGTCTGTGCGTGATAGCGTCGAGAACTTGCTGTCCGACCTCGCCGAATACAATGATTCACTGCTCTCGGACCTCTTGAACTTCGAGGTGAGCAGCAACGCTTCGGCCTTCTCCTTCAGGAAAAACTCAACAAGTCGAAGTACAAGATCGACATCATACAGCGACGAGCTACGCGGAGGAAGTGCAGGAATCAAAATGTTGTCAAGCGTTGCCTTGTCCAGTTGCCTGCCTATCATGCGCTCAAGGTCCCTTCTGCAGTGTTTCCCTGCTCGGAGGGCGACCGCTATCCTGCGAAGGCCAAGCAAAGACCTGCTGGAAACTGATTTCCTTTCGAGATTGTAGAGCAAATTCACCACAACTTCGACAACCTCCCTCTGGATTCTTTCACTCTGGTTGAAGGAATTATCTTCATCACCCTCGACGTGAAGCTTCATGGGAGACAGAGACGCGGCGCTGTAACCAAGCACAGGTAACGCAGAGCGAAGGTAATGCAGCAAAAACTTGGCAATCACTCGACTATCCGCCGCTCTGTGAATGATCATGTATCTCACGACGGGCTCCATCAGGTGAACGGAGAGCGTGGAAAGATCATCGAACCACCAAGTTTCGGTTGCAGCCTTGGAAGACCTGTGAGAGCTGTTGCCGCTTGGAGTCGACAAGAGGTAGGAGGTCAAGTAAGCATCGGTGGCCGGGTGCAGAGGGCTACTCGAAAGTTCGACGGCGAAACAAGCTGTTGGCGAAGTCTTGTCAGAAAGCGCACTAGCGCATCGTTGTATGATGTGTGTCTTCTCAGCTGCCTGGCTGAAATCTTCACACGACCGAAGAACGATGAGAGACTCTTCCCAGCTCCAGAACACCAGGGTCCTTAGGTAATCTTCAGTCTTCCGAATCAAGTTTCCGCTCGACATGGTTTCCGTCATTCGCAAGAACTCGGCAGCACAGCGGAGCCTGGCGACGTTGGCAGAGGTAATCTTAAAGCCCGCATCGTTGCAACAAAACCTTGCGACCAATTCAAACGCCTCAGAGCCTCCAGGCAAATCATCGATCTGAAGTGGAAGAAGCCTGCTGGCGGGTCTTGGAGATGACGGATACAGTGTCGCTTCAAGGGACTCCTCGACGAGCTGCCTGAAAAGCTCGCTGTGCTTAACTAACAATGCCTGCATACAGATGTATCCCAGATAAGAACATATTCTCTCTGAATACCGGTGAGTACATCACAAGAATTCAAAGTTCTAGAGTGGAGTAAAACAGCGCTAAGCTTCAGACAACGTCGTACTGTGGGGGCTTAACAAGCTCGTACACAAGATAAGGGCGGCGATACTCGGAGAGCAACCTGGAGTCAAAAAAGACGAACGAGAAGGCAGTTTGGACGAGGGACTGCTGTGCTCACCTTGTGGAGTACAAATGTTCTCTCCGCATTGACCTCGACCTCCAAGTAGCTTGGCAGAGCCATCTCGACTGTGTCCAGAACCCTGTTCCAACAGGCAACCGCAATTCTATCAACATCCGAATGCAAAGCTCTACAACAGCTCTAAACATGACTCTAGTGCCTAATGGAACTGCACCGACCACCAGCTTGGAGCCCGCGAAGCCTACGGCTACAGTAGCTACCACAATCTTTGAATTGGAATAGGAAATTACCGTGTCTCTACAGTGGGATCGAAGGCACTCTCGCCTAGACAGGTAGTGTCAAAGGTGAAGCTCTGAAGAGGATCTACATCAAAATCGAAACTAGCCATGCCGAGGAAGAAGCTAGGATCCTTTTCTAAGGGAGCTATCATTCAATCCTAGTCCCCTTGACTTCTTCTTTCGAGAGACGCAACCTCCTGCCTAGTTCCAACACGCACATTGTGCAGATTGCACGCCGCCTTCAAGCTCCGAAGTCTATCAATGAATCAAAAGCTGCTCCGTCCCGAAGAGAAAACCACGACTAAAACGATATCCTTCCAGCAACTTGTGCTTTTTCCGCTATCCACTACAAGATTTCGCTCAACAATCCAGCTTCCAGAGCCATTTGAACGCGACTACCTCGAAAAACTCAACCGCCCAGCTGCTGCCACGCATTCCTCAACGCGCGTTACATCCATCTCTAAAGATTTCAAATCAAACGGAAAACAAGCCCCCGGAGAAATAGAGAAAAACAACAACGCCCAACTCCACCGCTACCGCTAAAACCCTCACAATTCGTCGCAGGTCGGCAACCGCATTCCCCTCCCGGAACACATCCTCGCAGCCGAAAACAACCGTCTCTAGAACACCCCGCCCGAAACAAAAAGGACAAAACTCCGACCTTGCAACTCAAAAACCTCCCATTCTCACACAGCCAATGCAAACTCTCGCGCAAGCGCAAGCTCGGCGCAGAAAGAAAGACGATCGACAAATCGTCAAAACGAAACGGGTTCAATGCACCGAGTTGGGGAATAGGCCTGAGATCAACTTACAGACGAGCGATGAACGTCGAACGACTGGGACGGCGCAAAAATAGAAAACGTGCTATCTATACTACCCTCCGGCGCACGCCGCGACAACGAGCGACTCGGTAAAAACTAGAGGCAGCGGCGATGGCGTCACGCTCGCTCCCGCGCTCTCTCCCCGTAAAAAAGGCGCAGCGAGGAGCAGCATTGACTTGGGAATTTAGTGGGCCTTTGACGCGGAGCGTTCATGGCATGTTTCTTTCATGAATGCGGGCTTCCATTTACTGTGGCGTGGTGGAGCCGTTCAGCGGCCTGCGGACGGCGAAGGCGCTGCTGGCGCCGTTCTCGCCCCGTGCACGCGTCACCTACAACACTCTACCCTCCAAAGGGGGCGTAGTTCCATACTACTACATCTATAGTATGCCTGGTGGGTATTGGTTTAGTGGTGGAACGAATAGACACTTTATTCACTCCGGCCCCCTTAAATGAGGACCGGAGTTCTTCTTCTTCTTCTTCACCTACAATATTCCTTGCTACTTACGGCAGCAAATAAGTTCTGAGGGTAAGTTCCTGCGGAGGGGTTACTGCTGGGGTAATCAATCGTGTGGAGGGATAATGTTGTGAAGAAAAGAAGGAGGGATCTCTTTAAACCGTATAGGCAGATGGTTAAGGAAGGAGGGTGTGGACAAAACCCGGCCCCTTTTTTATGTTGGAAGGGGGCCCTGTTTAGACCAAGGTGGGTCCTCCGACGGTAATTTGGGTTGCGGGCCTAAATTTGACCCAATTTTTTTTTTCCAAAAAAGCTCCTAGACCCCCAAAATTAATTTTTTTTTAAAAGCCTGTAGTGGGCCCACCCTCCGTGACATCCGTCTACATGAAATAAAGAGATACAAGAAGAAGAGTCACGTTGGCTTTCACCCAGGGACTTTTCCCCACAATCTTAGGATTTGGGTTGTTTTTTTTCTTACTGTTGCTTCTCTTGGAAATAGAATTTGTAATTTAGAATCTAACCTTACAAAATTGAACTTAACCCGTGATCTTAACTATGGGAGAAATTTGCACAAACATCCTATGGTTGATGGAATAGATTATAGTGTTTGAAGTATATAACTAAAGGTAGTAAAAATTACGGGTTGTGGAAGGTGTACTACATCAACAATCATTAGGAGTGTTTTTTCTTAAACCACTAAGAAAACGAACAAGGTTGATTGTCTTGCATTGACATTCGAACATTGAAGTTATAATTTATGCATGATTTTTTATGAGTTTTAATCTATTGTGTGCTTGATTGAATGCAGAGATGTTCCAGAAGTTGTATGAAGTAGGGTATGAGTTTTTCATCCAATTAGGTAGATTAGCATTTACAAAACATAGGAAAGTCTCTTAGAAGAAAAGAAAAATCCAATTTCAGACGAAAATAATTTCTCATGTATATGAAATGTTACGTAGTATATATCATTGTATTTGTAGGTATTCATTGTACACGAGTGTTGCTGGTGTATTTGACAATATAAGGTAAGCCCCCCTAAAACTGACAAGTTAAGGAATGAGCATATTTGGAGAGAGGAAATGATTATACTATTATTTTCAGTGATAGCCAATAGAATTGCAAATCCAACCCAAGTGATTTCTCATTTTTCCAATAAAAACAAAATTAATTATGAATTTTCAAACCGTGCAGCCATGTTTAGTAGGTGGCCAGCAGTAGGTACCCCCCATAACCAACGACCAAAAGTAAGGGTCTTGACTAAAAGCAAACCTCCATTAGGAACTGAGTTGGTGGTAATGGGATGGAAGAGGGTTGGATATACCCCAATTTTGTAGGCGTTGGCTATGGGTTTTGGTTGGTTTTGGGTGAGCTTACGTTATTCCAAGGATTCTATAACTTCCAGCCACTTTGAAGAGAGAGGCCACAAAGCATGATGAGCATCTACTCTTCGAGGCGGCGCGTACATACGGTGCCTGGCGGTGGAAAGAGAGTAACCATATTGTACGTATGGAGCCGTACGGAGCCGTATCCCGTCGTAGTCAAGCAACAGAGACCTGAATCCCGTGACGCAGTGTTACCGCCATCCTTTGGAAGTTACCGCGTCTTGATTGCGGGCAAACCTTCGCCTATCCTCACTGCAATTAGTTACCTGACTTTCAGTTAATTACCACGACTTTTGTACCATAATTCCACCTTTACTACGGCCTGGCATCCAGATACTAGCAGTTATTTTCAACCATATATCTAGGGTATTTTCATGTAAGGGTAAGCCCCCGCCTAGCAAAAACCCATAAAATTGGGGTATGTCCAACCCTCTCCCATCCCATTACCACCAACTCACCTCCAAATGGAGGTTTGCTATTAGTCAAGACCCTTACTTTTGGCCGTTGGTTATGGGGGGTATCTCCTACTGGGCACTCACTAAACATGGTTGCACAATTTGAAAATTCATAACTAATTTAGTTTTCATCAGAAAAATATGAAATCGCTTGGGTTGGAATTGTAATCCTATTGGCTATGAGTGAAAAATAATAGTATAATTGTCTCCTCTCTCCATGTATGCACAATCCTTAACTTGTCAGTTCTAGGGGGGCTTACTTTATACGGTGAGAGAAGAAGAAACATTCACTACACTAAAGATGGTCATTTGTGTTAACCACACTAATTTTTTTTATGAATGCTATAAGTTTTTATTCCTTATGAATATTTTTTCCAACTATGTTCACCATGATCTCCTTCCTTAAGTAGTGTTGATAGATGTGCTCTCAGTAAAAAAAATCTTCTACAGTAAAAAAAATTATAGCATTTCTAAAACATTTAGTCTGGTTACACTAATGACCATCTTTAGTGCAATGTGAATAACAATTTTACTTGGGGGTAACATTGCTACTTAGGCCACCAAGACCTGTATAGCACACTTATCATTATTGCCTCTCGAGATTATCTATAAATTTTGATCTTAAGGAAACTAGAGGTAAGGAAAAATGTAGATATTTGAAGGGAGGTAGAATTAAGTGTTTGATTTCTTTTTGAGATAATCTAAAAAAAAACGATAAATATCTTGTGTCAATCCATTGCAACATAAGATTATAGCATAGGTACTTGTGGTCACCACTACCTACAATCTCTCTTGATGATACTATAATCACACGTTTATCCTTACACAAATGCAAAGAGAACCAACTACACTACAATTGTTCGCTAACATATGAGATGATAAAAGAAGTGACTTTGTAATAACTTTCTTGAGGAAAAATACTTTAGTGATATGTATTAGCTACAAACTCCAACTCCATAACTATACTAAATTTGATGAATAGTCCAAATTTGACATTTAGGAAAATTCAGTGGTGCAAAACCAACTCCACGTTTATCATCTTTCAAGCTATTGTGTCCTAATTTGTCACTGGATCCTAATATTCTATGTCTATCCCAAATATTAAAGATTAAAGGCACCACCACCAGGTGAGGCCTTTTGGGGACTTGAGATTGCCCCAAATGGTAAGGGACTTGGCGGCTGGTGTGACCCATGAACCATTGTTATGCTGTAAAATTCAACTATGTCCCACACAAATAGACAACCACCTAATTTCTAGCTAGTTTTGTCCACTAGATGATCCTACATTAATTTTAAAAATTAATATTCACTAAATTACACATGACACAAATGGATGAATCCAACACTTCTCCTCATTTGAGGGGAGTTTACAAATTAAGGGTGACAAGGGGGTCGGTGTGATCAGACAGACATCAATTATTAGTTCCAAATATGAACAAGCCATATTGTTTGATGAGACTCGAAGTTAATGGGGATCAAACTTTCTCCTTACAAATTTGGAGTCAGTTCTAAAATAATCATAGTAGTAATTTAATTTCAATGGGAGCCATAGTAATGTGTGTTGACCTTCTACTGTCAGTGTTGAATTAGTTCTTATGTTATTCAAACAATTCAGACTGGATTTTCTGGCAATTAACAACTAGGAAGCACCCATTTTTTCATTTTATAAAAACCACTTGAGAATGGGACCAAAAAACATTCTTAGGTTGGAAAAATATGACAAAATCGGATGAAATATCTGGATGAAAAGAGCGACCTTATGATGGATGATTATTTGTGTAGGCATTGTGGCATTATTTTGAGAGAAAATGAAAGGCCTGACATAAAGGTACACTAACTCTAGCGTGTGAGAATCTACAAGTGTTCTAGATCATGTGGAATGACATTTACGCATTGGGTATAATACATGACAAAAAATCTTCAAACTTGTTTCACGATTGTCGTGGCCATGGTCTCAATAGATGCCCATCTTCCTCCACCTCTAAGTCATGGTCTTTTTTTTTCCCTTTGAAATGGCCTGTAGCGTTTGCTACGAAAGGGCTCTTCTGCCAAACAACCTATATATGGTCATTTGGTCTTGAAGGGTTACAGACAACACTTGCAATCAAGCTTGGAAGATGCCACAAGTGGGTGCATTTCACCACGACTAATCACCACTTCATCTACACAGTGGTTACATTTCATTGCGACGAGTCGCTACAATCATCACTGTAGTTCCCGGGTCAGACGTTGGCGCACATTCTCACCACATTCTTTGGAAGCGAAGGGATCCAAGGAACTTAAATTAGGCCCCGGATCAAACAGAGATGAAGTAGCGGTCCACCAATTTGCAAATTACTCCAAAAGTGACCACCTATGAACCTCTCGTCCTTCAAAGGTTAAATGGTGAAGATGGTGTAATTTGGGGTATGAAGTAGGACTGTACAGTACCCGGCAAGTCTGAATGGTGCAACGAACTGAACCACGTTTTGTTGAAGCGGCGGTCCTGTGACTTTGAATCGCTCTCTCCTTTCCACCTCTTCGACCTAGAAGTTGTAATTAGTATTGTTAGGTAGGATTAGTAGTCTAGTTACAAGTGTCGTTGAGCATTTAATGAGATATTTCAAAAATATCCATATCAATCGAAATGAAGAGACATGTGTTGCTGCGGTGGCAGAACCTGTACACAACTTCAAGAAATATCGATGCACATGGAGGCCACAGATTTGCTTAGATTGAGCTGAAATTTTGTACAAATGGAGCTTGTGAGTGGATTGAACCACTTCAAATGTCATTTGGTTAGATGGTGATCGTTTGAGTTTTTGTTGATGGTGGATTCTAGTTGTGCATGCATCAGATTTTGGAGGTTTTTGAGTGGAACAAAATTCATTTCAATTGTGTAATTTGTATCAAAGTTTTGAGCAGAAATGGGAGGTCGTCGTTTGAGTACAGAGGTCAAAGGCATCATAGTTGGAATGAGTTGTTCAGGCATGTCACAACGTAGCATTGGAATTAAGTTAGGCATACCACATACTACCGTTCAGAATGTCTTGAAAAAATTCCGTAGAGATGGAACAGTGGTCACTCGAAAGGCTAAACGCCGACATTGCAAATTGAATGATCGAGATAGGAGGGAATTGGGTCGCATTCTTGCACAAAATAGACACATTCCACTTGTATCCATCATAGAACAGATGAGTGAGAAAGTTTGTGAGCGCACGTTAAGGAAGGAGATTAAACGTATTGGATTTGGTAGTCGTGTTGCAACAAAGAAGCCTTTTCTTAATGACAAGCATAAAGCTGATAGATTGGCATTTGCTAGAATACATGAGACTTGGGAAGTATTAGATTGGATGAATGTAATATGGACAGATGAGTCCTCATTTGAGATAGGCAAGAATTACCGGCAAGTCAAAGTTTGGCGGCGAGCGTATGAACGCTACTCATGGGATTGCCTAGCACCCACTTTTAAATCTGGACGGACATCCGTTATGATTTGGGGTGCTTTTACAGGTTATGAGAAGTGCCCCATTGTTATTATGCCATCTGATAGACGAACAAGTGCCGATTTTGTTGACATTGTGTATGAGGGTCGATTGAGTGGCTTTTACTTCATGCATGATAATCCTCAAAGTCTTCATCTCATGGAGGATGGTGCCCCAGTGCATCGTAGTAGCTTACCAAAACAATGGCGAGAAGCGCATCAGATCAAGAAGATTATATGGCCTGCAAATTCACCGGATTTGAATCCCATAGAGAATGTGTGGATGATTTTAAAAGACTTTGTACAGAAAGAGACTAGGCCAAAGAACAAAGATGAAATGGTCAAGAGCATTGAGCAGGCATGGGAAGCCATATCTATGGAGACTCTAGGCATTCTCATTGCTAGCATGCCTCACCGAATGAAGGCTGTAATTAATGCGAGAGGTGGTAGTACGAGGTGGTAGATAGTGTGCTACAAAATGCACTATTGTTGTATGTTCTTAAATTTTTCAATATAACAAATCAATGTTTTTCAAAACTAGACTTCTCTATCTTCCAAATCCAATTTACGGTTTGCAATTTCATGAATTTTTGAGCCTGTGGTGTGATTTTGAAGTTACGAGTTCACTGCTGAATTTCAGCAGAACCAGTGACTGCACCATTCAGACTTGCCGGGTACTGTACTGTATTCCCCATTTTCATTACAATTATCACCACTTCTTGAGTCAAGGAACAGGTCACCAAACTCAATTGGGTGCTAGTAACTACAAAGCTGAGATAGTGCTCATAATCTTCTCATGGAGTTTATAATGAGTCATGACTCATGAGAGGTCTGTGCACTTTGATCCCAACTAATGCAATGTTGAATTTACGTGTCTTCTTCTGTGCACATCTTGCTTTCTTAATTACAAAGTGTTGGCTCAATCATCTGCTGTAAATGCTTCCCTTGCAGACCCCTAAATGATGTACATTTTTTTAATATTGTATGTTCTATCCTTTCATAAAATCCTCTCTTTTTATAACCCCTAAAGTTCATTTAAAAAAAACTTCATTACTGTTGATTCTAGTGTAAGGAGTGGAGAAGGCAATTTTATTTTCAATTTTAATTGTAGGATTTCAATTAACCCCTTTGAGGACCAAGGCATTTTAGAGGAATTTCTATTCCATTGATTAAAAACTGCCAAGAAGAACTTTTTGGGAATGTAACCGTGGGATCTTCTTCTAAACATAGTTGAGATGATGTGGCAAGAGTTTTGTGAAATTTGACCATACGGATTGAAAGATAATTGCAGTCAAAGTGGAATGACCTGTACCATGTAGGTACGTTTGGTCCTTTAGGGGTTAACATGCTAACAAAATCATATAAACTTTTACTACTTCAATTGAAACATTATAGTGTTTGAAGTAGAACAAAGGTTCATTTTCTTGCTGGAGTGGAGAGGCACAAAGTTTGACACAAAGTTTGACTTCACTTAGTATCAATTTTTTGCACTACACCAGGACTCAAATGTATACCGTCATGTTGAAGATGATATTAGTTCCTTCGACACCAATTTTTAGAGGTCGAAAAGAGGATTTTCATATCCAAAAAAATTGTGCAAGGAGTGGAGGCTCGAAATTTTTCATTGCATATCTTTTTTTTGGTGAACTAGGTATGTTTTAGAATGAGAATCCAAGTGGTTTTTATGTGGAGGAGAAGAACATTTTTTTGGACCTTGCCCAACAATGTGTGGAAATGTTTGACCTGGGTTAACATGCTTTTTTACACCAAAGACAAAATTTATTTTTGACAACATCCAAGGAAATGATATTATTTAGAAGTAAATCAAATCTTAATGCCAATAGAAACTTGAAACAAAGTTTTGGAGCTACTTGGAGTAGCCAATTTGCATTTAGAATTTCATAATTTCTTTTAAAGGTCCAGTGTGGAAAAATACATATATCCACAAAACTACTACTACGCCACATCATCATAAAAAGTGTTAAAAATTCTAGATCAAGATTGAGTCTGTAGGGAGGAAGGGTCCTTTGGGGGTTGCAAATGTATAAATGTTATTGGATAAATAGATGATTGCATAAGAATTTCAATTTCTGGCCCTTTTGTGTATTAAACTGTGTTCGGAAACTTATCGTATGGATCTTCTACAGATTTAAGCAGGATTCAAATCAATTATTTTCCAGGAAGCTACATGAACGCTACATATGACATGCCAATCACGATTGAGCCCCGCGTTTATCTGGAAATGCACAACCATGTGGTTCACGTGATTCAGTGTGTGCACACACATGCAAAGGTTACTTGTGCACGCATGAAAAGGCTGCCGAATTCTTGAAGTGTGAGTAGTTGCAAGTTGAGCAAAGCACGTGGTAGTTCAGTTACCCTCCGGAAGAATCGTGGGAGTTGGGTCTTCTCACTCGGATCATGATCTTTGCCTCGTAACCCCTAATGGACCAAGTGTCAAAAATGGGCTTTTTGAAAATTCGGTCAAGTCCCTATGGTGTCAATTTCCAACATTCCACTTTGAAATTTCTCCTCTAGAAGGATTATTAAGATCTCATTGGGAGAACATTTTTTTCCTAAATCCGACATTAATTGAAAAAGTTTACAGGGTTTTTAATTTCAAATGGGGAGATCGGGCACTTTGGGCACCTCCAAATACTTTTGCTAGGACACTCTACTGAATGTGAGATTTCCAATACTAGCAAGTAATATTTTTCCTCTCATAGTGTCAAAAAAAATTCTTGTCTTTTGTGAAAAATAGCATACCAACCCAAGTCAAACATTTTCACACATTGTCACACATTGTCGGGCAAGGTACAAAAAAAACTTCATCTCTTCTACATAAAACCTAGAGATCTTCATATTTTTCACTTTTTATTCTTTCAACAACAATATGTGGTGGAACCCTTCTTATTGACCGTTTGGATTATCATTCTTAAACATATTAAATCCACCAAAAAAAATGTGAATAGGCAATTTGTCAACCTCCATTCCTTGCACACTTCATTTGAATATGCTACACCTCTTTTTACCTCTAAAAATTGGTGTACACGGAACTAACATCATGCTTAACACGATGGTAATGGATTTAGACCTTGTGTAGTGCAAAAATTTGACACCAAATGAAGTCAAAGTATGTTGATCTACTGAACGAAGGGAAGAAATTGAACCATTTGTTTGACTTCAAACACTATAATCTTTCAATCCGTGCAGTCAAAGCTTATGAAATTTTGTGAGTATGTTCCATAATAAGTAGTGTTTGAGATCCTACGTTCAATACTAGAAATCAATGTTTTTGTTTCTTTCGTTATCAATTGCACTATAATCCAACAATTTTGAAGTGTTTGAAGTCAAACAAATGGTTCAATTTCTTCCCTTCGTTCAGTGGATCAATAGACTTTGACTTCACTTGGTCTCAAATTTTTGCACTACACAAGGTCTAAATCCATTACTATCATGTTAATCATGATGTTTGATCCCTATACACCAATTTTTAGAGGTAAAAAGAGGTGTAGCATATTCAAATGAAGTGTGCAAGGAGTGGAGGTTCGAAAATTGCCTTTTCACTTTTTATTTTTTGTGAATTTAATTAAAAAATTGTGAATTTAATATGTTTTTTTTTTGTTTTTTTGACACAAGCAAAGAGAGTCTTTACTACAAAGGGACAAGGGAGAAAAAATATGAGGTCCAGGCAAACCCTGCCATGACACAAGCAAAGAGAGCCTTTACTGCAAAGGGACGGGGGAGAAAAAACATGAGGTCCAAGCAAACCCCGTCACAGAATTTAATATGTTTGAGAATGATAATCCAAACGGTCAATAAGAAGGTTTGCACCACATATTAGAGTAGTGCTTCCCGAATGGGCAAGTCAGGAGGAATATGGTGCCAGAGAGTATGAGATGTATAAACGGCAAAAAACAGAGCATGAGGAAATTTCATATCGCCTTTTTCTGCACCAATGAAATGCTTTGCAATCAATGTTCTTGGGCCCTACCCCATGCAAGCTAAAGCTCCCCCATAGTACCCTAAGTTCCCACAGGGTTGACCAATAGTTCCCCCAAACCTTTCCCAAGGGAGGACACCATGTGCATGTGGTCCCGGTTACTAACATAAGACCCTAAGATTCGGGGTACCTATCCAATGTATTTTGGTGACTTTCAAGAAAACTCAATTGTCGTAGAAAAAATAAAAAGTGAAAAATATGAAGATCTCTAGGTTTTATGCAGAGGAGATGAAGTTTTTTTCACCGATTTTCGGAAATGTGTAAAAATGTTTGACTTGGGTTAAAATGATTTTTTACAATAAAGACAAGAAATTTTTTTTGACATTTTTAAAGAAGTTAATATTCTCTATATGTATGAAAAATCTCAATGACTATAGAAATTTCTAGCAAAATTTTGGAGCTGCTCAGAGTCCCCATTTCTAGCTTTGAGTGGTACTAACTTTCACACCATGAATCCAAAAATAATAATAAAAATACCTTCACAAAGCTCTAATTAGGGAAAATCTAGTATAAGAGTTTCCAAGAAAAATATATATTTTTTGAATTTTAGAAACCGCCCAAGATCAAAATTGTCCCTCTAAGGGACACTTGGTTGTTTAGGGGTTAAGAACCAGCATTAAAAATTCTAGGCTGGAAAGTTGACCCTATCGTCAATATAACCGCCCGATTGAGGATTGCTATCTTGTGAGCGGTAAATGGTGAGCGGTGAGCATTGGGCAATCGATTTTACAGTTTAGGATTAAGGATTTAGGGTATTGGGTTTATATTTTAGGTTTTATGATTTAGGAGTAGGTTTTATGTAAGTTGTAAGAGTTCCCTTAGAGACATTTGAAAGTTTGGATAAAGCTAAATTATGCAATTTTTTGAGGTGGGTAGGAGTGAATGAAAGTTCTTCACAACCCCCATTACTTTTACATTGAAACACGTAGAAGTTAAGGTTTTAAAAATTTTAATCAAATTTTTTTCTTCCAATAAAAGCAAGGATAATGGTTCTATCCACCGTTCAAATTTTAGATCCAATAATAATATGAAATTTCTTTGTTAAGGAAATGGTTGCATTTTATACCCCTAGTCACTGCAATTCGTTTTTCTTATCATAGTAACCACCTCCTTTTCTTGTGATTTTTGGCTTGCAATGACCTAACACAAGGATAGATATATAAATGTTTTGCAATGTGTAGTGGAAATGTATACCATGATCTTGTGTCAAAGTACGTTGACCTTTTTTCATAGTTGAAGAGAGTTTTAAATGTTTAAATTATTCTGGAAATGTTCTTGTTCATCTCTCGACTACTTCTAAGAGGAGCCGAGAGATGAACAAGTGCTTCCATGATTAACCCCTAAATTACTTTGACAATTTTACACCATAAACACTTAAAGCTTGTTAATTATAGCGCAATGAGTAAGGAAGGAAACTAAGTTTTTTTTTCTAGTATCAACTATAGGATCTCAATAAAGACTTACCATGTATCATACTCACAAAATTTCATATACTTTGACCACACAGATTGAAAGACTATATTGTTTGAAGTAGAGAAAACAATTAATTTTCTTCCTTACGTTGACTGGATCAACAAACGTTGATTTCACTTGGTGTCCAATTTTTGCATTGCACAAGGTCTAAATTCATTACCATCATCTCAAGGATGAAAATTGTTCTTTGAACACAAATTTTTAGAGGTAGAAGAGGGGTGTAGCACATTAAACAAATTGTGCAAGAAGTGGAGGTCTAGAAACTGCCAATTCCCAATTTTTTTTGGTGAACTTGATATGTTTCACAATGACAATCGGAACGGCCAATAAGAAGGTTTAAACCACATCTTGTAGTGGAAAAAATAAAATGTAAAAAATATGAATATTTCTAAGTTTTATGTGGAAAAGAAGAAGTATTTTTTGGACCTTGCTTGACAATGTGTGACAATGTGTGAAAATGTTTGACATGGGTGAAAATGCTATTTTCCCACTAAAGACAAAAAAAAGTTGACATTAAGAAAGGAAATATCGTTGTTTTCTAGTATTGAAAATCTCACATTCAAAGGAGCGTGCTACCAAAAGTTTTTGGAGTTGCCCCTTGTGCCCGCACTCTAGAAGTCTTTCTTTAAGATGGCATTTTTTCTTTTTCTAGAGGTCCGATGAGAATAAAAACTACATTCCCATGTACCTCTTGGCTTCTTGCATCTTTGTACAAAGTTTTGGAAATTCTCAATAAAAATTGCAATCACGGAAACATGCCCAAGATTTGCAAAAGCCCACCTCATGACTTTTATCATTTAGGGGTTATTAAGGTTATTAATTGAGAGACCTTGAGGCTCTTCCATATCAAACAAGTGTCAAGAGTATACAAATAGTAGTATAATAAAAACAAGAAAGGGGAATTTTATTGAAAATTCAAGTTGACTTTGGCTTGTAATGACAGAGAATGGAGTGGTTGACTCTTTGATTCCCGCCTATGAATTTTTCTCTATAGTTGACAGAAAACCCTCGCTACAAATTGCAATTCATGTGTGAGAAGAAAAAAGAAAGATGAGCAATAAAATTTTGGTTGACTTTACTAATAACTCAAGCATAGCAGGTTCCTAATGTGAAAATAAGCCAAAGGTAAGAAAATTGAACCCTTTAACATCTAAGTGGACCACGACGCCTCGATAGAATCTATGACTATACTAGATTCTGTACAACATCGTTTACACAATAGATACATTTCATCGCAATCCCACTTCACGGAAATTACTACAGTTTGTCAATGCTTGCATCGATTGGAGATCAAGAAGATGGGTCAGAAAGCTCTTCCACAACTCAAACTGCGTTTGGAAGACTGCAATGACAACGGCCAATATGGAAAAAGTTACAGCACTTGGCGCACCACATTTGATCCTCACAGGGCCGTAATCGACCCTCACATGGTCTCGTCAGCCTTAAAGAGTTATCCCTTGAACATCAGTCGGGTACCGTTTATACATGCACGTATTTTCTTAATAGAATATCAAATATGTATTAAATTTCAGCAAGACTTACACCTTTGGATTGAAGATTCTTCAACTGTCATCTTCCATTTGAAGGTCATTTTAATATTTGAACCTTATCATGTTCAAATACGACACCATATATGTAGAATATTGTGCCCACCAATGGCACCTTATGACGTTGAAGGGTTCATCTTTTAAGGCTCAAAAGACCAATATGTGGTCTTAGGGGGGGGGTGAAATCACATTGTAGCAATGGATTGAGGAAACATGGTCCGAAATAGTCTTTGCACTAGATTTGCAAGAGGTTAGGACAATTCTAATGAAACAATTTGACGATTCTAATGAGTCCATTTTTAGAGATAACTTTTTGAAAATTTTAGTGAGAATAGAAATATGGTTATCTTTGCGGGGATTTTTGTTTTGTTTTTTTGGACTTGTAGAGAAAAAGTAATGGTGCTTCAAACATAAGAAGCATGTTCCTTTTGGCAGCTTGGCAGGGTACTATAGAGATGAATAGTATTACTGTAGGTGAACCTCTCGTTCGGCACCTTAATGCCAAATAATTAATTAAAGTGAAAAAATGACATTTGGCATTCAAAATAACAATAATGTTATTTTTGGAAAGAAATCAAAGACTTCTATATTTGGCTTACTTTGGCACCCATGGGGATTGAACTCAAGACCTTGGGATTCCAAACACAAGTGTTTATGCATGAAATGCCATGGATGAAGTCTTTTCCAAGCCTTAATCCCCTTTGATGTCTCTCCATGTGCGAAAATCTATAAACATACATTTTTTACAATTTCAACATTTTCAAAAAATTATTTTCCACTTAATTCGGCATGGGCTTTTCTAATTAATTTATGCCGGACCAGAGGCTCACATACGGTATTGCAGAGTTGACAATTAAGCTTTTTTGAGATGGGTAGTTGTGAAGGAAAGTTATTGGCAACCTTCATTGTTTTCACTTTAAAATGCATAGAAATTAAGGGTTTTTTTAATAATATTTATTTCTATTGATAGAGCAAGTTATGAAAACTCTATTCACCGCTCAAATTTTAGATGCAACAATTATTTCTCTATTTAAAAATAAAATTTATTTCCTAAGAAAAGTAAAATAAAATTGCTTTCTATACCCCTAGTCGTTGCAGGTTCATTTTTCTTATTGTAAACACCTCCATTACTTGTGATTTTTGGCGTGCAATGACCTAACAGAAGATAGAACATAGAACATTGACTATATGCAATGTGTAGTGGAAAAATATGCCATTATCTTGAGTTAAAGTACGATGGCCCTGTCCAAGCATAGTGTTAAAAAACAATTTTGCACTCTTCAAATGCATGTATCTTACAGTCTGCATGGTCAAATTTTACAAAATATTTTCAGTGCCTTCTCGTAGTAGTTAGCTTGAAGATCCTTCAGTTGAAAATAGTAAACGGATGTTTTAATTAGTCTAACAGTATCTCACGTCAAAGTGACAATTTTGGGGTGGTTTTGGTGAAGCATAAGGCCGTCCTTTAGGGTTAATGCAGTTGGTGATTGTAACATCATTTGTTGCCACAAGAATGCCCATACATTCTAATCTTTAATTATTTTGAAAATGGAATATGAATAACATAGTGGTGATCCATAAAACAAGATTCATACAATTCCATGTGCAATCCCATCCTCCACAACTTGATTTCAGATCAATGAACTTGTCTCCTCCAGAATTTTGTTTGCTGTGATTTGATTCAGATATCTCAACTAACATGTAACCGCAATTTCTCCTCTTATCTTGTTGTAGGTTGGTCCTTAAATGTCAGATCTTCATATTGAAATTAAAAAAAGATCTTCTAGTATTGACCTTTGGCAATTTATATTTATAATAATGTAACATAATATTTTTTATTGTAAATTTAAAGAACCTTAAAGAAAATGATCTGGAGCAATGCTATCTTGTGAGCGGTGAACGATGAGCGGTGAGCGGTGAGTAAAAACAAAATAGGGAGAAGAATAATTATTTTGTACTTTTCTTTGAAGAGCATGAATGCGTTACGTGTCATTAACCCCTAAGGTACTGTGACAGTTTTACACCAAAAACACTTCAAAATTGTTGGATTCTAGTGCAATGAACAAAGAATGTAACCAAAACTTTGATTTCTAGTTTTGACCGTAGGATCTCAATTAAGACTTATTAAGTGATATATCTACAAAATTTCATAAACTTTAACCGCACGGATTGAAAGATTATAGTGTTTGAAGTCAAGCAAATGGTTCATTTTCTTCCCTTTGTTCAGTGGATCAGTAGACTTTGACTTCACTTGGTGTCAAATTTTTGCACTACACAAGGTCTAAATCCATTACCATCTTGTTAAACATGATGTTAGTTCCTTTTACACCATTTTTTAGAGGTAGAGGATAGGTGTAGCATACTCAAACAACTGTGCAAGGAGTGGAGGTTCAAAATTTGCCAATTCACACTTTATTTTTTCTGAACTTAATATGTTTTAGACTAATAATCCAAATGGTCAATAAGAAGGTTTACACCACATATTGTTGTGGAGAAAATAAAAAGTGAAAAATATAAAGATATCTAGGTTTTATGTGGAAAAGAAGATGTTTTTTTGGTACCTTGCATGACAATAAGTGACAATGTGTGAATGTTTGACTTGGGTTGGTATGCTATCTTTCACTAAAGACAAGAACCTTTTTTTGACAATATGAAGGGAAACAATATTTCTTGTGAGTATTGAAAATCTCACATTCAATAGAATGTTCTAGCAAAAAAATTTGGAGGTGTCCGAGGTGCCCGCTCTCCCCATTTGAAATTTAAAACCCTATAATTTTTTCATCAAATGTCCAATTTAGGAAAAAATAGTTTTCCCACTAAGGTCTTGGTAATGTTTTTCTATAGTAAAATTTCAAAGAGGAATGTTGGAAATTGACACTATAGAAACCTGACCAAACTTTCAAAATGGCCATTTTTGACACTTGATCCTATAGGGGTTAAACCTCAAAACCGAAAATATGAACCCAAAATCCTTAACGCTAAACCCTAAATTTGATTGTTCAATGCTCACCGCTCACCATGTCTTGCTCACAAACAATTCTCATGTTGACATTATCATTTTCCCCAAAGGAAAAAAATGCGATGATGGGTCTTTGGAGGGTATGTTATGTCACACAGAAAGAGCCATGATTTTCTAGTGATCGGCTTCATTTAATGCGAGTGAAGGCCCACGACAAGATGCTTGCAAAAAGTAACAATTACGATATGACCTCCACTTTGTTTGGGTTCATCCCATCAATCAGTCAAGCTTTTGCAACCACCATTTATGAGGGGAAGCATCAAAAGCCACAATACTACAGCTTCAACCTTTGAGAAGTTGTGCTCTTCTACACTTCCTCTTTTCACTAAAGTGTTTACAGATGACTAAAGATAGTCATAAATGAGGCGAGAAGTCAAATCACAAGGTCTAGGTCATAATATTATTCAATAAAGTAACAAGTTGAATTCCAAAAGAATGTCTAATTGTGGTGAAGTTTGTTCTTCCCGTGAATTTCATTCATATTTTTCACATGTTGAGAGGGTGAACACTTTCATGTATGTCAAGCAAAAATGAAGCTAGGAACATGTCGCATATTGCCATCGTTACCTTATCCAATGGTTATTTTAGAATATATATATATATGGCTTTTGAGAGCTTGATCATTCTCTGCACAAACTAATGTTGCACTACTGAAAAGAGTCTTTGATTTTTATCATATTTACCCGTTGTGAAGCTTATAAATATTTCTTTTTGTAGGCTTTGTTGATTTGTACAACAATAACACATTTTCTGTCCTTACAATGATTATCCCTCTAATGCCCAAGTGGACCACAAGAGCTTGGGAGAATCTACAAATTAGGTAGAATATCATCTACACAATGGATACGTATCAGTAGGATCCCACTTCACGGAAATCATTGTAGTTTACATATGCCTACTTGGATTGGAGATTGGAGAGATCCATTGGAAAGCTAACGAGGAGCTCAAAATGCATTCAAAGGACGTGAGAGACAATGGTCTATTGTAGAAAGAGTTAGAAGAGCAAAAGCACCAAAAATGACTGCAGGAGAGTCTTGTAGGCGTTATAGGGTTATACTAGGATTCAAGAGATGTCTTGATTCGAAATTTATTCTTGTGAAAAAACTAAGAAAAGAAATGGATCTACCAAAAGATGAAAATTTTGATGGTTTTGAACATTTGAAGGTACACTGTGAAAGATATGTATGAGATTCATACTTGAAATTTTCATTCCAAGTCTATCATTAGACCCTCAAAAATTTCTTCAAGAACTATCACTACTAAATTTCTTCAAAAGAACAAAATATGAACTCTCTTACTCAAAGAAACCCAATGCAATCAACCTTTAAAGGACATTTTGCCCCTTGGGGTACTTTTGCCATTTTGGGCACATTCTTATGATGAAAAATACAACCATAGTTTTTTGAGCCTCAAAAGTCAAATTGGGGACTCCTAGGAGCTTCAAAACTTTTGCTAGAAGTTTCTATCGATATTGAGATTTTTCATACATATAGAAAAGATTACTTTCATTGAAGATGTTAAATGAAATTCTTGTCTTTAGTGTTAAACCATTTTAACCCATGTCAAACATTTTCACATGTTATTGGGCAAAGGGGGGAAAATTTTCCTTTGCACTTCAAACGCTATAATGTTCATATCTGTGAGGTGGATTGTAGTCAAAAAATATGGTAAGTGTATATAGAAATCTATTTTGAGATCTTATAGTTCAAAGTCCAAAAATTTACTTGAAAATTAGATTTTCTTGCCACTTTTTGTGAGTGGCAATTTTGGAGTGTTTCTAGAGGGAAAAATGCCTTGGGCCTTACAGGGTTACTGAAGATGTGAAATAGCATTAGCTTCATGGGAATGAAATTTGTTTTCACATTGGACTTCTATAATCAAATACACGCTATTCTAAGTGCAAATCGTTGGTCTTTCTATTATGTGGACAACTTCAATTTTTTCCCCTATGACCTTCAATAGACATTGAGATTTTTCATACATTATCAATAATATTATTTTATTTGATATTGTCAAAAACATATTAACAAATCTTGCCTTAAGTGTAAAAATGCTATTTCAACTCAAGTCAAACATGTCCACACATTGTTGGATAGGACTAAAAAAAGAGTCTTATCTATCTTCTCTCTATATAATAAAAGGCCTATGGATATCACGTGATACCTAGGTGATGTCCACCCTAGGAGGATTGCATGTACAAATTCCCTTTGACCTTGGTCCGTCGAAGACAACGAGGGATCCACTAGTACTTATTCCTATATTTGATTTGATATAATAAGTGTAGTTGGGCCTTGGAGGAGAGGCCAACTCAGCATGAAGGGGCGACTATGTGATACCACATAGCATTTACCTCAATACTTTCCATGTATATCTAGGCAAGCTCGACATCTGAAGTAAATAATAGGCATTTTCTTTTACTTCACTCGGGATTGTCTTTGGCCCATCGTGGACAACAGGGGGTCTACTAGTATATAATAAGTGTAGTAACGAATATATGGGATACCATGGTGATACGCGCTACTTAGAGAGAACTAGGAGATATTTCCGAGGAAGTAGACATGGGCTTAACTAGAGAAGGGGACTTCACTTTTACTTTTAATTTTCCAATTTTTAGTTACCTTACCTAAACCTACATTACCCGTTAAACTAGTTTTTTTAATCTATACTAGCAATTTGCGCTTGCTTTGCAACGCATTAGTCCAACCATTTTAATGTAGTTTTTATATTACAAACTATAAATAAGAAAAGGAAACATGATTCACTGCACGGCTGACTGCGCAACTACCTATGCGATTGACTGCAACATTTTTTGTAGTTCACTGCACGGTTGACTGCGTGGTTCATTGCGTAGATTATGATTTTAGTAGTATGATAAAGGTGTGCAGTGGAGAAAGTATCTTTGGTCAACGAGAAAGAGATGGAACACATCCATGGGGATGAAATCGTCACCAGATGGACAGAAATTGTGGATGAACATTAGAAGGGGCCCATTTCATAGGACGTGCAGGGTTGCGTGTCCGGGAAGTGGTAGAACTAAGCAAACGGTTACTTTCCAACGACCTCGGCATCTGCAAATTATTCCTCTTCCATCAACTTCTAATTTTGCTACTTTTGTCTGGGGATTTGGGATGTTTGTTTTCTTTTCTGGCTTGTCAAGTTGCCTGTCAATCTGGAAATTTTGATGTTTTCTGCAAAATGGTTTCATGTTAGGTTCGAGATGATCCTAAAGATGGTATTTAGTGTGAACCACTCTAATTTGTTGATAGATGCTATAAGTTTTTACTTCTTATGAATATTTTATACCAACTATGTTTGAGTAGTATGGATAGATGTGCTCTCAGTAAAAAAATTCTCCCATAAGTAAAAATTATAACATTTCCATTAACAATTAGTGTGGTTACACTAATGACCATTTTTAGTGTAGTGGGTGGTCATGGAGAGGTACCAAATTTGGATGAAGGCACTTTTTGAAGCCGGGTAGAGTAAAAAGAGTAGAAATTAAATATTTCTTTTCTTTTCTTTTCTTTAAATTTTTTTCTTCCAATAAAAGATAAAAAGTTTCCTATGTAAACAGCTACTTTCAATACCCCCTAGTCAATGCAAGGCCATTTCTCTTATCCTAAACACCTCCATTACTTGTGATTGTTGGCATGGAGTGACCTAACACAAAATAGAACGTAGATCTAGTAAGTGACACTACATAGATGTTACTGCAATGTGTAGTGCAAAATTATGTCATTATCTTGGAAGGAAAAAAAATATTGCACTCTTCAAATACATGTATTTTACAATCCGTATGGTCAAAGTTTATGGAATGTTTTGAGTGTCTGCTTGTAGTATAGTTAATTTAAAGATCCTACGGTTGAATATCGTAAAATTTGTTTCAACTAGTCTTACAACGCCTCACCTTAGAAAGGCAAATTTTGAGTGCTTTTGGTGTAAAAAAGCCTTGAGAATTTAGGTGTTAAACTAAATAGGATCACTTGCGACCCACCTTAACCCTTAAATTTCCTTGATAGTTTATGCACCAAAAACAATTCAAAATTCTTAATTCCAGTGCAATGAGTAAGGGGTAGAAGCACACTTGGC
Source organism: Bryoerythrophyllum caledonicum (assembly GCA_963971425.1). Lineage (NCBI taxonomy): Eukaryota > Viridiplantae > Streptophyta > Bryopsida > Pottiales > Pottiaceae > Bryoerythrophyllum > Bryoerythrophyllum caledonicum. The sequence continues at coordinate 35,554,475 of OZ020516.1, read as the reverse complement.
TTACTCACTTTTGGGCAGAAACGGAGAATTCAATAAAAATTTGAAAAAGAGTTTTTTACACTTTGGTTGGTTGGTGGTAGAAGTTTACTTGATTCTACACGTAGTCCTAATTTTTTTGTTATTTAATTCCTCCTACAAGGAATTTCTTCGGAACGCTAAACTTGAAAGGAGGAACATTGTGACACTAAAAATTCCCAATTTTGAGTTTACATTTATTTCAACAAAAAAATAATTTAAACAAAAATTAGACCTACATGTACAATCTTGTCAATTTAATCTTCCAATCAACTAAAGTGCAAAGGATTTTTTTAATTTTTTTTTGGAGTTCCCCGCTTTCAATGGTTTTAGTGAATAAAACCAAATATTGATTACAAATGGCGTATTGCCCCTTGGACCCTAGGATCCATTAGTAATTCTAATCATTCCTCCATATTCAATAATGTAATTTTCCTCAATTTCCTCATTTATGTACCCTTAAAATAAATAAATAAATAATAAAATAAATAAATAGTGTTTTTTTGTTTTTTTCCGGTTTTGTGACATTGTGACGCTGAAAGTGGTACATCCTAGTGTGCTTTCATCTTACGGAAGGAAACAAATTGCAGAATCTCATTAAACACTTAATGAATCACATACTCACAAAATTTCATCATTTTTGACCACGTGGATCAAAAGATTATAGTGTTTGAAGTAGATACAATGGTTCATTTTCATCCTTGCAATGAGTGGATCAACAAACTTTGACTTCACTTGGTATTGAAGTTTTGCACTACATAAGGTCAAGATTGCATATCATCATGTTGATCATGATACTAATTCCTTGTATGCCAATTTTTAGAGGTAGAGAAGGGGTGTAGCATGTTCAAAAACATTGTGCAAGGAATGGAGGTTCAAAAAGCGCGAGTTCACGTTTCAATTTTATGGGAACAAAATATGTTTTAGAATGATTATCTGAATGGTCTACAAGAAGGTTTACACCGCATCTTGTAATAGAAAAAAGAAAAAGTGAAAAATATGGCTTTTTCTAAGTTTTGTGTGGAAAAGAAGGAGTTTTTTTAGTTCCTTGCCCAACAATGTGTGGCAATGTGTAAAACTCTTTGACTTGGGATGAAATGCATTTTTTCACTAAAGACAAGAAATGTATACTGGCAATATGAAAGGAAATAATATTACATGCTAGTATTGAAAATCTCAAATCTACTAGAGTGTCCTAGCAAAAAGTTTTGGAGTTGCCCGACTTGCCCGCACTCAACAACTTTTTTTTTTAAGATGACATAACTTTTTAATATAAGTCCGATGAGAATAAAATTCATACTCCCACATACCTCTTGTCTACTTACAACTCTGTACAAAATTCCTAAAATTGCAAATATAAATTGCAACCATAGGAACGTGCCCGAGATTTGCAGAAGCTCACATAGAGACTTTTTTCATTTAGGGGTTAATATCACAATTATGAGAGTATACTTTAGATCTAGAGTTGTATTACATAAGGCTACATAAAAGAGGTTAACGTGTAATGCAAGTAACCGTTTTTTGCTGTAGTGATAACCTGATTCTTTCACGGAAATTTCAAACAAGCCCAAGAAAACAGACAACCATGGTGACACACAATTCAGGTAACTTACGTCGCAGTGAGTTTTACCTTGGAACACCCACTCCATACCCCCTCTTACATGCACGGATTGCCAGTCTCAACATTTGAAATTTGTGAATCAGCTAATTTTTGAATCCATATTCAAGCAGGATTGCTGCCATTTATCTTGGGACAAAACTTGCACATTCCATCCACAAGCTAACAATTGTACCAGTTAGGCTACCATCTGCCAATTTGTTAAAAGTAATTAGAGTGTTCAAACTTAAGGGGCTATCTTCGAATTTGAATTCATCGGCTCAAGCATCAAGGTCGCCTGCAAAATGGAACCAACAGACACCTGAAAGTATCATGCCACCATTGCCACGGCTTCAGAAATCCAATGATCTTTTGGCCGGTGGTAACTGCAAAAGACCTTTTCTATCTCACAAAGTATGCACGACAATATTCACAGCCAACTGGATGGTGCCACACCATTTCAACTGTAAACTTGACAATGGATTTCAAAGATGATCATGGTATTCGTATGAAATTCTTAGGGCCGCTTTAGACTACCGTGGAGAAGTTCACCGGTCAAGAATTCTAGGGAAACAGAGTAATATTATTGGGGTAAAATTTTTTCTTCATAGGATTGGGTTTAGACTACCGTCAAAACTTGTCCGGTGGAGAACTTCAAGCATGGATGGAAAAATGACATGGCCGCCTATGTGGTAGGACTTTTTATAAGAGTTCATCTTGGGTGGTTTAGTTTCTTGTGTGGCCTTAATCCCCCGGACAAGAAACTGGCAACCGGAGAAGAGCAACTTTCATAGATATATTAATTTTGCATGGGCGACTTCAGCGTCTTGTATTTTCCTCATGGAAGGTGCATTTTCAATAACTTTTGTTGGGAAAGTTCAGCATTTTTGTTTGGTTTTTGTGGTACCAAATTCAAACTAATTAGATAAGTTTTGAGTGCGTGACTTGCATTTTAGTACAAGGAGGTTCAGCCATAGATGGTTTAGGGTAACTTTTGAAGGCTGCAACTTTGGCAAAAGCTCTTGTGCAAGGTCCATTTTTAATGATTTCTGTTGGGATAGTTGCCCATTTTTGTCTAGTTTTTGTGGTTAAAATTTGAAACCAATTCAAAAAGTTTTTAGTGACTGATCAACAATTTAGTACAAGAAGGTTCAGCCTTAAATGGATTTCTTGCAACTTTTCTTGCCATCGAGGTTCTTGCATTTTGATTCTTGTTGTGCTTTTGAGGTTAAATGTCATTTTCTATAGTACAACCAAAACTCTCTTGGTGGTGAAGTTCACCGGTGGACTTCACCTTGTGAAGTTGGCCGAAAGACTTCTTCGGTTGGTGTTTACACTACAATCCGGTCAAGACATCTTCACGCATTATTTTATTGTCTTTCCATCTTGTCCAACATCCCACCGGTTGCCTCAAATAACCATGTCTTGGCCAAAAATTCTTGACCAACTGATGCACTTCTCCACCATAGTCTAAAGTGGCCCTTAATTGAAAAGAAGAAACTTTGAGGATTATTGATTAGCAAAGAACTTGAATGAATGTCGGTATTGACCTCTCGATATTACAAATAATTTTATACTTCCCATCTATATTTTCAACTTATGAAAGTCAATTTGAACTTAACACTCCCGTCCCAAATAACTAAAGGCCTCTTTATGATGTAAACCAAGATGAGAGGCCAAAACTCCAAAAGCCTAGTAAAGGTCCCTCGCTTCAAATCCAATGGATGGCTTTTGGTAGCCATGGCCTAAGTGAGAAGTAGTATAAAGTGAGAAGAGACCATAAAGTATACCAAATCATTTTTGACATAAATTTAAATATGGCAGCCTATATCTTCATCCTTTAGACTTTAAAAAATGTATATCTTATTTTTTCATAGCTATTTCAGAACAACTTCTCGAATTTTCCGTCAGGCCCAACTCAAAGAGGTGGGTCGGATGGAAATTCCCGAAACACAAAACTAAGGCACTTTTTCTGCCATGTAGGAAAAAAGTGCTCACCACATCATTTTCTCATCCCTTTCAAGCTAATTTTTTCAGCATGGAGCCAAATTTGAGGGACTTCTCAATATCAACCAATCACAACGTTCAAGAATGCTTCAACTTGCGGCTTCTAGCCTTTGGATTTGCGACGTAAAGATGCCCTAATTACAACTCAAGGTTCTAGTCTTAATGACTAGATTATAATCTCTAAAAGCCCATGACAATTTCACACCAAAAACACTTCAAAACTGTTGATTCCAGTGCAATGATTAAGGAAGGACAGAAAACCTTCTATTTATCCTTTTGACCGTAGGATCTCCATTAAGACTTACTAAGTAATATACTCACGAAATTTCAAACACTTTGACCGAACGAATAAAAAGATTATAGTGTTTGAAGTCAAGAAAATGGTTCATTTTTTTCCCTGCGTTGAGTGGGTCAACAGACTTTGACTTCACTTGGATTAAATTTTTGCACCAAACAAGGTCTAAATCATTTACCATTGTGTTGAGCATGATGTTAGTTCTATATACAACAATTTTTAGAGGTAGAGAAAGGGTGCAACATATTTAAAACAAGTGAGCAAGGAGTGGAGGTTCAAAAATTGTCAATTCACATTTATTTTAGAATGATGATCTAAACGGTCAATAAGAAGGTTTGCACCACGTATTATTATTGAAAGAATTATAAGTGAAAAATATGAAGATTGCTAGGTTTCATGTAGAAAAGATGAAGTTTTTTCCTTGCTTGCCCGAAATGTGTAAAAATGTTTGACTTGGGTTTACATGTTTTTTTTACACTAAAGACAAGAATTTTTTTGACATTTTCAAAGAAGGTGATATTCTCTACATGTATGGAAAATCTCAATGTCAATAGAGACTTCTAGCAAAGTTTTGGAGCTGCTCGGAGTCGCCATTTCCAACTTTGAGTGGTACTAACTTTCAAACCATGAATCCCAAAATAATAATAAAAATATCTCCATAGTGCTCTTATATGGAAAAATCTAGTATAATATTTTCCAGAAAAAGACTTTTTTTGAATTTGATAAACGTGCCCTATATCCAAAACGTACGCCCCACTTACACGTGGGCTCTTGGAAGTTAAACCATTAAATATGAACATGTCAACTTATGGCACTCAAAGAGGGGCTCAAGTTTGATGACTCTTCACTCACTATAATAGTAGAGGAAATAGTCTTGTACGTTACAATCAAAACATTGGAATTATTTAGGGATGCCTCAAGATTAATTATGAACCTTGAGAAATTTAAGTGGACAATAGGAGGCAAGATCTCTAAGCTCTAGGCACATCATTTGGGCTAAATATAAACAATCCTCAAATAGATACTTACCTTGAGGAAAAGATAGACACAAAATTAGCCTATTGGTCTACAATTAAAGGGAATAATACCCCAAGAGTTATTATCGGTAATAATGTCCTTGTATCTACTACACTATTCTATTTAGCAAATTGGGGAGGAAGCAGATCGGCCATCAAGAAGGTGACCAACAAGATCAGAAACTACATATGGGCTAGTACCCCCCATTCTTCTCTGGCTTGAGTTGCATGGAATGCGACTTGTCAGAAGAGACCCTTAGGAAGTCTCAATGTTGTGGATCCTACCGAGGCTATGGTAGCTTTGATGTGTAAGCGGGTACTAGCGGCATGTATGCCGCTACCACTTTGCCGCTATTCAACTTTACCACCCTTATTCGACTGCGGCTACCACTTTGCCAACCGGGACTTGGCCCTATGTGGTCTTCCAGCCTCTAGTGGTGCATGAAGCCATGCTTCCAAGGCTCAAACAGATCTAAATTATAGAATTTGACTAAAATGTCCAAGCGGAAGATAGTGACTAAACTCTCACTCAGCGCCTCAACCACATTTAAAGAATGGCTCTTCTCTATGGACAGCAGGACGACCTCTCTTTGCATAAATTTACTTTTCGAAGCAACAAGCGGTAGTTTTGGCACGTCAAGGCATCACGTTCTTCATCAGAGACATATGGTTGTTTAGCAAGAGCCATTTCTTTGACTTTGCGGGCGCTGCAGAGCAATTCGGGCTTACAATGCTAGAACGACCAACATGGGGCCAGATTACTGGCAATCTTGAGTAGACATGTAGCTATTGGTCGCAGGTAAGCGGCCACCCCCCAAAGAGAAAAGAATGGATGAGGGTTTTTGACTTAGGCACGGCCAACGTCCCCATTTGCAAGTTCATGGGTTAGGCGATCGTGGGTCAGGGCGAACTTGGTAAGTTAGGTGCCTAGACATGAAGGAAAACCTAGGACTCTTCACTGCTGCCAATAAAGCCATCATCCTGCTACGGAAATCCTTGGTGACGGGCTACAACAAATATTATTTGCCATGGCAGGTTGGAGAGAAATCCAGTTCTCAACCTACATAGAGAAGGAAAAAGAAGAATTTTCCTCTACTTTGGGAGAACGAGCACTTTGACCTAGGACTCGGGCCGAATTAAGTGTAATCCGCCCCTTGCATTGAGTACCATGAACCCTCAGAGCACTAGGTGTGACGGACTGCAACTTAGCTACACTATTAAATATCCCAAAGAGATCCTTAGAGCAACACGTCCACCTTCCAATGTGGTGCTAAAGAAATGGAACGGTGTTGTCCTCAACACTTTCAAAATGAGATGGAGCAATGTTTGGGACCTGGAAAGAGTTGGAAAGGAGGTTGGCCTCATTTGGCAACTCTAGCATAAGGCCATTACTGTGAACTTTTGGCGGAAGTGAGCTTTCGCAGAGGTGGATGATAGATGCATAGTCTGCAACAATAAAGAGGAAGAAAGCATTTTACACAAGTTTTAGAGTTGTGAGCAAGCACACTCGACGTGAGATTATGTGTTGAAGATTCTGCTGAGACTTGGCAATGCCTCTCACCAATGGTGGGCGAAGCCTTCCTTCAAGCAGGCCCTCTTTGCTGCTAAACCTCTCCGCAAGTCCAAAGAGCTGAGCATAATTTGGTTGCTCCTAAGAGACATCACCCTTTGGACTCTTTGGATTGTGAGAAATGACTCGGTGTTTAATCAGCACCAGTAGAGCCCTTACGAGGTTGAGAACGTCATCTCGCAAGGCTTAATCGATTCCATGGGGTAGGATCCTCATCCAACTCCGAATCAAGCAGGGTTAAGGCGGCTGAGCGCTTCGAAACAATTGAGGTTGTCACGAGGTGTTGTATAGGAGGCGGAACGACCATATAGAGTGGATTAGGGAGTTTCACTAGGCTCTTGCTTCTTTCGCTGTCGGCTCTTCTTTGTTTTATTCTCTTCACTTCTCCCTCTGCAATCAAACTTTGTTTGTTTTGTGCCAAAAGAAAACAAAGAAGGGCTAAAGTGCTTCACTAAAAGTAACAAATTTGACCATTGTAGGAATTTTAAAATTTCAACGTTTCCCATCAAATTCTAAATATTTTTAGATATGCTCAATTCTAGTTATGGTTGCCAAATATAACTTGCGCTCTTAGTATTTAACAAATTCTCTAAATATATATACTCAAAATGGAAACATGCACTTCAAATAGCCACATCTAATTATGATTTATAGTATTTCTAATCAACCCCAAATTCACGTTGTAATCAAAATAAATAAATTTAAGAGAACTTATGAATGAAAGTAACATCTTTAACCACAAGAAATGTTCATTTCTAATCCAAGATGTGGATGTGTGGGCATTGAGGGATTTGTCTTCTACAGTGAAGGTTCACCACACTTCATTAAAAAAAAAAGATAATGGGCCTACATTCCTCAAGTCACATGTTGCATCCGACCCCTCAAAGCATCACAAGTAGTGATATGAAAAATGACCTGGAACAAACAATGTACAAGGTGTAGATAAAGCGTGTGGGAGGGAGTTTGTGGAAGGCGCCCCAGTAGCCTTCAACCATCCCTTTTTTTTGTTCGCCAGATTCCCTTGTGGCCATTGACAAAACTTCCCTCTAATTTACTACCAAACCCATGTTTGACAACAATGCTCGTTTGTCAGCTTTTCGCCAGAAAAAAAGCCCTGCCTTAAATGCTTCAGGCCCTTGATTTCTTTCACTTCCAATCCGTGTGCTCTACTCGCGCTTTTGTGCACTTCGCTTCCGCATTGTGCCCTCTGCTTTGTGCACACGAACAAAAGAATGTTGAGCTCCTATGCGTGCAAACAAACGGTGCTTCCCTTTCGCATACATAGACAAAAAGGCCACAAATTTCGAAGCTATGCGAGGGCAATAAGAAATGGCTTTTTTTTGGCGTGTGGGCGCTAGATTTCCAAGGAACCATGGAAAGGTTGAGAGTGTGAGGGCGTTGGTGGGGAGCCGCAAATTGGAAGGAAATTGGAAACCTCGAGTCAATCAGTCCCTCTTGGTGGCACATAGGACACCAGCACCAGAAACATCTATAAACAAAAATCTCCCATTAATGGTCCAAGACAAATGGAAAATCATATGCTAAATAAACACCTGAGATGAAAAAACACCAAGCTACAGATGAGTGTCAAAGTGGATGAATAAATAAAGGTAACGATGGATGTGAGCAGTGTGAAAGCAATCATCGCCCGTCCTGCGAACGTGCAGTGCTGACGTGGAAATTTTCAACGGTCAAGCCACAAAAAGTTCTCCATTGTGTGCACAATGCATTCCACGTCAGCTTCACTCATCCGCTACGGCACTTTCAATTACTTTTTTAACCCTTAACCCCTAAAGGACCAAGTGTCAAAAATGGGCTTTCTGAAAGTTCGGTTAGTTTCTTAGGGTGTCAATTGTCAACATTCCTCTTTGAAATTTTTACTATAGAAAGGCATTACCAAGACCTTAGTGAAAAAACAAAATTTTCCTAAATTGGACATTTGATGAAAAACTTATAGGGTTTTGAATTTCAAATGGGGAGAGTGAGCACCTCGGGCACCTCCAAAAACTTTTGCTAGGACACTCTATTGAATGTGAGATTTTCAGTACTCGCAAGTAATATTATTTCCCTTGATATTGTCAATATAAGTTCTTGTCTTTAGTGAAAAATAGCATACCAACCCTCACACATTGTCACTCATTGTCGGGCAAGGTACCAAAAACAACTTCTTTTCCACATAACACCTAGATATCTTTATATTTTTCACTTTTTATTTTTTCCACAACAATATGTGGTGTAAACCTTCTTATTGAGCATTCGGATTATCAATCTAAAACATATTAAGTTCACCATAAATTAAAGTGTGAATTTTGAACCTCCACTCCTTGCACAGTTGTTTTGAATATGCTACACCCGTCCTCTACCTCTAAAAATTGGTGTAAAAGGAACTAACATCATGCTTAACAAGATGGTAATGGATTTAGGCCCTGTGTAGTGCAAAAAATTGACACCAAGTGAAGTCAAAGTCTGTTGATCCACTGAATGCAGGGAAGAAAATGAATCATTGGCTTGACTTCAAACACTATAATCTTTCAATCTGTGCAGTCAAAGTTTATGAAATTTTGTAAATACATTACTTAATAAGTCTTAATTGAGATCCTATAGTTAGAACTAGAAATAATTTTTTTTGTTTCCTTCTTTGTTCATTGCACTAGAATCCAACAATTTTGAAGTGTTTTTGGTGTAAAATTGTCACGGTACCTTAGGGGATAATCCTTTAACACCGCGGGATTCTTGGAGACAATGCTATAGAGGCCCATTTTGGGCCACTTCAGCGTTAAAGGGTTAAACGTCAGAATGTGCCGTTGGTGGTCACAATCTTCTACATGTATAATGTCGTATCTGAACATGAAAAGGGTTGAGGTATTGAAATGACCTCCAAATGCAACATGATATTTGAAGAATTTTCAATCGGAAGGTGTAAGTCTTGCTAGACTTTAGTACCTTTTCGGTATTCTACAAAGTAAAATACATCCCTGCATATACGGTTCCCGGCTGATGTTTAAGGGTTAAAGTTGAAAGGTGTCTATCCTTAGCCCAAATTCCACATCTTCATGTTGAGTTTTATACAATATTTAATATCTATATTTAATGTTGCATTTTATTTTAAAAATGTATTGAAAAAAGAATTCCTACAATTGTCTATCTATATTAAATATGATGATCAAACTAGGTTGAAAATGACAATGAAGTACAATTAAGGGTTACAAATGCCACATATATTAATTGTTTCTGAAATTGTCATAACTTTTTTTGCAAGATGAGTAACTTTTACAAGCTCCTAGTACATTGTCAATGTTGATAACTGTAATTTCAAATTTAAAGATGCATCACACGTGAAAAAGTTGTTTCATTGAGAGTGAATGGTTGGTACGGGTGATACTAATCGGGATAATGGGTGTAGTAATCTTTAAAGCACGACCCCCATCTCCATTTCTACACTGATGAAATTGTTCAAAATATAAGAATGCAAAGAGAGAGTCTTGTGGTGACCTCCTAAAAGTAGATCAGGCCTTAACAAAACCCCTTCATTTGATTCTAGGTTACCCATTGTTTGGATTTTAGTGCACTTGGGTCTTGTGGACATCACCATAGACCATACGGATAAAGAGTGTTGATTCTACATGTAAGGGCCTCTTTACACTAGAGGCAAGAGGCCGTGAGGAGAGAAATTTCAGCCAATGGGAGACGTAGAAATCGAGAAGACCAAAGAATGTCACTTTACACCCGATTTTTTCAGCTGAAGGGACGAAAGAGGAGAAAATGACATGGACAACACTTTTGTCCTCCGTGGCAACAAAAGTGCATAATAATGAGGGCCCCCGGAATTATAGTTAGGCCTACCTCAAGAGGTGGGCCTAACTATAAATCTGGGGGGCCATTGGCCAAAAAACTCACAACCAATCATTTAATATATTTAAAGATGAATTTTGAAAAAGCTCAACATTGGAGCTTTTGGCCTTCTCTCACTTTACACCACACCCAAAGGCCATGGCTTCTCAAGGATTGGCCTCTCAAGAATGTGCCATGGCCCAAGTGGAGTTTGGCCGGAGGCTTCTCGTTTCTAATGTAAAGAGGCCCTAAGTTAAACCAAGACCTCATTTCTCATGCTCTGAACTGCCAGTCAAATGTACAGTAATCTGGAATGACCATCCACCTTATTTCCTGCTGAGTTCTTGGTTGCCGATATTGAGGCAAGTTTTGCAAGATGGCTAGAGATCCTAAAAATGGAGTCCATCACATGGGCTGCTGCTCTATTATGCACACGATTCACTCACAAATGAACAGAAGCCCCCTTTGCATTTATGAAGGCAGCTGGGAAGTCCATGGTCATACGTGGGAAAGGCATGAACTGCTGACTTGCGCCTCATTTCTCAGCTTTTGCTGTATGAATCTAAGGTAGAGGTACCCAATTCCGATCACTTAAGCCAGTTGGGGTCATTGTACGTCAAAAGAAAATATGTAGAAAGATGCGGAATTAGGAATTAGGAATCCAGGAAAAGTAGTTGACCACATTAGGTACTGATGTGTACGTCAAGGTTACAATTCCTATCTTCTCCACCCCTAACCTACATGGCAGAATTGGGTGGCGGATCGGAATTTAGTACCCGTACCTTATGTTCATGTAATCAACTTGCTAACTTGCTCACCGGAAAGTGTTCATGCAAGAATTATGCACATAGCCATCCATGCTTAGCTACAGTGATGGAAGGTGGAATTTATTTCTATACTGTACAATAAACTCGGTTCGACAGATAGTTTCAGCCACACAACGTACTTGTAATTACAATCTCTACAACTTTGATTGAGAACCTCAAATCTATTAATATTTACTTTGAAATATTGAAGCAATTACTTGTAGAGCCTTGTAATTATTAGCAGAGTACTTCATTCTCGTACCCATATTATCCACTCATCACTTGCCACTCTTTTGGTGATGTTTTTGTTGAGATAGCCTAAAATAGCCTAGCTACTCTTACTTAAACTCCCGGGTCCACTGTAGTTAGGCGGTATTTATGAGACTTACCTACCTAATTAGGGTAGGTAAGTAAACTTACCTACCTAATTATGGCAGTCTTGATTACATCGCCCACTACTGAATTAGGTGGCTGATTGGCTATTAATGCCACCTAACCACCTCTTAAGTATATAAGAGCTGACCTCACCCGGTCAGAGCTCTCTTTCATGTGGACATGGTGGTGTTGTATATTGTCCTCTCCTAACACGTTATCAGCACTGTATAGCTCATATTCCTAGAAAGCACAATTCGTTTCACTGTTCATTTTTCTGACACACTCCGAATCTGCACTACAGTTGTTTAGACAGAAGACTTTATTACCAAGAGATTGAGCGGCCGGAGTGACGTCAGCTTTTTAGGAATCCCCCACTAGAGCCATAGGCACACACCACCTCGCGATGGCGACGGTGATAAAACCAAGAGAGACACGAACCACCCCACTTTTCTTCGACCCACTTGAGGCAGACGGCTCGAATTACCTTAATTGGTACGTCGATATGAAGACCTACTTGAGCGCGGAGGAGCTGATCGTCACGCTGGAGGGAGAGCCCGAGGCGGAGATACCAGCCACCTACAAGTGGCAGACGCTTCTCATCATCCGGCGACACATCGATGCGTCCCTGCGTCAACAATACATACAGGTTGAAGATCCGGCGGTACTCTGGTCAGCATTGGAAGCGCGCTTCAAGCATGAGGAAACGATTTTCCTCCCCCAAGCCCGCAGCGACTGGCTCAGTCTGCGCGTACTGGATTTTCCGAATTTCATCGCGTTCAACTCCGAACTACACCGCATCGTCGCGCAGCTTCGCCTCTGCGGCGACACGGTTACCGACGTCGACTTAATCGATAAGACCCTCTCAACTTTTCCCCCCGCATGTGCTATTCTAGCTCAGCAGTACCGTAACATGCGATTTACACAACATTCGGAGCTTATGTCATATTTGCTTTTAGCTGAAAAGCAGCAGCAGATGCTCCTTAAAAACGCCGAGGCGCGACCTGCGAAGGAGGTTCACACAAGCGAAGTAAAGGAGAGCCGCAAGCAGCCCAACTCGACGACGCCGTCGAAGTCGACAAACCCCAGGCGAGAAACCCACAGCGCGGAGGCTCCCAGGCGACGATCCCGAGGCGATTGGCTCCCCCCACGTCGTGATCAACAGCAATCAGACAAGAACCCGAGGTACACACATCGACCCGATAAGTCGACAAGTACATCAGGGAGTGGATCGCGAGGGTCATGTCACAAGTGTGGTCGTCCAGGGCACTTTCTTAAGGATTGTCGAGCGTCACAATATATCGTCGACATGTATAGAGAGTTAAAGTCCTTAAGGGAAGGAAAGAGAGAAACCCATACTCTCGATGCCCCCTCCCTTACGCTAAACGATGTCGACCCAGAAAACTATATGGTACAGTTTGGGTCACAACCTAGCAAAGCGAGAGTTGCTTTGTTAGACAGTGCGTCCACTCACACCATTCTCCAAGACCCGGCGTTCTTTGAGTTCAGAACTAGGAACGAGCCGTGGCAAACTTGTGATATAATCACCATCGCAGGCAAGCGGACCTTTAAATTCCGCGAGGGCCGGGCAAACATAGTCTTGCCCGGGGGAGCCCCCCTCACCTGCAAGAGGGCAATGTATGTCCCGGATGCCCCCCGGAGTCTGATCAGCTACCGGGATTTACGGGCCAATCAAATCCACGTTTCTACCGCGGTAGGAATTGATGATGAGGTCCTCGAGCTACGGCAAGGCGAGAGACTCCTTGCCACCGCACACGCGGGAGCCACCGGCCTGTACGAGCTGCCCCTTGTTGGCGCTGTACCTAGCCCCGCTCGTAAGAGTGAAGAAGAGGATGGCGGACGTAGATCCCCATGCCTACCCCTGAAAGGGGTGCCGATGTCCTTTTTGACAACCAGCACGAAGGCTGATGTTTGGCATCGCCGGCTGGGGCACCCTGGGACGACCATGATGAGAAAAATGGTCCCGACCTTAGTCGGTCACGACCTTTGCACACGGGACGCGGAGCGCGTAGAGGAGTGCGCGGCGTGTATACAAGGCAAGCTCATCCGCCAGCCGTCGCGATGGACGCTCCCGACAGAAATGCCCGCCCCGCTGCATCGGCTCCACGGTGACATATGTGGGCTGATCAACCCAAAATCAGGTCAGTTCCAGTACTTCTTTGTCTTGGTCGACGCATCGGGTAGACATGCTGAGGTTTCCCTGCTCACAACCCGAAACATGGTTTTTCCTAAAACCCTAGCTATGATTATCCGGTTTAGAACCCATTTTCCCGATAATCAGATTTGTTTTCTTAGGATGGACAACGCCTTAGAGTTCAAATCACAAGCTTTTGAGGATTTTTGCACCGCAACTGGTATATCACTCACATATTCAGCCCCTTACGAGCACTCACAAAACGGACTAGCAGAAGCCTATATCAAAAAGATCCAACTGATCGTTAGGCCCCTCCTAATACACGCTAGCTTAGCACCTGAGTTCTGGGGTCACGCCGTCTTACACGCGGCCGTCCTGCTGCGCCTAAGACCCACACTATTACTCACACAGTCACCCCTCGAGATGGCGTCCGGTCGGACACCGAACGTAGCCCACCTCCGCACCTTTGGCTGCGAAGTGTGGATCCCAGCCCCCGAACCCCAACAGAAAACCATCACCCCTCATAGAAATCGAGGGATTTACCTTGGTTATGATTCCCCCAGTGTTATTAGATATAAACTGATCAATAGAGATGATATTCACAAAGCTCGGTTCCAGAATTGTAAGTTCATAGAAACTAGATTCCCGAGTGCCCAAACCAAAACCAAACATAGCAATCTAAACTTTAGATCACCAGAAACCTTGACCCTGAATCCAGATCCTCGTACGGCGTTAACCGACTCAGAAGTTAGAAAGATTTTAAATCTCCAGAACCTCGCCGAGAAGATCCCAGATGGCTTCTACTCCGGTCCCCGGATAGTTCGTAGCCCGGTCCCCGGATCAGGAAATCCCGCATCAGAACCCGTTAAGAAACGGAAACTAAACCATACACCCCGTTCCCGGGCACCCACAGTATTAAACACCGAACTAGAACAGCCCTGGGACGACGTAGAAATGTTTTTGTCAAGTCTTGCGACCCTGGACTCAGATCCCCTTACATTAAAACAGGCCCAAAAGAGTGACGAATGGCCCCAGTGGGAAAAAGCCATAGAAGCAGAATATAGTTCCCTTAGAAAACGAGGAGTTTTCGGACCACTAGTGACCAATCTGCTAGATAAACCAATTGGACACAAGCTAATATTTACACGCAAACGAAACGACCTAGGGGAAGTCATCAGATTTAAAGTAAGATTAGTCGCCCAGGGTTTCACCCAAAAACCCGGCATAGACTTCGAACAAACTTACTCCCCCGTTATGGATAGTACATCCTTCCGCTACCTTCTAAGCTTAGCCGTCCAGCTTTCCTTAGAAACCCGCTTGCTCGACGTGGTGACAGCATACTTATACGGCGACCTAGACGCCGAAATCCATATCCAGCCCCCTCTCGGATTTCTCCCCGATCAGACCAAGCCTATCCCTGGAAAATATTCTGGTCTCAAGATCAGAAAGGCACTTTATGGCTTGAAACAAGCCGGCCGAGCTTGGTATCACCATCTCAAAACCTACCTACTGTCGCAGGGATTTACAAATGACCCCGCACTTCCGTGCATATTTGTCCTCAGAGACACGACGGGTTTTGTAATTCTTGCAGTTTATGTGGATGATTTAAATTCAATAGGCACCGTAGCGCTTAGCGCACGAGTTGAAAAGTTACTCACAGACAAATTCGAGATGAAAGTGCTAGGCCGTACTTCATTTTGTCTTGTCCTGCAAATTCAACACTATCCAGATGGAAGCATCCTTCTACATCAGCAGACCTACGTGAAGAAGCTTTTGCTGCTCTTCAACATGGCCGACGCCAACGCGCTGTCCGCCCCAATGATCGGGAAAAGTCGCACCGACGAGGACCCTTATCGGCCAGCAGAAGAGGAGGAAGAGGAAGTGGATCGGCCCAAGTATTTAGCAGTTGTTGGAGCGCTACTCTATTTGGCGACCAACACCAGACCCGATATCTCCTTCGCCGTCAGCGTGCTTGCTCGCCACAATCAAAAGCCAACCGATAGACACTGGCGAGGAGTTAAGCATCTCCTACGGTATCTGCGAGGGACGACAGACCTCGGCCTCCACTTCCACAAAACCAAGTCCAGCGCCATCACCGGCTATGCCGACGCCGGATTCAAGACGGATCCAGCCACGGGCAAATCTCAGACAGGCTACGTATTCATCAAGAACGGAGCGCCGATATCCTGGCGATCAACCAAACAGACGATCACGGCCACATCAACCAACCACGCGGAGTTAGTCGCATTTCACGAAGCATCCCGCGAAGCGGTTTGGATCCGCACAATGCACTACACCATCTTCAAGATGAGCGGTATTTCACACCAGGAGGAGCCGATCACTTTATTTGAAGACAATGCAGCTTGTATTGAACAGGTTTCTTCTGGATTTATTAAGGCCGACCGTGTCAAGCATATCAGCCCTCATCTATTCAGTTACACACAAGATCTAATCGAAACACGGCAAATTCAAGCAAAGAAGATTGCTTCAGCAGAAAATATTGCGGACGTACTTACGAAGGCTCTACCCGCACATCAACACCGCAAGCTGATCAAAGCAGCTGGCATGCGGACCCTCACGGAGTTAGCAAGCGAATAAAGATTTTACTCTTTTTCTGCATTTTTACCGCAGTTTTTTAACGAGAAAATCATTTATTCGAGGAGGAGTGTTGAGATAGCCTAAAATAGCCTAGCTACTCTTACTTAAACTCCCGGGTCCACTGTAGTTAGGCGGTATTTATGAGACTTACCTACCTAATTAGGGTAGGTAAGTAAACTTACCTACCTAATTATGGCAGTCTTGATTACATCGCCCACTACTGAATTAGGTGGCTGATTGGCTATTAATGCCACCTAACCACCTCTTAAGTATATAAGAGCTGACCTCACCCGGTCAGAGCTCTCTTTCATGTGGACATGGTGGTGTTGTATATTGTCCTCTCCTAACAGTTTTGATCTGTAAACAAGGACAAGGTAACTAAGTTAGTAACTAAGGAGGTAGAGATAGGTGCATTTGGAGGGAAACACTCAAGAACCCTCATAGAAATAGTATTTTGATGCATTATGTAGGATCCAATCACACAAAGAAAGCTAGATTATTGTAGTTCTCATGAGCATAGTCCATTGGTAGAATCACCCATGCCAATTATAAGACAAGTATGCTCTGGAACTCATTTCAAACAAATACATAACGCTTAGCAACCTCGGGATTTCTAACTCAAAAAGTGTCATGTTCCTCGTGATCCAACCGAATCACCTCGTTGCAAATGCTGGATACACAAGAGATAAACGTGAACGATCCAGGATGCGGATGCTGTGTTTGTCCTGTATCTTGTGAATTTTAAGATAGACGTAATTGCTTCCCCTGACAAACCGGCGCTTAAAAGTCAGGGCGGTGAATGTGGAAGGGGCTTGATTTAGAGGCGGAGAATAATACTGAAGCTTGAATTATAGGCGCTGATTCTCTTTTCGTGATCCACGTGATCTTGCTCCACAAGAAACGAAAGCGGCGTGAAGTTTCTGGCCGCTCGGTTTAGGGACCACAAGCCAACCCGTTCCCTATTCTACGCGGCTGCCATCAAACCCAGGCCTTAACTCCCAGACCCTGGAAAACTTTCCGGATTTGTAACTCACCTTGTCTTTTTTTTTAGCACAAATGAGAGCACGCTAAACCTGGAGCATACCCTGGGTTCAGAGGAGATTCGGCATGGAGATGCTGAGTTTTGGTTCGTTTGCGTTTATCTCTACAGTTACAGGTTTGCTACCAATGCATCTTCATTTGCACGATCAGATTGACCATTGAATGTAATCTAGGTACAAAGTCTAAATTTGATGTCACGAGTTTGTACACAGACAGAATTGTAATCCATGTCAAAATTCTAATCCAGGGAGTAAGCATCTCTCCTCCAAAGCTCTTGCATTTGATTCTAAGAACTTAACCCGTAAAGGACCAATGTCCCCTTGGGGACATTTTGAGTTTGGGTAGGTTCCCACAATCTCAAATTTAGGCATGATTTTTTGAGTTGAATGGACAACTTTTATTAGCTTCCCGTAGACATAATTTTTGTAGAGATCCGACTTACGGTTCAGAAGTAACAAACATTTTTTGGTAACATATACAAATAGTGCAACGGTTCAGTGTGATATATAACAAGTAGTGTAGCAAAAATTTAATTAATTCTAAACTCAATAGAAACTTGAGTTTTTGTCCATATTGGAAATCCTCTTGGAAAGGGAATGGAAATCTTTGCATTTACTCCATGGATGTTTGAGTTCAAAAATATGAGAAGGATATTATATATGCAAAACTTGAAGTGTATTGTTAATTCTTAGCACATAGTTCCATTGCAAGATTTTAACCCCTAAATGCAAACAGTGCCGAGGTGGGCTTTTCGTGATTTTGGGTAGCTTACACTAGTGTCAATTTTGATCATGAATTTTTGAAATTTTTGTCATAGATGTGTAGATGTAATAGCTTCGTGGGATTTTTTTTGAAACAAATTCATGAAACTAAAGTTATTGAGGTTCGAAGTTTGAAACAGGGAGTGTGGGTAGGGCGGGCAGGGTACTGTAGAGCTGAATAGTACTACTATAAATCTTGAATAGTACCACTGTAGAGCAGAATAGTGCACTTTTTGTGGCGGGTAGCAATGAAGGAAAGTTCTTGGCAACATTCATTGATTTTACTCTAAAACGCATAGAAATTAAGGATTTCACTTTTTTTGAATTTTTTTTATTAATAGAAGAAGGCATGATAGTTTTATCCACTGTTTTTATTTTAGATCCAAAAAAAAATTCTATTTAAAAAATAAGATTGCTTTCCGAAGTAAATGGCTACTTTCTATACCCCTTGTCATTGCAAGTTTTTTTTAATCCTAAACACCTCCATTACTTGTGATTTTTTTGCGTGCAATGACCTGACACAAGGTAGAACATAGATTCATAAAATTCATGCAATGTGTAGTGGAAAAGTATGCCAATATCTTGAGTCAAAGTATGTTGACCCCGCTTGCGCGGGAAAAAAAGAACCACATTGCAATTTTTAAATGCATGTATCTTACAATCCGTGCGGTCAAAGTTTATGAATTATTTTGAATGTCTCATTGTAGTAGTTAAATTGAAGATCCTACGGTTGAAAGTAGGAGAAAGTTGTTTCAATCAGTCTTGCAACGTTGCATCTTAGAGAGGTAGTTTTGAAATGTTTTTGGTGTAAAATTGTCAAGGAAATTTAGGGGTTAAGGACATCTTCTACCGCTCTTCTACTTCTAAAATTTGGTGCACATGTGCCTAACATGAACCTTTTAAAGTTGAAATTAGAAAACCATGGATTGTAGTGCAAAATTTTGCCATAGAAAGTGGTCAAAGTTTGTTGAAGGTGTTTAGTATGATCTCAAGAAGAGTTTTATGTCTCACTTCAAAGGCTGATATCTTACAACCCATGAGGTCAATCTGAACTAATTTTTTACCAAGCACACTTGTACAATCCCAGTACAAGATCCTACGGTTAGATATGTTAAAATTGTGTTTATTTGCATTTTGTGTTAATACATTGAAACCAACAATTTTCAGAGAGTTTGGGTTCTAAAATGTGGCTGTCCTTTAGGGGTTAATTCAGATGGCACTTAGTGATATTGGTGTGATATTGGGGTGATACTAGGGTGTTGCATGCTGTGAATGTACACAACAAGATCTGTGGCCAAGGGCTTCGTCAACTTGAGGGAATCTGGATTTTACAATCCTTCTTTCTATCATCATACTACTAAAATCATAATCCACGCAGTGAACCACGCGGCGATCAATCGCGCAGTCAACCGTGCAATGAACTATAGGAACGGTGCAGTCAACCGAGCAGTTAATTGCGCAGCCAACCGCGCACTGAATCATGTTACTTTTTTTTAATATAGTTTGTAATATAAAAACTACATTAAAATGGTTGGACTAATGCGTTGCAAAGCATTAGCTTGAGTTTTTGGGTGTGACAAATTTGCATTTGTGTGTTGCAATTTGTGCTCTTGATCACAAATTTGACGTTCAAAATATTTTTTGAGTTAAGCACTAAAAGATTGAATTGTAAGTTATGAGTTGTAAACTTGGAGTGAAAAAGTTGTGAAGTTGGAGTTGTGATCTTGGAGGTTGGCATACAAAGTTGGAGTTGCAAAATTGCATATTCAAGTTGTGGAGATTGAAATTACAAGTTTTGAGGTGAGATTGCAAGTTTTGAGATTGTAATTGCAAATTGAGTTTGTGGGTGTGTGAAATTTGCATTTGTGTGTTGCAATTTGTGCTTATCTAAAATAAATTTGAAACTCTTGATTACAAATTTGACGTTCATAACATTTTTGAAATTCCATGTTAAAATGCAAAAAATCTAAAACCTAATTAATTTTGTTCTATTCTATTCTATTACATTATTAAAATTCATGCATAGGTTTCAAAATTCAAAGACACATTTATATTTTATGTAGATTGTTGTTATCCTTCTTTTTTAATATTTTGTGATATAAAAACTACATTTAAATGGTTGAACTAATGCGTTGCAAAGCAAGCGCCAACTGCTAGTTAACCCCTAAAGGACCAAGGCAATTTTTCATCAAAAACACTCCAAAACTGCCATTTTCAGCGCAATCAACACAAAATGATACAAAATCATTTTTTTGAAATTTTAACCGTAGGATCTTGTACTAGACTTGTATGAAAGTGTGTGGTGAAAATTTTGGTAAGTTTGACCGCACGGATTGAAAGATATTAGCCTTTGAAGTGCGACATAATCTCTTCTTCTGGTCATACTATACACCTTCAACAAACTTTGACCACCTTCTATGGCAACTTTTTGCACTACCGGCCGTGATTTTATTGTCTTAACTTGAAAAGGATCATGTTAGGCTCATGTGGACCAAATTTTAGAAGTAGAAGAGGTGTAGAAGATGTCCTAAAAAATCTTGCAATGCACCTATGTGCCGAGAATCAACAATACACTTTATATTTTGCATATATCAGATCCTTCTCAAAAAATTTAAATTCACAAATCCGTACGGTAGATGAAAAGATCTCAATTTCCTTTCCAAAAGGACATTTTCAGTCTTTTAAGTGGACAAAAACTCGAATTTCTATTGAATTTAGAAGTTATTAAAGTTTGGTGACAGTATTTGTGATATGTCACACTAAACTGCTGCACTATTTGTATATGTAAGTGAAAATAAATTGTAACTTTTGAACCGTAAGTTGGAATTCAACGAAATTTGTGTCTACGCAAAGCTAATAAAAAGTTGTCCATTCAATAAAAAATCTCAGAAAATAATGCCCAGAATTGAAAAGGTGGTACCTTACCCAAACTCAAAACGTCCCCCGAGGGGACATCAGTCCTTTAGGGGTTAATCCTCTCTTCAATCCTTTCAACCTCTACTTCTTGTATTCTTTGTTCTTTAATTGAAATGTACACTAAAAACTACCTTCATTGCAAAAGACTCTCTTTGCTATAGCAATGAATGTATTGAGAGGAATGATCCATCTTCTCTAGCTGTGAAAAAAAGAACAAAGAAAACAAGAAATAAAAGTTCCAAACAAACTAGAAAGCCACTAAAAAAATGTGAGAGAGAGGGAGTGAGAGAAATAGACAAAGAACCCTTTTTGTTCTTTTAACCCCTAAAGGACCAGTTTCCCTTTGGAGGAAGATTTTGAACTCGAATCTTACTGAATTTAGATGGAGAATCTTGCTATTACAATCTGTAAATATACCTTAACTTCTGATTGATAATAGAGTTTCCCTGAAAGTGCTTCCCAAATGGGCAAGTCTGGAGGAATATGGTGCCAGAGAGTATGAGATATATAAACGGCAAAAAACAGAGCATGAGGAAATTTCATATTGCCTTTTTCTGCATCAATGAAATGCTTTGCAATAAATGTTCTTGGGCCTTACCCCATGCAAGCTAAAGCTCCCCCATAATACCCTAAGTTCTCACAGGGTTGACCAATAGTTCCCCCAAACCTTTCCCAAGGGAGGACACCATGTGCATGTGGTCCCGGTTACTAACATAAGACCCTAAGATTCGGGGTACCAATCCAATGTATTTTGGTGACTTTTAAGAAAACTCAAATTGGTTTACTTTTCTAAAACCTAATCTTCCAATTCTATCATTGTATTGAAGTTAAGTATTAATGTAAATAATCAACAAAAGTCACAATCTTAGTTTCTTGACAAAAAATTTAAGATTCTTTAATAATGGAATGGAAGACAACATCTACATTCAAAATTTGGTGGTCATTGACAATGATTGACATCTCACAACATATCCAAGTATTTGCACATCTTTTAGTTGACTAGAATATGGCCAAGATAGAAAAAAGATATTTACAAAAGTACTCAGAGTTTTGGTGTGAATTTATTTAACCATTAATGGTGTTTATTGGTCCCCATATGGAAAGATCACAATATGAAAAGCATTGTTAACATCTACAATAACTTTGATGGTCCTTGAACAATACAATTTACCTTGTATAATAAAATTAGATGACAATGGCAACCCACATGAGAACCTATGTCATGCATTTTATATTATGAGGTGTATTCATCACGAAGTCGAGTAGATAGATCTCTATTCCCATCGCGCATAATCTATGAACATGTGCTATACCACAACAATGAAAAGAATGGAAATTTCCTTCTTGTAAAATGCCTATTTTAATCATGTTAAACATGTAACCCGGGTTCTAAAAAGGGCGTATTGACCTCATATCTCCAAATCTGACCTGAAAGAATTTGTTTCCTCTAGCCCATTTAATAGGCACTAGGTGGAGGAATGTATATACCCTCCTGCAAAACCCGTGTAATCTCCACTAGTACCTGAAAAAAGAAAAAGAGAATACAACTTAAGCCAAAATCAAGTAGTTTGTGAAGTGAGGCAAAGATTTGACCTCTTTTTTCTCATTTTTAATTATTAAAATCAGCCCTAAATAACTCAAAGAGGAAAAAGGTCCATGACCTCTCCTTCCTTCTTGAAGGAAGCTAAAACTACTTCTAACTTGAGTTGAGAGACCAACAAAATTCTTCCATAGACAATAAGAATTCAAGCTAAGACACCATCAAGCTCTTAACAGCTATTAACCCTTTAATGAAGCAAACTTTGAAGATGGTAAGCTTGTACATAGGAGGGGGCTAGTAAGGCGATAAAAGAAAGCCAATCTCAAAAGCAATTGAAGGAGTGGATAAGATTAATGAAACTATACCTGAACTACAATGGCAGTTGGTGTGAGTGCAGCTACTCCTGTCAATTGCAGCCGAGATGCCAAATCTGCAAGCACTCTGAGACTCAGATACTGGAATTGAAACATTGAGGCTACAAAAGAGAATCAGGATACAAGAATAGAGTTATATTTGTACATTCATCCACAGGTTCAAGAAGATACCGGTCTTTTGCTTGATAATATTACTATTTGTTTACTTTTCATTGGAGAGCTTGGTGGTGAATCCTTATTAAGTGTGGTCTCTACACTCAAGTTACTACATTCCTCTTTAAAAATGAAGAGCTATTTAGGGCTGGTTTTGATGATTTAAAATGAGAACCGAGGTCATAACTCTTGGTATCTTTGGCTGACTGTCTGATGCCTATTTCACGAACACCCTACTGCAGTGGTGGAGAGATCCTTCAAGTATTGCTATAACGGATTCACAGGCTAACTATGTAAGAAGAATAGCCAAACAAAGAAACACAAGAGAGTTGCTTGTAAAGTCAAGGAAAGACG
The DNA here is from genome assembly GCA_963971425.1 of Bryoerythrophyllum caledonicum. NCBI lineage: Eukaryota > Viridiplantae > Streptophyta > Bryopsida > Pottiales > Pottiaceae > Bryoerythrophyllum > Bryoerythrophyllum caledonicum. Next base: position 35,531,074 of record OZ020516.1, on the reverse strand, counting down.
CCGGAAGTCTTAACCTCTTTTCTCATGTTTAATGATTAGAATGAGCTCTAAAAATCTATAACCAGCTCAAGGAGGAAGGAGGTGGCTAAGACCCATGGGTACAACATGACAAGACCTTCATTCTCAAAGGTGGCTAAAACTACTTCCATCTTGAGTTTAGAGACCACCAAGCTCTTCCATCGATATGATTAAGAGCGAACAAATAGGACCGGTATCGTATTAAAACTTTGGCTCACTTTACAAATAACTCAACCATGTTACAAATAACTCAATCATGGGACCGTACCTTGAAAGGAGAGCCTACAGTGAGCGCGAGCATAGTGTTGCCCTCTTGCGTTCATTAAACTGGACAGCTTTGAGAGAGCTTTCTCAAAATCACAACAGTCGCCACCCAAAAGAGGGCGTGACTCCGTGCCAACCGTTGTCACTCGTCTGGCGAGATCCTCCACTGGTACATCCAACCAGACAGTGATGCCATCACGCAAATATTCCCTACACAAAAATCCAGCAATCAGGGATCCATATGACCTTAAGATCCACCTTGTAACATGACAAAAATCCAACCAGTGATAAGACTACTAAGACTGGAGCTTTTTAGGACTTCTACAGAGATAAAAAGCTCTGAACCTTCACGAGTAATATGCCAACCCTTGAAGAAAGCGAATTGAGACTGGGAGGAAGAAATGTACCAGTTTTCATCACGCAAAACCGCGCCACCACCAGTTGCCACCACCAGAGAGTTGGCTCCCGAGAGCTCCCTTAGTGCACGAGTCTGTGGTACATCATCACGGCTTCCTCTTTCAAAAGGATTTTAAAGTTTTTATGGTTTACAAATAAAGAAAGAGAGCGCTCAGCTGGACCTTAACAATGCTTTCCTCACATGAATCATGTTATTAGATTTGCTTGTAATAGTCACGAAAAGATACTACAACTTTTGACCTCATTTCTCATTAAGAGGCGGGTAAGATCTTCCATTGGCCTAATAGCTATTAAGAAGTAGTATTAAAATCGTAAGAGGGGTTATCTTATTAAAGCCTTGGGTGAATTAGGGAAGAAGTCTATTATACGAGTTGCTAAACAAGCCAAAAACACGAAGCACATTGTTCAAGGAAACAGCAACACTTTCACCTCCTTAAAAATGGGAATACATCAAAGCAGAGCTCTACCTCGAGATCTCTGAATGCAGTCTCACTCTTCTGACGGAAAATCTCTTTCACAGGGAGGCCCCCAACGTAGCTTTCAATCACTTCGTCACTGCAAGCAACAAAGTTTTCCAAATCACATCCGGCGGGAACGAGGATGATATGCTACATGGACAAGCAACATTCGAACATGATTATTGTTTGATAATCAAGCGTGTACCTGTCAAAAAAGCTGTAGCCGAGGGCGTCCGCCAAGACTCTTCCCACCGTCGATTTCCCGGACGCCATCATGCCCACGAGGAAGATCGTGCTCCCTTCGTTCAGCTGCGCCACTACTTGGCTCTTCTTCGTCAGGAGCCCCTCAAATTCCGACAGTAAATCCGCCGCTGCACCTGCACAGCGAGGCGGTTCTGTAAGAGACTCCAAACAAAGACTCTACACATACGAGGAAGAAGTCGCAGAACTCACCTGAATTATCTGTCCCCACGACGTCCACCGCATTGCTTGAAACCTGTCGCCAAAAGGTTGGAGTTAAGTTGCTACTTGAAACTAACGCAAACATCTACGACAGAGGAGCTGATTATGACCCACATGAACACAAAAGAAGATTCCACGAGAACGAGATTTCCGTGCTCCCAAAATTGAAGAGTCTCTCGCTACTTCCCCAACCGATCTGACCTAAAACCTCACTCCCTCGTGAAAGACGGGCTTACAAACACGCCGACGTCGCTCTCGACGAGGAGCTGCTCCTCGCTCCTGGCGGCCCGCGCCCGCCATCGCTGCCCCCCGCGCACGGCCACCGCCCGCCCGCGCCCGCTCGTCGACGGCTGCGGCAGCGCCACTCGCACCACCGCAGGCTCCCAGTCCGCGCACCCGCGATTCAGCTTCACCCCAGAGAGCGTCACCGCACTCCGCCCCACCGAAGCCGCCATCGCCGCAAGCGCACACAAGCACCCACTCCAATGCACTTCACGTCAAATGGAATGAGAAGCGACGAGCCTGCGACCGGAGAACGAGAAGCGACATCTACACCGCACGTAGATTCCCGCGGCTATAGGAAACCCACGGCTTTTGGGGGTTGAAAGGGGGGAGTCAGAGTCCAGAAAAGGCTGCGAAAGGTCACGGTCCAGTCATGCATGGCTTGCCATGTTGACGATGAGCACACAACAGCAAGAGACGAACCAAGCGGACCAAGAACCAAGAGACCAGGAACCAACCCTCTTTTAACTGGAATCTACACCGGAGGTACATACGTGGCTTTGGTCCTGTCCACCACAGCGTGCGCTAAAGGACCTCCAGACAGTTCCCAGATCCACAGAATTTCCACTCTGCCGGTATTCTTTCACTTTTTAGGATTTGGTGGGAGGCTCCAACGATTGGGAGTGGGCCTCACTAAATGAAAGGTAAATTTGGGTGTAATTTAATAAGTATAAATTGGTTCCTAGTGTAAACACGTTGGGAACTCTTTGGGAACATGGGGAACGTATTGGGACTGATGGGAACATTGGGGGAACACAATGGGGAACTTTGGGGAGCAACGTGGGAACTCGTCCGGAATGCATTGGGAACGTTGTGGTAATAGTATGGTTGAAAAGGTAAATTAGAAGAGGGTAATCAAATGGTTTGGTTAGGAGTTGTATCAGATTTTACCATTAATGTGGTGTGGGCATGAGGAGCCTAACCTGGTCTATTAGGGACCATGTTTGGGAGATGAAGCGCCATATGGTTGTCATGTGCGTCTATCTAGTGAAAAGAGAGGTCAGGGCCATGTGTTTTCGTCAAGAAGTGTGTCAATGGTTCATACGATCTAGACACATAGGTTGGGACCACCAGTTTTTTCATGACCATAGGTGTTAGGATGGGATGCTGTCAAATGGTGACATGTTGATCGCTTAACCCTTAAATGAAAAAAGTCCTGAGGGTAATTCTTGGGCATGTTTACATGGTTGTAGTTTTATATCTGCAATTCTTCAAATTTTGTGTAGAGATGCAAGAAGACAAGATGTACGTGGGAGTATAATTCTTATTCTCATCAAACTTATACAAAAAAGTTATGCCATCTTCAAGAATAAATTGTTGTATGCGGGCACGTTGGGCAACTCCAAAAACTTTTACTAGGACACTCTAGTAAATTTGAGATTTTCAATACTAGCATTTAATATTATTTCCATTCATATTGTCAAAATACATTCCTTGTCGTTAGTAAAAAAATGCATTTTATCACAAGTCAAAGATTTTTGCACACTGCCATACATTGTCACTCAAGTAACCAAAAAAACTCCTTTTCCACACAAAACTTTGAAATCTACATATTTTTCACTTTTAATCTTCTTATTACAAGACGTGGTGCAAAGCTTCTAAATGAACGTTCGGATTATCATTCTAAAACATATGTTGTTCCCAAAAAATTAAAACGTGAATTGGCATTTTTGGAACCTTTACTCCTTGCACAGTTTTTTTGAGTATGCTACACCCCTTGTGTACTTTCAAAAATTGGTGTACAAGAAGTTAATATCATGGTCAACATAAAGATATAAAATTTAGACCTTGTGTAGTGCAAAACTTTGACACAAAGTGAAGTCAAAGTCTTCTGACCCACTCAATGCAGGGATTTAAATGATCCATTTTTTCTATTTCAAACACTATAATCTTTCAATCCGTCCTGTCAAAGTTGATGAATTTTGTGAGTATGTTAATTATTAAGTGTTTAATGAGATCCTATGGTGAAAACTGGAAAAAAAATTATGCCATCTTAAAGAAAATATATATCATTACCATGGTCCACATAGCCATGTGTGTGTGTGGGGGAGATTTATGACCTTGTATTGGCATCTCTAAATTTCTTAGGGAGGATGAACATGTCCATTCTTCTTAATCCTACAATGACAAGGCCTATATAAGCGTATGAGTAGAAAACAACCACTTTGTGGCTCCATCGTTCTCAGAGGGTTAAGGTATTCACTAGTAGATTAGGTAAATAGTATTCACTTTTAAATGATATTAGGTTTGATGTTTGTTCTATTTTATTTTGTTCTATTTGTAATAACTTTGTAACCATCCCCACTAAATTCCCTTGGTGCAAACTTGGTACCTTCATGCAACCAAAAGACAAGGAATTGTCAGCTTGATCTTGCAAGATTCAAACTTAGAAAAATTCATTGAATATATATTATGCAAAAAATTGAATAATCAGTTTAACATTGAAACAATGCTTAGATTGCAATTCAAAGGTTTGAAACAATGCTTAGGTACAATTGAGTCGACTTTCGTCCAATTTTAACAATTAGACACTTCTTTTAGGCAAACTATGAGAAAAATGGAGTTACCACTTAGGACATTTGATAAAAACCTTCAATTAGATACTATGGAATTCAAGTAAAATGAGTAGACCCCCCAACACGCCAAGGGCAATCCCCAGTTAAGTAAACATTATGCCAGTTATTTTCTTAAGACACCCGTTGTATATCCGGTTTGCCTAGGTACATGAAATAAAAATAATATAGTAAAAGCTTAGCCACACATCACGAATCTACTAGATAGAGGAATAATAAAAAGTAAAAGCAGTATTATGTAAAACTCTCCTAAAAGCAAATGTTTCACAAATAGAAGTGCATAGGTCACCCTAGTAGCACCTCCAAACCAAGGATTTTTCTGATATAAAGTTCCTTGATGAGGGCCCCTTGTTCTATCCACACCTTTCAAGCTTCAAGTGGTGGGAGCACATTATCCTTATTCCTTGCGGTGTGAAGCTTTGATTGTTGGACGCCTCGTTGTGAGCAGGTGAGAATTGCCAAAGCCGGGTTGGTTTTAGGGTTTGCTTTTGGGTTGTGTTTTTCGGGTTGTGATTTTCGGGTTGTGATTTTCGGGTTGTGATTTCTGGGTTGTGGTTTTTGGGTTCTCGTCACGTTTCAGTTCCGTAACCCTAAAGGTGAGTTATGGTTGGCTTGGGGAATTGATCGTTCTAGAATCTGGTTTGAAAAGGAGCTTTTGATGAAGTTTTCTCAATTGAAAACTTGAATTCACGATGTTTGTTTTTCAGTTTAAGACTGTTGTGGTTACCGAGGAGGTGGATGGAGTGACGGATTCTGAGAATTTTCCGGATTGCTTCAGGGGTTGTTGTATTTTGTGCTGTGAAGTTGAACTTTCGTCGGAAGGTTGGTGGGCTAAGGAGCAGAGAGAGATATTTTAGAGCTTTTTGGGCACTTATGACAAGTGGGAAAGGTTCCAAGTACACTGATGGTGTGCCCTGGCGTGCAAACAAGGGCGAGAAACCTGTTCCGATTGTCAGCAAGGGTGAGATCATCGCTGTTCGGCAAGGAAAAAATTATCAGTATGCCATGAGCATCATGAAGGTATGGCCTAGACCTAGTGAAAAGCAATGGAGTTGCGTATTTTCTAGGCTTGATGTGATAACTTGTTTCTCGAGTAAGGACTCTGTTTTTAGTTTTCGGGGAAGTGTATTTGTCGCATATATCTTGCAATCAATCAAGCCATCAATCAATGTTGGAACCTATCAATGTTTTGTATCAACTTTAAGTGCTGGGTGTGTCTGATACTTTCATGTTTTCTGTGAAGAATTCGTACCCGACAGTTTACAGAGAATAATCTGTTGTTTGTTTGCATTTTCGAAAGAGGTTGAAGTGCTGACGATTTAATTCACGTTTATGAATACAGCATCCAGATCCGATCGGTTATGGTCTGGCTCGTGAGGCTTACGTGGAGCCAGCAGGACCAGATTGTATTATTCCTGGATTACAAAAGCCTGTGAAGGTTCTTGGCCTTCAAGTGAGACCCTAAACCCTAAAGCTTGTCCTTGTATTGTTTTGTGCTCGGTTTGAAGTATATGGTGGATGTATTTGATTTTATGGAGTATTTTATGGATGATTACGACCGCCACTGAACTTGACGTGGTTGCGATGCAGGTCTGGCCAGTCCCTTTTAAACCAACTGTCAACATGAAAGCTCTAGAGCCAATTGGTCGTGAGTTGAAAACTGTAGGAAAGGTAATTAGAATCCTGCTTTGTCTGACTCGGAATTGAATATAGGAATGATTGATCAATACTTCTAGTTTTTTTGTTTTTGTGTTGACCTGAAGTTACTGCACATTTGATTCAGACTCTTTGCATATTCCGCATATATATGAACATGAGTGTGTCTAACTATTGTGTTTGGTTGTCTAACGAAACAGCTGTTGGACAAGGCGTTTGACCTAATGCAAGCACCCTTCAGCGAGCGATAGTTGTACTCTCAGAGGTCATTTACGCTTTGTGACTGAAAACGTTGTTCGAGGTTTAGAGGCGTGTGCTATTTGTGGATTGTCCACATCGGTTTGACATCAATTCTCTTTATAGAGATTCCACTTTGTACTACCAGGGTATCGAGCGTTAATATTATTATTATTTTTTTCTATTTACCACATGTTCACAGAGTGTATGGTTTATAAAGGATACACCGATGACTAGAATGTGTGCACCGAGAATTGGAATGTTTGCTCGGGACTCAGAGATTTCAGAGTGCCTTCATCCATTTATGCGGCGATGATGTCAAACAGTTGAACATATGCATCACCTCTTGGATTCGGCAAAGTGGACGCGAGAGCGGTCCATGCTAATTCCCTCCTGAAGCATGTAAGAGCCTAACTGCGGTTCCATCCCCAACTCTTTCACCACCGTACCAAGCTTGGAAATCGTCAAGAGCAGATAACTAAGACGCCTTGCAAATCTCACCAATCATTCATTCGAAACGTTCGCATGTTGAATCCTGCATACAATCAACCGACCACTCAGCACTTGCACTCTGTCATAGTCAGTATGAAAATGAGCCACATCAAGGCTTCGAGATTAATTACAATTTTGGTGACGTTCTAAACAGAGCCAAGCAACGCATAGGCTAGGATAGGATACATTAGAGCTGTTCCACATGGCGATCTCTAATCGAAGATAGCTTCACTGAATTACTAAAGTGGCAAGAGGAAACTTCCATATTTGATCACTGCAACATCCAGTGGCCACCCAGGCAAAGAAAAGCGCAGGCGACCCGTTTCGACCACGTGCCGTTCTCGTTCGTTGTGTGCAACCACATTGCACTTTGCTTACCTGCAGCTAGCCTCGTGGACGAGGGCAACGCCATTCTTTGCAAAAGTGCCCTTCTTGTCATACCCACGCTGCCACGCCAAGATCCTACATGGCATTCATTCGCGTCTCCGCAGTCGAGGTGATCGCCACTATATAATGCAAGTTCCGATACTCAATGCATCAGACGCAAGCTGTAAGAAAGTCATTCTCTACACCTTGTATATTGCTTCTGCACCGAACTCTAGTGTCATTCTTGTGAAGCTCCTCTATCTGTTACAGCCGAACAAGTATGGCAGCCATGGTGATGTCGCAGGTTGCATGCGTCAAGCTTGGGGGCCTCCAAGCCCTGCCCATCCACTCAAAGCTCAACAAGTTGGGAGGAGCTGGAGTCACCAGCTCGCCCAGGCTCATGACCTCTCTCGCTGGGAGGGTGCGCTGCGAGGTGGGCAAGGGTGAGGGTCCCCTGGCCGATGCCAAGGCGGTGGTGGACCAGCAGACGAAGAAGACCATCACCAAGGACGACATCCTACGCAACCAGGAGACCAACGAGTCCGAGAAGAAGTCGGTGTTCGGCACCGAGCCAACATCCGGGTCCTTCTACCCTCGGCCCGAGGTGGAGAGGCGGCCGGAGACCGGCAGCAAGAACTTCTTCAGCGTGTTCGCGTTCGATGGCGCCGCACCCGAGACCATCAACTGCCGACTGGTGAGTATTCGATGTCGTGGTTATGGCGATCTCACCACTTTGCACTTCTATTTTTTGACAACCGTGGTTCAAATGTCCGCAATTTCCCCGCTCCAGCTGCTCGTGCCTCGTGTAGTCATATGTTCAGCGGTGAATTCTGAACTTGCGCTTGACGTGTGTGCAGGCGATGCTCGGGTTCGTGTGGGCCGTGGTGGTGGAGAGGCTGACGGGCCAGACGGTGTTCGAGCAAGTGACGAACGCTGGGCAGCCAGGGCTGTTGTACTTTCTGGGAGCGGTGCAGCTGTTCACGTACGCGTCGCTGGTGCCGATCATGAGCGGCGAGTCGACGGACGCGCGCAGCTTCGGGCCGTTCACGGCGAGGGCGGAGCGGTGGAACGGGCGCATTGCGATGTTGGGGTTCCTGGGCCTGGTCATCACCGAGGCCTTCACGCACTCTGCCGTCTTCGGCATGTAAATCACGTCTGAGCTTGCACTTGTTTGATTGAGGCTATTCTTGAAGGTAGCCAAGTGAATGTGCAGAGTTTTGATCTTGCCATTGTACAGTTAGCTTGAGGGACATGCTACTATCTCGTGCCCATATCTGCGAGTTTGGCTTTTTGCCTGATTATTTGGTAGCAAGTTCGTAGAGGTTTCTTGTAGAGCTTCAGTTAGTGACGATTTGGAACTTGTGATGGAGCAGTGTACAGTGCTATGCCAGAAATTTTGTTGCCAATTTGGTGATCTTTTTCACTATATGCCAAGATTATATGATGTTGAATGTGTTTGGATGTATAAATTAAGCACATTGTTATACAATTTTAATTATTTCTACCCAATTTATTTATAAAGAATATAATCTTTATGGTAACTTTTTAGTTTCTTTTTCACTAACCTTACACAATGGATAAATGTTCAAATTTTATGAGAAATATCCATGCTTATTTTTCCCTTTTGAGTTTCTTCAAAAAAAGGTCATATTTTGGAATGGGAAAAATCCAACAATCAATATCCTACTTTCGTGATGACATAATTAAACTAACTGCACAATATCCAAAATGACCATGCATTCAAAAACTTAAAAATCTTTAATCTAAACGTATATATCGTGCACTTTTTGTACGCTATAAATCTACATGCTTGTATGTACGGTTTTTGACTGCCGTCAAAGGTATAATTCCTCCCTTTTGCATCCCTACAATAAAAGAAGAAGAAGAACGCCGGTCCCCTGGTGAGGCCGGCGTGAATAAAGTGTCCGTTTGTTCCACTACTAAGACCAAGTCCACCGGACAGGGAATTAGTGAGCTGGAACTACTTCCCCCTTTCGAGGGTAGACACTATGAAACAAGTAGCCAAAAACCACAAGCCCAATACGTGTTGTGGTTTTGAAGGCCAAGTGGAGAAGAAATTTTATGGGGGGTCATGTGTAACGGGGAGGGTTTGGTTGTTTTCAATTATACGTTTATGTAGGAGGATGGACATAGCATGTTGTATGGCAATGGTGTTAATATTCTTGAAAGTATTTTTGATTATGTCAGTAGGAATTTTGAAGGTATCTTCTAGGATTTTTATAGATGGTATAAAGGTGGTGGCCCGTGCGCCAGCAGTGATTACAATAAGGGGGTCCACATTTCACCCGAGGGCGGTGATGTCGTCAATAAGGGGTTGGTATTTATTGATTTTGTTTTCGATTGTTTCCGGGGAGAATCTGTCGTTACAATATGTGAATTCGATGAATTGGATGGTGTAGCCTTGGTTTATGTGGTTAGGTAGGGGGTCATTGTATGGTAGGCCTCTAACGCAGAGTATATCCGGTTTAAGTCTAGCGTTACAATGACACCTTTGAGTTACACATGTACACGGGAGTAGCCATGGTGGAACCTTGTTTTCTAGTGGGTTATTGTTGAAGGTGCCGGCATTCATAAGGATGAAACATCTCGATTTGTTGTGGGAGGTGATTGATTTACGTATTTCCCATACGGCTTTGTTATGTCTTTTGACAATTAGGGCGTGTATATGGTGGTTATGACATTTAAGTAGGACATGTAGCCATGTGTCAGGATCCGTGGAAGTGCATATTGGGCGTGTTATGGATGGGAACCTTTCCATTCCAAAGAAGAGTTGTTTTCTGGCGTTTCCCATGTATTGTCCGGTATGAAATTTGATAATGCATGTTATTTGAGAGTCGGTGATGTTGGGATTTTCCAGAAGTTTGTGGAGAGTTCATTATCTATGTCGTTATTATTAGTCCATTTTTCTATGTTGGGGAAGTTGTCTGAGATTGTATCAAGGTTGTTATATAGGTCTTGTTTTTTGAGGTATTTACTCAAAAATCTAACCGGGCCTTTATCGGGGGTGTCTTCTTTGGAGGGCCAATCTTCTTTTTGGAAATAGTATGGGGTGGCGTGGGCGTGTTCGTGTGGATCTATGGCATTTTTGTGTGATTTTTCTCGTCCCTCTTTGCTAGTTTATCCGCTTGTTCGTTACCATCTATGTTGGCGTGGGCTCGAACTTTGTGAATGGTTGTGGTTTGTCTACGTTTGAGTATCATTTGGACCATAGATTTTAGTATGATTTTATCAGGGTGGCTATTATGGAGGGTGGGATGTGTTATTTGGGAGTTTAATAGGTATAGTGCGTTTATGCAATCTGTGAATATGTGTACTGGTTCATTATTGTATTTTGTTGTAACAATTTCCAGTGTTTTGTGGATGGCCATGAGTTCTGCTATGAGAATATTTTGTAGTCCATGCAGTCTTTTGGCTAATTTGATTTCTTTTATAGGGTTGAATATTCCATACCCAACCTTTTCTCGACGCCAATTGCCTGGACTAATTTGTTCTGGTGGCTTGAAGGAGCCATCTGTGTAGTAGCTATATTTGGGGTTGAATTTAGGTGAGGTGTTAGTTTGGTAGTCTGGGAGGGGTGGGAGAGGTAGGGTGTAGTCTAATGTGTTGTTGTTGTAATTTAATTTTGACCATTTTTTGTTTTTGTTGACTAGTGTATGTGTAGGTGTTGGTGGGGCCATTTTTGTATGTATCCGGTTTATGTTAAGGGTTTCTGCTATGGTGGTAAGTTCAGCAAGTTGTACTGGGGTGCCCAGGGTTTGGTTGAGGTGGTGGATGCATATTATTTGTAGTGTAGAGGGTTCGATTCTAGGTTGTTTTTGCTCGGGTGGGATAGTAGGTTCTTCGTATGATATTGAGTCTGCATCAAATATTACAATGATGTGTGAGTCTGCAAATGGGCTTGACTGTGGGTTAGCGTTTTGGTACCAATTTTTGTCCGGTGTGATAATGAGTGTAGATGAGTGTTGTGGGTCATTTTTAGCAGCAAGTCTAGCCCAATGTAGTGCTTGTTGGGTTTCCTCCTCGTTGTGGGGGTGAGCTATACCTTTACCGGCCCATTTATAGTCAAAAGCCTTCCCCAATGAGCCAAATACTTTATCTCTTTCAAAGGGTGAATAGAATTTTTTTAATTTGGTGGGGCATGTGACGGGGGATGAGAAGTATGATTGTTCAATGTTAAAGGATGAGATTAATGTGTCTAGTATAGGTGTGGGTATTGTGTATTGTGTGTTTTTGAGGGGGTTATTTTTTGGTGTGCGATATTTATATCTTTGGTATAGCCAAATTAGTTCGGTTTCGAATGATTGTGTTATTGGTTCAATATTTGTGGGGGTTTGTAGTTTCATGTTACATTGATTCCATAGCCATTGGAGTCTATCAGTGGGGATAGTATGTAAATGTCGGCCGTTTGCTTCATATAATTGGGCTTGGTTGTTCTCCATTTTAATTGTGTTTGAGGTTGTGATAATATCTATTTCGGGATTACATTCCGTTGTATAAATATTGAGGAGTGGGATGATTATAGGTGGGGTTATTATAGGTGGGGTTATGGATCTTGAGTCTTGTATTTGTTCTTGGGGGTGATGGGCTTGAATGATTTCCAAGTAGAATTTATGTTTTATTTTTTGATAATATTCTTTTAGTTTTTCGGTGTTGTATGTGGAGGTATTGCAGTCGTGTCTTGGAAAGAGGTTTTTTTGAGGGAGCCATTTATAGAATGTGTAGTTGTTGTGTTGCCATTGGCATAGGTATTTAGTATGGGTGTTTTGTATTCCGTTGGTGTCTATATGTTGTATATGTTCATGTCGTATAATGTTATTAATAGGGTATGTGGTGGGATTTTTAGTGATGTACGTTGGGGGGCGGGGGTAACGTGGGTATAGAGGGGTGGGAGTGTGTATTGGTGGTATGGTAGTTCTTGGGAGGATGTTGTTATTGGTGGTTATAAATGGGTCTTGGAGTGTGTATGAATATTGGTGTATGTTGTAAGGGATATCACTTGTGGTTGTAGGTGGATGTGTTGAGTGGCAAAAAAATTGTTTAGCAACTTTTAGGGCGCTTTTGATTAGTTTGGATGGGGTGAAGTGGAAGGTTTTGAAGTCTGCATCATTCATGATGTGTGTGCCGTTTGGTAGAGTGATTTGTTTTAGTTCAAGGATGTTTTTTGATAGGAATTTTTGTAATAGTTTTTGGGAGAGTTGGGCGCTAAGTGTGTTGTGGTTTCTTGTTTCTTGCTGCCATATTATTTCTAATGGTGATTGGTTGTAGAGGAACTTTGGTAGTGTGCTCTTAAGGTGGACTTTGGCTACGTGTTTTAATAAGAAGAGTGTACAGGTTATTGGTGATCTTATACAATTCGTTTTTTAAATTTTGGGTATATTTTTGGCACCTCCAAATTGGGCAAGTATATATTGAGTTAGTCCGCAGTATATTATCCCGAGCCTACCTTTGTCATTTAAGGCATTTTGTAATTGTTCTCCTATGCACCTAAGGTAGGCATTTTTTAGGGAGAAATCTTCGAGTCCAAATAGGTTGTGTGGGAGTTGGGTTAGTGCATTGAACATGCATTTTGGCATGCCACATATGGTTTTTTGTAAGGCTATTATTTTTTGATCAAGTTTTTTGATAGCTGGCATAGAGTATGGTACGGCGTAGAAGCTGTATGCTATACCCGGGCGTATTACGGTGTCAACCATTTTAATTTTTTGTTTCATGGTTGCCGGGCATGTAGTTAGTTCTTTACATTGTTTGATAAGTTTTGAGGTTGTAGTGTGGGTTTGGATTTTCCATTTTAGAGATGGAACAAGGTTTATACCTAGGTATGTATATGATTCATTTTGGTGTAATATGGGGATTGGTTGGCCTCGGTAGTTGATGTTCGAGGCTTGCATTAGGGCTTTGAACGCAGTTGGATTTGTTTTGGATTTATTTGGACATCCAGTGGCAGCGCATTTTGGGACGCCTACGTCCATATCAGTCCATTTACAATATCTTTCAATTTTATCAATTTATGTTTGTAGTGGTTTTATTGTGTTAGTTATGATAGCTAGATCATCGGCGCCCCTAAAATAATATAATGCTCTAGTGAGAAGTTACAATCCTTAGAGCATCTCCACCTCTGGCGGAGAATTTCCCAAGGCAGACTAGAAGATCTCTGTCAGGGGCGGAGACGGTTTGTAGGCCATGTAGAAAATCTCCCACCGCTAAAGAGTTGACCACGGTAGACCGGGAAGCCTGGTAACGGAAACACAATGTGGCATCATCTCATTTGCCTTTCCGAACGGGAATTTTTTCCCTACGCACTATACTTTCTACAAATTCCTTGTTTAGATGGGCGGACGCCGCCACCCCGGTGGACCGAGACGTCGGCCCGGGCCCCGCGGTGTGTGACTTTCTCCGGATTTACCCACCACTCCGGCATTTCTACCGGGGCCCCGTGCCCCGGTGGAGATGCTCTTACCAAAAACCCCAGTCATTGTTTGCATAGGGCCAGAGTTACCAAAAAAAACAACATATTGTACGCTACGGTCAGTTTGTGCCGAATTAATAGTTTATTCTGTCAGACTAGATTCGGCAGGGAATTATGATGTGCTACAATTTCGGCAAGTGGACCTAACAATTTCCAAAAGTTTTGGCACCAACTTAAAGGGGAATATGCTGACAGTGCGACAACTCGACATCCAATAGTTCTAGTCTTGATTTTTCCACCAGTTATGGTCTCGATGAAGTTGTAGTCATTGATGAAGTTGGAAGTGGTTAGATTGTTGGGGTTTGAATTCATATTAGTCAGTGATATTTAAACATAGAGTTCAACCATAGTGGTGTTTACTTTCTCTTTTATGTTTTTAGCATAATTTTCGATTGTATTCATTTCTTTTATTATGATTTCGTTTGATTTTTATCATCAAATATCTAATTCTATGTCTTTTTTTGCTTAATTTATTTAATTTCAACAATTCCGCCTATAATTTACGCATATTTAAACACTTGTGAAATGAGTTTATTTATTTATTTTGGACAACTCTCTTAAAATTTCTAAAATTTTGGACAATTGCCTATTTTGAATTAGTTATGTACGAAACTGACCACAACGTAGGGTAACCTCCACTACACTAAATACTGAATATAGTGTAGAGGGATTATTGATGTAGATCACTCACACTAATTTCCATCAAAACATGTGCATGCCAAGTTCTGATTGGGTATTTGTTCTCAAGCAAGTGTGTATTAGTCAACAATTGCATGTAAATTTTCAATTAGTGTAGGAAATTTCAAATAGTCTAGTCTACACTATATTCACGGAACGGTGTAGCAATCTCCTTTGGCCCAGAAGTTGATGGTAACTTTCACCTATTGCAAGATCTCAAATAGGTGTATCTGAATGTAGTAATTATTCCACATGTCAATTGGATGCCAGTGCATAGACAGACCTGACCTGAACATAAGTCATCCAAAAAATCTACATGTCAAACTGAGATTCTACTGAGACTACCGTGCACCATGCATGCATGCCAAACGGCCGTCACCACCTCCACGTCTACGTGCCCTTCTCGGCACTGAGGCGGTGTGCAGCCATCGCACAGCTTTACTGACCAGCTCTGGCCCCGCTTCCTCGCGGGAGCCTCGTGGACGAGGGCAGCGCCATTCTTTGCAAAAGCACCCTCCCTCTCACACCCGCGCTGCCACGCCGGAATCCTACATGGCGCCCACTCGCTCCCCGCTCGCTACAATATAAGCTGCATTCGTGCTCTATTCCTCAATCATCAGTAGATCATTTCCTTACTGCAGTCTTATACACTTCTGTACGTCAGTTACAATTCCAGATAGTCTGGATCCCACGAATTAGATCGGACTGTTGGGCGCTACATACCTGTAACTGCATCTAGTTCGAAGCTCTGCCATCAGCAAGATCCAGCCGCAACAGCAACAGCAAGTATGGCAGCCATGGTGATGTCGCAGGTTGCATGCGTCAAGCTTGGAGGCCTCCAAGCCCTGCCCATCCACTCAAAGCTCAACAAGTTGGGTGGAGCTGGAGTCACCAGCTCGCCCAGGCTCATGACCTCTCTCGCTGGGAGGGTGCGCTGCGAGGTGGGCAAGGGTGAGGGTCCTCTGGCCGATGCCAAGGCGGTGGTGGACCAGCAGACCAAGAAGACCATCACCAAGGACGACATCCTGCGCAACCAGGAGACCAACGAGTCCGAGAAGAAGTCGGTGTTCGGCACCGAGCCGACGTCCGGGTCCTTCTACCCTCGGCCCGAGGTGGAGAGGCGGCCGGAGACCGGGAGCAAGAACTTCTTCAGCGTGTTCGCGTTCGATGGCGCCGCACCCGAGACCATCAACTGCCGACTGGTGAGTATTCGATGTCGTGGTTATGGCGATCTCGCCACTTGGCATTTCTATTTTTTGACAATCGTGGTTTTACTTCCCGCTCCAGTTAGCCGTGCCTCATGTAGTCATGTATATAGTGACGTTGGATCAACTCTTAGCTTGTGCTCTTGCGTGTGCAGGCGATGCTCGGGTTTGTGTGGGCCGTGGTGGTGGAGAGGCTGACGGGCCAGACGGTGTTCGAGCAAGTGACGAACGCTGGGCAGCCAGGGCTGTTGTACTTTCTGGGAGCGGTGCAGCTGTTCACGTACGCGTCGCTGGTGCCGATCATGAGCGGTGAGTCGACGGACGCGCGCAGCTTCGGGCCGTTCACGGCGAGGGCGGAGCGGTGGAACGGGCGCATTGCGATGTTGGGGTTCCTGGGCCTGGTCATCACCGAGGCCTTCACCCACTCTGCCGTCTTCGGCATGTAAATCACGTCTGAGCTTGCACTTGTTTGATTGAGGCTATTTCTTGAAGGTAGCCAAGTGAATGTGCAGAGTTTTGCTCTTGCCATTGTACAGTTAGCTTGAGGGACATGCTACTATCTCGTGCCCATTTCTGCGAGTTTAGCGTTTTGCCTGATTGTTTGGTAATAAATTTGTCGGGTGCTCAAGTGGAGCTTTCGATTAAGCAGTGTACAGTACAGTGCCATGCCAGAAGTTTTGTTGCCTATCATAGGCAACTATTTTCACTACAAACCAAGATTTTATGTAGTTGAATGTCTTCAGATGTATAATGTTGAGCATATTATTATACTATTTTGATCAGTCTTACTGTATTAAAAAATTATAAATCTTGGCTATTTGTGAAGATAGTCAATTTTTATTTTGTTTGATTTCAAATATTTTGATTTCATTTACAACTGTATCAAATCTGGCACATGTATAGTTCATTACAGAAATTTGAATAAAAGTTTAGTATACAAAAAAAAAATTGAATTAATAAATATGATATTAATTTCATTATCCTAAAACATATTTGAGATGTGAAGTATTAGTAGTTTTACATTAAGAAATTATTCATTGTAGTCTACTTTCTTCAATACAACATCAATCCAACCCTAAATGAATAGAGTATGTAAATATAACATCCACAAATGTAAATTTGTATGATTCTAGCCATACCACCTGAGTCAAATTAGATGATTTGACAGAGACATACGAAGCTCTTTAGGAACCTGGAAAAAAAGCCCCAAAATCTATAAATTCAAAAGTACACCAACCACTGCATATAGTGTGGACCAGACATTTTTGAAATACCTACACTAATTCCAGTACACGCAAATTACGCAAATTTTGTCCACCTCGGTCCTCAATTCTCAATACACATCAAATTATGTTCCTCAAAAAATAGTGTGATATTCTTCCAAAAAAATTGACACAAAATTAATGTAGATTATGGAGAGGTGGCGGCGAGCAGAAGTGAGGTGGCGGCAAGCGACGGCGAGTAGAAGATATCTAGTAGAAAGTGGCGGTATGGTGGCAAAAAATAGCATGACTCATGTTGAAATGTGTCCACATCAAGTGTGTTCCAAAACCAAAATTGATGTGTCCACATCAATCTCACCCGCATTACCAGTGAATCCGCACTATATTTAGTGTTTGGTGTAGTGCTATGTAGCCAAGATTAACCTAGATAGGTTGATTTCCTAGACGACCTAGGTACTTCAAGTTTCAACACTGATTGAAAATTTACACTCACAATTGCTTGAAAATAAATTCCCAATCAAAATTGGGCAAGTAAGTGTTTGGTGTAAATTAGTGTCGTGATCCACATGAAAAACAAAGCCATACTATATACGGTGAACAGTGTAGTGAATAGACAGACCAGACGTGAAAGCAAACCATACAAAATATCTACATGTCATTATTAAGAGTATCGGACCGTGAAACACTGGCCGGCCATGCATGCCAAAGGAACTTGAAGGGCCGTCACCCACTCCACGTTTACGTGCCCTTCTCGATACTCAGACAGTGCGCAGCCATCTACACACCAGACGCGTTTCGACCACGTGCCGTTCTCGTTCGTTGTGTGCAACCACATTGCACTTTGCTTGCTGCAGCTAGCCTCGTGGACGAGGACAACGCCATTCTTTGCAAAAGTGCCATTCTTGTCATACCCACGCTGCCACGCCAAGATCCTACATGGCATTCATTCGCGTCTCCGCAGTCGAGGTGATCGCCACTATATAATGCAAGTTCCGATGCTCAATGCATCAGACGCAAGCTGTAAGAAAGTCATTCTCTACACCTTGTATATTGATCTTGCACCGAACTCTAGTGTCATTCTTGTGAAGCTCCTCTATCTGTTACAGCAACAGCAAGTATGGCAGCCATGGTGATGTCGCAGGTTGCATGTGTCAAGCTTGGGGGCCTCCAAGCCCTGCCTCTCCACTCAAAGCTCAACAAGTTGGGTGGAGCTGGAGTCACCAGCTCGCCCAGGCTCATGACCTCTCTCGCTGGGAGGGTGTGGTGCGAGGTGGGCAAGGGTGAGGGTCCCATGGCCGATGCCAAGGCGGTGGTGGACCAGCAGACCAAGAAGACCATCACCAAGGACGACATCCTACGCAACCAGGAGACCAACGAGTCCGAGAAGAAGTCGGTGTTCGGCACCGAGCCGACGTCCGGGTCCTTCTACCCTCGGCCCGAGGTGGAGAGGCGGCCGGAGACCGGGAGCAAGAACTTCTTCAGCGTGTTCGCGTTCGATGGCGCCGCACCCGAGACCATCAACTGCCGACTGGTGAGTATTCGATGTCGTGGTTATGGCGACCTCACCACTTAACACTTCTATTTTTTGACAACCGTGGTTCAAATGTCCGCAATTTCCCGGCTCCAGCTACTCGTGCCTCGTGCAGTCACATGTTCAGCCGCTTTCGCATATTTCTGAACTTGCGCTGAACGTGTGTGCAGGCGATGCTTGGGTTCGTATGGGCCGTGGTGGCGGAGAGGCTGACGGGCCAGACGGTGTTCGAGCAAGTGACGAACGCTGGGCAGCCGGGTCTGTTCTACTTCTTGGGAGCGGTGCAGCTGTTCACGTACGCGTCGCTGGTGCCGATCATGAGCGGCGAGTCGACGGACGCGCGCAGCTTCGGGCCGTTCACGGCGCGGGCGGAGCGGTGGAACGGGCGCATTGCGATGTTGGGGTTCCTGGGCCTGGTCATCACTGAGGCCTTCACCCACTCTGCCGTTTTTGGCTTGTAAATGGGAAAATGGTCGAGTGTGCAGGACAGGATTTTAGCGACTTCTGAATATATGAATGTATAGCAATTTTTGTTTAGGACCTCGCTGCATTATCAGCTTGGAAATTGGTTCCAAGTATGGTCACCCGGGTTTCTGTAAATGGGCAAGAGTATCGTCAGGATCATATCATGTTATCGGCTACCTGTTGGCTTGTAAATTGTAGTTTGTTTGGAAGAAATTTCCATTGGCTTGATTTTTTGAAGTGTTTTGAGGAAATATTGGGCTTACGACAAGGAAATGCTCTACTATCAATCTCTTTAATTGTAATATTTTGTCGTTGCTACGAATTGACCGTGTTCGAAATTACTTAAAAGATCCACAGTTTATATTCAATATAACCTTGCGTGGAAAATGTTTGATGTACAGTTTTACTTCATGCTTGAAAGAGAGTACTTGTACAAATGTAACCCATTTCGATTTTATTACACTATGCAGAACACTTTTTCGATATTTCACCGAAATATGTCATCAATAGTGGAAAGCAGCTTCATTTGTATTAGTGTAGAATTTTTTTGTAAGTTTGATTTGACTAGGCATCTTGCAACTGAAAGTGAAATATATTAATCTAATAATTTACCAACAAATGAAACCACCTGCAATTATTAACAAATGGACACTTTAATGACAAAACATCCTAAATCTGAGACGTTAATAGCTTAAACACGTATAATCAGTTTCTACATATTAAAAGAAACTCTAGAACTTCTTGAAATGGGGTCTTAACTTCATGTTTATTATCTAACTCAAAATTTTGTACGTTTAGAAGGCAATGTCTGCACAAATTTGGATACATTCATTTTAAATTATTATGTGCAAAATCAACATATTCCAATGAGGTAAAACATTTGACACTAGGGTCATGATGCGATTGTCCCAATGTCCCCAACATTCCAGGTCTAAGAAACATGCTTCACGGCGTTTGGAGACACACGGCGGTTGTCCCATTGGTGACAAGTTGTGTTTTTTTCCAATATGTAGCTGAAATTTGAAGTCGATTTTGTATTAGTAGTATTTAATAAACTATCAAGAAATTCTTAACTTTGGTATCAATTCACCAATTTCGGCATCTAGAAAATTCATGAAAACTATGGACATTAGATATCATTGTATGTCAAAGTCTGAGATCATACCAAAGTTACAGGCATACTATTGAAAGAACCATCCATAACAATATGGTGTTTAACGTAAGGGCTTATTCGTAAACCATCAAGTGTGCAAAGGAGTTAAAGATTTTACTGTTATTCATGTGTTGAGGAGTTTCGAAATGTAGATTTGCAAATTCTTTGGCTGGATCAATGGTATGAAATGGGAGTCAGTGATAGCAGAATCGATATATCAAAATGGAAAGAGGCCTTGAAGATTCTCGGTGGCACCAATGGCTTGGAATATCGTCGCTGCAAAGACGAGGACGAATACATCGATAGCATTCTGACAGCAGTTTTCAAGCTTGTAAGTCCAGATCTGAAGTGGGAAGATTCACACATGAAAGGGAAGTTGAAGTTTCATCTGGTACATGTCTGAAAATATTTTCCATGATAATTCTAATGTAGACTACCTGTGATTGAGTTGCTAGTTGCTTGAGACAACTCCTAAAAATTGCTCAGTCACAGGAAGTAACGTAATGAATGGAGTTCAACGTTGAATGATTCTGTGATTCTGAAAGTAGTAAGTACCTTACGTGCAATTTATACACCACCCACTGTTGGCATCTGTTTCTGACCTGGGTAAACTCCAGACATTGGAGAAGGTAGACTTCTAAGCCTAATTTTTTTTCAAAATCTCAGAAGAAGAGGATAGAAACATAGCAATTGGCTAGGAAAGAACCAAACTGCTCTTGAAAGTCATCGCCGCCGCATGCCTCCAAAACCCTCTACAATAATTCGTTGATTCCTTTCTTGTCCCAACTTTGATTTTATATGAAATAGTTCTTTGCAAAGCTAACTTCTAATACTTCCCGTGCTCAAAGTTCCAAAACACATACATGAGAACCTAGAATGTGGGAAAAAAAACCCGAATCACCCTTGAATTCATTGCCCAAGACTCTCCCAGGAACCTCCTTCCTTTTCGCCCTCTATACCTCCTACACCAATTGTCCTTTCTACGTCGAAATTTTACAATGTCATTCACATTTCATTTAGATTTGCTAAATTTCTCCTCCATCCCATATTCCTATCTTTCCCAACTGACCTCCTATTCAACCCTTGAAAACATTGTCACCTTCCTTCCTTCCTCTAAACCTTCTATTCCCTCTTTCTCCCTCCCCTCCCTTCCCTTCTTCCCCATAACCTCCTTTGCCCAAGGAAGACCTTCATACCTTTCCTTACTAGACTCAAACTTTCTTAAACCTGCAAACAAAGATACTTGGGTTGGTATCCTTGAAGCAAATAACTTCACAGATTGAACAATCAACCAAGGCAACAATATTCATTCACCCCACCTCAAATGATTATAAGTTTTTGCACAAATATCTCCCTCCATAAATATACAAATAACACAATTTTAAACCAATTTGAAGCACTTCAATAAAGTGCATCATGATAGCGTTGTTGCTACAAGAAAGCAGGATTGAACTCAATAAAGATTTTAAGTTCCAATTGAGTTGAACATGTCTTCCATAGACAAAGTAAGCTAGTAGAACTAATACGGTGTACGACGCTCATTTGCTGAAAAAAGACACCAATTATCAATAAGCTTGCTTTCAAAGCTGTCAACCGTATACTCCGCAACATAATTGAGTAAAATGTGCCTTTTGAAAGATTTACTTGTGGGATGTGCGGCAATTTCAAATAATCATGCCTTGTGTTTGAAAGGGCTTGCAGCCAGACATTGTCGCAACATCTATTAAAGAGTCTTACCTATGGGGCAACGTTGAAGTGTACGCTTTACGTGAAAATATGTGTGCCGTTGCAACCTCTATGATGCTTGCTGGTTTTAGGGGATTGCATATTTGCGGATTGAATTTTGGCATTTCAAAACAATAAACTGGACATTGTTGGAGAAGATTATGTCCACTATTTATCCAATATATTATTGCCTCAGTAGACTATGAAGGGACCAATGGACGAAATTTATCTCAAAATTGCAGCTGGTCGTAGCGGAAGGAAACACTATTCTTATAGCATGCAACCAAGACGTGGCAAAAATCAACGGAAGGAAACACTATTCTTATAGCATGCAACCAAGACGTGGCAAAAATCAACGTTGTTGTACCTGATATGGTGCCTAAAGCAAGCCAATTCTCTTAAACGCTAACAAAGTGGACGGTGAAGATAGCGCCAATAAGTCTCATACCAATTTTTCAATACGTTGAAATTTAGCGGGTAGCCATCACATAAGGTTACGTTTAAAGTTGGTACACCGGTGATGCTTCTGCATAACTTAGATTCATCAAGCTGACTATACAATGGCACTACACTCATTTTTGCGCGCGACGACTCCGGAAAAAGATTTGGCACTTTTGGAAAGAAAATCACAATGAGATGAAAAAAAAAATGCACATTGTTGTCTACAATGAATCATTTCTATAATCGCAATTTGATCAACCGATGACTCTTCAATTTTTTGACAACTTTTACGTCACCATGGAGACTTGGAGTCAAGACTGCCCTTGCCCCGTTAGGTACAACAAATATGTATATTTGTAAATTAATAATAAAACTATAAAAACACAATAATGAAATTAGGGTTTAATAAAAGAAATCTATCAATTTTATGTAGAATATTTTATGTATAGGGAAAAGGAGAAAAGAGTTTAAAAATTTGATTGGTATCTTTGCCTCACCATACAAAGAAGTCCATTTCAATTTCTTTGCTTGCAGAATTTCTCAAGAATTTATTTTTTCGTTTTTGAACTAAATGGGGAGGTGGATGAATGAGGGCAGTCGTGGATGGATGAAGATATATATCCTGCGACGGACTTGAACGAGGCCGTGTCGCGCAGCTATGGCCATTGGCTGCTTGCGTCTCGCACTTGCTCGTGCTCGCGCTCTCGCATCACCGCTTCAGAGCATCCCCACCCCTACCCGCTCCCTCCTGCGGTGGTGTGGAGATATTTTTGATACGCAGGGTGAGAACTCAAGAGGTAGCCCCACCGGCTCACAGTTGAGCCATATGCCCACAAGAATCCTATAGGCTGCACCACCCAAGATGCGAGAATATAGAATGTTAGCAATGAATGCAACCAATCACTAGACACCGGGCTACAGCCACCGGGCCCACTGCTCAAACATGAGCGGAGTGTGCGGAAGAAGGGTGGCACGCCGCCCGGAGGCTGGGCCCCGCCACTATTCAATGCAAATGCATTGAATGCCCACCGGGTTTGAGCACCGGTGGGGATGCTCTCAGAGAAGTCAAGAGAAAAAAATAAAAAATAAAATTTGCTTCATTTTTTTCAGCATCGCTTCATTCAAAATCCCCGGCAACGTGCACCATCCGAACAAATCAGAGGTCCCTTCTCTGCCCAAATTGCACCCTTTTGCGCCGTTTCTTTTTCACCTGGTGGACTCTGGCACTCATCTGCTGCGGAGCTGAGGGCGGCAGCAGCAATGGCGAGCGTTGCTGCAAGCGTGGGCCACCATCCGGCGCTCTCCTCGGCGTTGGTCTGCGCCGCTCCTCTTTGTTTGAGTTGCTGATTGGTTTCGGATGCGGTTGTACTGACTGGCCGGTTGCGCGTTTTGGTGCAGAGAGATGGGAGCTCATTGGCTTCGGCTTCGGGAGTCTGCGGCAGCCGCGCCTTCGTTGGCGGTTGGCCTGAGATCTCACCCTCGCGAAAAGCGCGTTTGTCGTCTTCGGTGAGGGCGCTTCGTCAATTCCAGCAGCGTTCCTCCGGCTTCACTGAATCTGTAAGCTGTGCAAACTGATGTGTTGGTGGTACTTAACCTGTATCCCATGTCTTGTTTAACTCCTAATATAGGTTTTGGATGGGAAATTGACATCGTCACTTGAAGGTTTACGGGGTTTTGGTTTTATGAGCCGGGTGCATTTTTTACTAGTAGTTTCAGGGTGGAATGTTCCTGTGCAAAGATTATGCCTGCAATTTTGAACCTGTTGGCTCCCAGACCTTAGAGTTATTTCTAAATTCACCTAAAGTTTCAATAAGTTACCTCCTCTATTTTTCAATCTGAACAATTAAAATGATCTCTCAATATTTTTCAATTAATCTGAAATCTGCTCATAAGAGAGGAAGACGACTAGAATTGGTTTGATGTGAGTTTTGAAGCCACCGAGCTCTTGCATATTTAACAACGGTTCTACCAAGTGATTCTATCGATGTAATAACTGTTTAGAGTGAACAGATAACTATTAAAGGTCAAAAGAGGGGTTACTTCATTGAAACCTTTGGGTGACTTTACAAATAACTCTCTTGACTCGGAACAGTGTTGTATCTATTCTGAATTGCTTGAGATGGTGTGGAATTGAGGTTTGCATATCTAGGGTGTAGCAATGAAGGGTTCCGAAGTGTCTGTTCATCTGACGAATTGCGTGTCTCACAGGCACAATTGTCGAATGTGAGCACGGGATCTGGTCGGCATATCAGGGCTCGGGCCGCGAGTGGAGAAAACAAAGCAGAAGAGAAAGGAGAGTCTGTAGAGAAGCCCACTTCCTCAACCCCTTCTCCTTTTGCAGCTGGAAAAATCTCATCCAAGATTGCATCGAAGCCACCACCGAAGCAGGCTGAGAATGGAAAGGCCTCAGCCCCTCCTGAAGCAGCCAACAAAGCCCCTGCTGCTGCCCGAAAGACCACCCCCCAGGCAACCTCAAAGCCAGCAGCAGCTTCGTCTTCCACTCCATCAGTATTTGTGAAATCACCGGCTGCCAAGCCATCCATTTCCGTGAAGCCCAAGTCTCTCATTGATGACGGATCTGCCGGCGCCTTCCCCACTGGAAAAGTGTCATCCTTCGCAGCTGACAGACTCAAGTCGCAAATGTTAGCTCCACCAAGCGAGTACAACCGGGCCAGTTCAGGGCGGACACTGATCAATTCCGGAAAGCAGGTATGTGTCTGTACCTTTCATGACGAGGTGTCTGCTTTCAGTTCTGCCAACCTCACAAGCTTGCAGAACTGATGTTAGTTGCAGTCTAAGTCATGGTTGCGCTATTGGATGTGGTTATTATGAAATTGCGAAGAGTTCATAAAACATGTACAAATGAGGTTGAGAGTATTTTCATTCAGTGCTTCATTCAAGGAGTGAATTGTGGTGCTTAATCTGGCAATGCAGGTGATTGAGGCTTTCAGGCAGGGAGAGAAGGATGGGAAGACCACGAAATTTGGGCAGCCCATGGTGCCGAAGAACATTTTTGAGGACGCAAGGCAGACTCAGGAGGAGAAAGATGCCAACAAGTTTCAGTTTGCGTTGAGACCAGGTGACATCTACTTAGTTTTTTCATTTATGCTAATTATAGGGCTAATGTTAGGCACTGCGTTTTTGGTTTGGAAAGTGGGCGCTATCCACTTCAACGAGTAATGCTTTAAAATTCTATCCCGAGTAATATTGGTATAAGTGCCGAGGAGACTTTGTTATTGCGGAACTTGGATATTGAGTTAATTTTGACCGTAGGTGCGAGTTAGAAAGGTTTTTATCCTTTAATTTGCCTTGTGGTCTCGATACTTCCATTTGGAGGGGGATTGTCTCTGCATAGTGTATGATTCTAACGCTGTTGGTGAGGCGTTGCTAGTAGTGTTTGTGCTACACCGATGAAGTTGGCCAGAAACCTCTAATGCTTTTCAGAGCTTTGAACAGGAAGTTTACGTTATAGCCGCACCTGTAACTATAGATCATACATTGTTGAAGGTTCTTTGAGTTTTTCATGTTGACGACGAGGTCATTGTAAAACCTTCTACAGTGTTCCTCGATACAGCACTTTATTCTGTTATATTTCCAATTTCAAGCATATTTCACTGCAGTTTTCTTTCAGGGATGCAGGTAGTCAATTGTCTTCCATTATGGTCTCTGCAGTTTGTTCCTAAAGTAGTTTCTAGTTCCACCTTTTTCTCCGAAACATTTTGGAACTTGGTCTGACGTTCCTCCAGGAGTGTCTAATTCTAAATGAAATCCAGCAATGGGGGTGGCAAACTCTGAACCCTTTACCGCCCAGGAAGCCCGAAATGGGACTCCGGAGGTGCTAATACTCAATTTGCATGAAGTCCATGAGGAATTAGGCTTCGAGATACCAGGTCCAGATTTGTGCACACGTTACTTAAACACTCTCCAACAATCAGATCATGATTTGGATTTATAGAACTCTTGGAAAAGCTAGGAATACAACACAACATGCATCAAATACAGTGAATACCATGCCACGTACTATGTTGTATTTCACACACATGCACATTGATTTTGGACTTACATTTTGATTGAACTTTGTCTTTGAGACATTCTTCATTATTTTGTGATTGTTGATCTCTCTCCTCGCATATGAAACTTCCATTTTGAATCGTATAGGGTTGGAACCTTTTTGTATACAATCAAGTAGAAAATAGCAAAAAAATCATCAATAATTGTATAAAAACATTTTCTTCACATATGATATGTCAATGCGAAGCTATCAACCTAGTGCACATGTGAACTGCTCTTACTCAAAATAAAAAAATTCTTCCAAGAATCTATTGATGGTTAAAGTAGTACACCCTCCAAAATCCATAGTTTTTACTACCAATAAACGGTAACTTTAAACACTATAACCTATTCCATCAACCGTTGGATGTCGTGCAAAATTTCCCCAAGTTTAGGTCATGGGTTATGTTCAACTTTGTAAGGTTAGATATTAGTATTAGGCATTGTATTTCCATCAAATCCGGTTCAAAGAAAAAAATCAGTAGAAATCTTGGTTTTTCTAGAAACAAACCTGGGCGGTAAAGGGTTAAGCCTGATCTCACTTAAAATGCTTCTATGGCAATAACGATTTAGACTCAAAAGTTTATCTCAACCCTTAAACATCAGAAGGTGCCGCTTGTGGCCACCATATTCTACATGTACGGTGTCGTATTTGAACATGATAAGGTTCAGATATTGAAAGGACTCCCAAATGAAAGATGTTAGTTGAAGATTCTTCAATCCAAAGGTGTAAGTCTTGCTAAACTTTAATACATCCTCTACAGAATATACTACGGTCCTATATGTACGGTTCCCGACGTTTAAGCTAACCCTGGGATATGGACTACATAACCGGCAGGGGTGGTAGGCCTGACATAACCTACTCCACATCATTTTACTTTTGCATTCAAGTCCAATAAGGTTCTTTGTTACAATGCTTACATGGAGGAGAGTGACACATTAAGTCAAAAGAAGAAGGTTATGTATTATGACTCTCGAGTTAGTTGCCAATCATATTTTGTCACATGAGCACAAAAGAGGGTTATGTACGGTAAAGTGGGATGTGCAATTCATAGAGAGAATTGGGATTCAAGTTTGGGAACGAGAAAGGTGCCTTATTTTTGTAGAAGATGTTTCATGGGTCATCATATCTCAGATTCAAATTTTTTATCTTTGAAGGCAAGCATTCATATTGAATATTGTAGAAGTGGTTAGATGGTACGAATTTCACAGAACCAAATTTGTCTGGTACTATCAGATGCAGTGGAGTGACTTCTGGAGGACCTGTCAATTGGTTCTGTTTATGTACTGTCCTGTACGAATAGGACGTAGTAGTGGTATGTTGTTCCTTGTGAATGCTCCTTCATGATGTTCTGTGGACAACCTGGTTGATTGCTTCTCTTCCAATTCAATGTCTGCAGAGGGGCCACAGAAGTATTTTCCCCTTCTGAAGAAGAAAGAAAGGCAGGTGGGAAAAAGGTGTTACAATTTGCCTTGGAATTTAAACCACTTCACTGCGCGGTACCCTCCAGTAAAGGTTGTTGTTTCTTTATTTTCAAATTGTTTTTACAATCGTTTTTGACAAGAAAAACAACCATTACACACACTTCAAGGTGAATGGCTCTGTGACTCCACATACACCTACATATTGAGAAGCCTTAGTAGAAGTATCAAAATCATAGAAGTACTATTCAATACATATTAGGGTTTAAAGCTGGAGTTATGCTACCATCGAGTCGACCCTCCTTTTGCAGGAAGCGTAGCTTGGATTTGATCAGGAAGCATATCTACCAAGCTTTGCAACCATTTTGGGTCAAGGCCTTCCCAAATTGCTTGCAAATGTGCCCACATCTCGTTGTCATTATGAGCTCTGGGCCACTTTTGCACGTCTATTTTCATCTTGGTCCAAACATTCTCAATAGGGTTCAAATCCGGGTTGTTTGCTGGCCATTCACGCTTTTCAATCAGATGCAACTCCTCTAGAGCTTTGGTGCCTTTGATCGGTGGACTAGGACACCATCTTCCATCAAGATAGGGTTTTTGATGGTTGGTGAACAATGGATTAACTCACCATCATACACTTGGTCCACGAAGTCAAGTGTTGTACGTCGTCCTTTTGCCATGAAGACAAGTTTGCTCTTCTTGCAACCTGCAAAAGCTCCCCAAACCATCACCAAAGAGCGGCTGGACTTAAAAGTTGGCGCAACACAATCCATGCTGTACTTTCGTAGGTTGTTCTCCAAACCAACACACGCCTAAAATTCTTCCCAATCTCAAAAGTCAACTCATTACTCCAAATGACACGATTCCAATCTTGAGAAGTCCACTTCTTGTGTTGCAAAGCAAACTCCAACCTCTTTGCCTTGTGTGCATCGCTAGGGTAAGGCTTCTTTCGTGCCACTGGTGCAAAAAATCCAGTAGATTGAATAGCCTTCCTGACATTGTTAAGGCAAACCTTTTCTAGCACACTATTTGTGATCTCGGCCAAGGTAGCACGTCTATTGTCTTTACCCTTGTGCACTAAAGTCCTAACATCCCTCTCACTTAGTTTTAGAGCTTTACCTGGGCTCTTCTTCGAATAAATTGGCTCCCCCTCTTGGGCCTGCTTCAATATCCTCTGGATGTGTTGTACCAAAACCCCCATTTCAGCAATAATCTCATGCGTTTTTGAACCTGCGACCTTCATTCCAATGATACAAGCCTTCTCTTCAACACTCAAAGAAACTCTCTATGACGCTTGGGGTTCCATAACTTTGTTTTGAGCATCAGAGAGCAAGATGTAGAAGGGTGGAGAGTTGGCGAGTGAGTGGAAAGGAAGAAAAAGGCAACAACCTTTATTGGAGGATACCGTATAGTACAATACAAGAACATGAGGTTGTTGATTGTCGCTCTTTTGGAGGATGTAAGGGGATCTCAATATTGTGGTTGCT
This sequence comes from Bryoerythrophyllum caledonicum, assembly GCA_963971425.1. Classification (NCBI taxonomy): domain Eukaryota; kingdom Viridiplantae; phylum Streptophyta; class Bryopsida; order Pottiales; family Pottiaceae; genus Bryoerythrophyllum; species Bryoerythrophyllum caledonicum. The sequence continues at coordinate 35,501,982 of OZ020516.1, read as the reverse complement.
TGAGCCATTTCAGGGAGGTGGGCCATCATCTTAATGGCACCCTGTATTTTTGGAGGTCCAGTAGCATTATTTAGAATATTTTTGGGCAAATTTGGGGCATGTATTCCCAAATTACTCTCCGAGGCCCCTAATTTATATAGATAGACCCATCCAAAAATAGAATAGGGGTAAGGTTTTACCCCACCCCCCTCCTCCAATGGCTCAAGCAAACAAATTATTGAGATCCGATGTAAGGTAGTGTCTATTTGTTCATTCCTCCAGTGAGCCCCTACTGGGAGCAGACAGTATAAAATTATAAAGGAAATTTTATTTTAAATATTTTAGGCAGGGATTAAAGGAGTTGTCTTTTGTCGACTCTGCACACAAACATCACAAACCAATTTATTTAAATATTTCGTCCCCTGATTCCAAACCATGACTACTGTGCTGTTCAAATGTTGACATCCACAATCCCAAGTTCCAATTAAAGGATAACTATGGCCTTCTGGTCATTGTTGTCATGAGAAAAAAAGACCTTCTGGTGACTGGTCATTCTTCTAGTCCCTGCTTGGGATGCGGGTATTTTCATTCGAATGAAGACCAGTTGTTGCCCAAAACAATGACAGCAAACTGTGGTAACTAATTCCCTGGATGAGACTGGTCATGGGACATGAGCACAGCATTGGTATTCCCAATCATCTCCATGGCCTCCATAAAAACTAGATCTCTTCATTGCTAGAGTGCTCATCCCATTGGACCAGAATGAGGGCGTTTGGGATCCATTGTTACGCTGGATGGAGGGTGGAAAAGGGACTGCAAAGCTAGGTGCTTAGAGCATCCTTGCAGCGCCCTTGACAGGTTTCTCGACAGGAGGTTTTCAGTTTAACCCCTAAGGTACCCAGTGTCAAAAATGGGCTTTTTGAAAGTTTGGTCAGGTTCCTATGGTGTCAATTTCAAACATTCTTCTTTGAAATTTTTTCTATAGAAAGACATTACCAAGACCTTAGTGGGAAAACAATTTTTTCCTAAATTGGACATTTGATGAAAAAGTTATAGGGTTTTGAATTTTAAATGGGGAGCGCGGGCACCTTGGGCACCTCCAATTTTTTTTGATAGGACACTCTATTGAAAGTGAGATTCTCAGTACTCGCAAGTAATATTATTTCCCTTCATATTGTCAAAAAAAAGTTCTTGTCTTTAGTGAAAAATAGCATGCCAACCCAAGTCAAACATTTTTGCACATTTTCACACATTGTCACTCATTGTCGGGCAAGGTACCAAAAAAACTTCTTCTTTTCCACAGAAAACCTAGGTATCTTTATATTTTTCACTTTTTATTTTTTCCACAACAATATGTAATGTAAACCTTCTTATTAATCATTCGGATTATCAATCAAAAACATATTAAGTTCAAAAATAATTAAAGTGTGAATCAGGCCTTTTTTTTTGGCGACCTGAGGCCAAAAAGCGAAATTTTGTTTCCAAAAATAGAATATTCCCGAAGAACTGGGAATTCTTAAGATTTTATATCGCCAAAACTTCATTGATGGCCGTTGGCATATCGCCATATTGCTACTAATGAACTCCAACTTGTCGTCAAAAAGGATGTACAAATCTATGTTTATAGAGATGAATTCTCCAAAATGGATATTTATAGAGAAAATTTGGTTTTGTATGGTTTTGAGAGAAACTTTGTGTCGCCAAACTTGCCGTCGTCAAAAAGTTTGTGTCGCCACTCTGGCCAAATCTGGCTAAAACTCTGAAACCAAAAAAAAAGGCCTGGTGTGAATTAACAAATTTTGAGCCTCCACTCCTTGCACACTTGTTTTGAATATGCTACACCCCGTCTCTACCTCTAAAAATTGGTGTGTAAGGAGCTAACATCATGCTTAACAAGATGGTAATAGATTTAGACCTTGTGTAGTGAATTTTTTTGACACCAACTGAAGTCAAAGTCTGCTGATCCACTAAACGCAGGGAAGAAAATGAACCATTTGCTTGACTTCAAACACTATAATCTTTCAATCCGTGCGGTCAAAGTTTATGAAATTTTGAACATTTATTACTTAATAAGCCTTTATTGAGATCCTACGGTCAGAACTAAAAATCAAAGTTTTTGTTACCTTCTATATTCATTGCACTAGAATCCATTAAATTTGAAGTGTTTTTGGTGTAAAACTGTCACGGTACCTTAGGGGTTAAGTAGAGTTTGTGGCTCCCCACCAAGGCCCTCACGCGCCAAAAATTTCTAGTGCTCCCTCCAAATCTAGTGTCCACAAGTCAAAAAGGGCCATATTTCTAGTGCCCTCGTTCAAGCCATGGCTCTCTCTGAAAATCTTGGTGTTATTGTCTACATGCCCAGAATATGACCGTTCAATTGTTTCTTTGGGCGGAAGGAAACATGGTTCTATTTTTAAGTGCGGATGTTGAGTTGAGGATGTGGAAGCGGTAGCCTCGTCACACCTGGGGCAAGCTTCGTGAACTTCCTCCCCGTTACTAAGTTTTGCCGTTGTAAAGGGGAGCTTTGCAATATCATTGCAGGGGATGCTCTTAGTGGGGAGGGAGATTTCTAGGGTTGCCTAGGGAGCACCATTGCCCTCGGAATTGGCTTGTTGGTTTACTATGGTCGCACTAGTGTAGCATCCAAAATAGCATTTGTAGGATGGATAGACTCAATCATTTTTGGAGGGTATCAAAGTTGAGTTTGCAAATGTTTTTCTACGAAGGCCATGGAACTTGAGAAAATAAAGTTATTTGTAAAGTTATGCAAAGATCCAATGATTTTGACCTCTTTTCTCATTTTTAATATTGAAATTAGCCCTAAATATCTCTAATTTTCTAGTAGTAGCTTGAAGAATAGAAAGGTAGTTAAGATTCACAACACAATATGATCCCTTCTTCATCTCCAAAGGCAACTAAAATTACTTCTCCATGGAGTTTAGAGACCACCAAGCTCTTCCATACTTAATAAGAATAGACCTCCAAGTTCCTTCATATCCAATAGCTATAAGAGTGAACAAATAGTGGTATTCTAAGAAAAAGAGGGAGGGTGTTCTTATGAGACTTTGAGTGGCTCAAAACATAACTCTAATATGCCCAATCAAGTACACTAATAATAATGTTTTGTGTATCCACACTATATGATTTGTAAGTGCTATAGCCTTTTCCTTTTGATGAAGATTTTTTACCAAGAGCACAACTATCTAACTACTTATTGTATACATAGTTGGTAAACATATTCATTAAGAATAAAAAATCATAGCATTTTTAGATCAATTAGTGTGAATACACTTAACATCATTGTTAGAGTACTTTGTAATTCTTAAGATTCAAAATGAATTAGAGTCTCTCATCACTATTTTATTTAAAACAGGTACACCTACTATTAAATGTTCTGTGCTATCCAGTAAGGTATGTTAGCCCATTACCAACCACATATGAATCTTCCCATTACCGGCTACTACACTCTTCCTGTACAAGTGGCTGGTCATGTAAGCCGGTGGTAATGGGATGACATATCTCAACAAATAATGACATGTTTGGATAGTTCACATGCCGGATTGGATCGTTCACATGTACCCATCATTTATTGTAATCTTTTCACTCGAACCGCAGCCCAAGACGTGAGAAGAGTTCCTCTATAGTATACTTCATGTATTCTACCAACCCAGCACACAGCCCAACCTCACAGCCAGTGGACCCTCCACCGCCATCTAAATACGGTGCTACACTAAATTTTATGCTTGATGTAGGGGTACTTTATAAGTTGAAAGCTCTTTTCAGATAAGAGAACTTTGATAGGAAACTCAATCAACATAAATTTTGGAGAACAACAACTAGAATATTTAGTAGTACACTGATTTTGATGTTTAGTGACATGGGCAGTTAATGACTTGTAAATGCTGTAAGTTTTTATATTTGATATTAATTTTTACTAAGAGCGCAACAATTTATACTACTTAAAGAGGGGGATCATAGTCGACATGGTCGGTAAAAATATTCATCGAGAGTGAAAACTTATAGCTTTTACAAGTCAATTACTGCCCATGACACTAAACATCAAAATCAGTGTACCATTGGGCCATTGAGGTGGATAGTCTTGGGTCGCTGCACCTTGTGTGAGCTTGTCATTTGTGGCATTGCTTGGAAGTTCTCAAAAGTCCGTTTGGTTTTTTTTGTCACTGATGTATTGGTCATGTATGACACACTTTCTCTCTTTTACTCACACCAATTCCTAGCATTGGGATAAAGGAGGGATAAAAATTCCGACCCAACCCATGATAAGTACCACATATTCTACAACACAGTTCAGAGCCCGGGTGATTTTTGATCTTATTATTTCTATGTACTGTAAATTTCACACCTTTGAGTCTTGAGATAAAATCTGCATGTTTACTTCAACTTTCGTCATTGTCCCTTTTGACAAACAATGTGATCTCAGACCTATTTGACTCCAATAAGAGAACGGTTTGGGGTCACTCCTTATTACATTTTGGGACCAAAGTTCAACTATTGCTTAGTGTTATGTGCCCACTTTCACCGACTTTTCACCTGCTTTCTTTGGCTCCAGGCTCGTGATTTGGGGCAAATCTCGCGTGCACCCATGCACACGAAGCACCGAAGGAAGGCACCGAAGCTGGAGCAACTAGCGTTCTACGAACCTCGTCAACCACGTCCAACTTCAGCATCTTAATCCCCTCACAGAAAGACTCCATTCAAGTACTCTTCCGCTTGCTTCTGATCTGTTCCTCATTCTCAACACTCGACTGCTCAGCTAGCATCTTTGGATTCTCATTACTAGTCTAGAGAGACACGGTTAGATTACCGTTCCGGACACACGTCCACTCGAATGCCGGTGATGACAAGTTTGGAAATGGAATTAGAACCGGTTTTGCCTCCTTGATTCTGGTTTGTGGCACCTGGAAAAGTCCGCCGCCTCTGCGACAGTAGTTCGATGGCTTGAACCAGTCGCCAGGTTGATTGGCCCTCAGGTGTGTCTTCTCTGCAATTGACGGTGCTGCTGAAGATTCGAGCCGTTGTGGAAGTTCTTGAGCCTGGGTTCTTTACGCATCGAAGTGGACGTTTCGTTTTTTATTGCAGCCGGGCGGCACTTTTTCTTTAGGAAGCAACACTCGTTTGTCCGGACAATCAGAGTTTTTGCTTCACCCCGACTCTGATCTGGATTTTAGTACATGATATCCAGATATTTTGGTCGGGCTGGGGAGACAAGCCTTCGATATTGACTTGAAACTTGACGGTCTTGTTTTTCTTATTCTAGAAGGCAGCTGCTGCAAACTAGAGGTGAGGTCATTGACTAGCAACTGATACTAGCTCAGTTGGGTATCTCATCTACTCTGTTCTGTTGAGCTTCCCTTCTCTTCTCAAAATGCGTGAGAGTTTGTATCATCGTTGAGAAAGACCAGATTCTCAGGAGTACGTCTCTTCGAAACCTGTCTCAGATTTCAGCTGAATGGCGTTCTGCACGAACAACTTAACTTCCAAGTGAACCCCACCACTTTCCTCTCGAGGCAGAATATGACGATCGGCGAAGTGGACTTCACGGAGCCGCTAGTGAACGCGGAGGTGAACCTGGCGTCCACGACGCCAAGGCTGTTCGCGGTGGCGGAGAACTTGATCGCCGTGACGCGGCCCTCGAGGGATGGCCATGGCAACAACCTTGCGAGCCATGACTTACTAGAGGAGAAGGGCACCTCGCGGTGGGTGTGGGCCGAGGTGCGCGAGCAGTGCTGGCTGGCCGGCCCCATCATGTGCATGTACATGCTGCAGTACATCATGAGCACCTCCTGCACCGTGTTCTTGGGTCATCTCGGCGCCTTCTACCTCGCTGCCGTCACGTTGGCAAACACCTTCAGCTCCATGGTCGGCTTCACGGTCCTGGTACCACAACTCCTCACCCGAATCTCTCACACCAAAAGGTTATATGGGCGGATTTCAAACTGGGAGTGATGAATATCTGATCCATACTGATAATCTAGACATGCGGCACCGATCTTAACCAGTGGTTTTTTGCTCGTGAAGGTGGGCATGTCGACGGCGATGGAGACGCTGTGCGGGCAAGCCTACGGCGCGAGGCAGCACCACCTGCTGGGCGTGTTCCTGCAACGCGCCATCTTCATCCTGCTCGTGACGTGCGCGCCGATCGTCGCGCTCTGTCTCAACATGGAGCGCATCCTGGTGGCCTCCGGGCAGGAACCCGCGATCGCGCACGCCGCGCAGATCTACGCGTACTGGCTCTTCCCCGCGCTCCTCCTCTACGCGTTCCTGTACCCTCTCATCAAGTTCTTCCAGACGCAGCGCGCCGTGTTCCAGCTGATGTCATGCGTCGCGGTGACGGTTGTGTTCCATGTGCCGCTCCTCTGGTTCGTCGTGGACTGGCTCGACGTGGGCTACGTCGGGGTGGCTGTCGCGTACGACACCTCCATGGTCGTCAACTTGGTCGCCTTCGTCTCGTTCATCCGACTCTCGCCGCGGTTCGAGAAGACCTTCCCCTCGTTCACGTGGGACGCGTTCCAGGACTTGGGGGGTTTCTTCCGCCTCGCCATTCCGTCTGCGATCATGTTGTGGTATGTCTCAAATTTAACGAAGACATGATTTGTGATTGGATTGGATCATGAGGTTTATTTTGCTTTCATCGATGTGGCAGCTTGGAGCACTGGGCGTCTGAAGGTCTAATTTTGTTGGCCGGGCTGCTTCCCAACCCCAAACTGAATCTCTCATCTGTTGCAATCTGGTTAGTTTTTTACGCTTCGTCCAAGGATCGTTAGTATACAAAACTGTGCATAGACATTAACCACTGAAAACGTGTTCTTGGTAGTCTACTTCCTTTCGTACAGAGTCCAAAAAGAGAAGTTTCCCTCATGAGGATGAATTGAAAGATTGATTGATGATAAGAAGTGAGTTTTCTAATCTTTGACCCTGGGGTACTTAGTTGTGGATTAAAAGAGGTCACCTCTGTAACACGGTAACGTAGCCATGACGTTTTTGCAGCATGGGGCTGCTGGCATTATCAAACACCAACGCGCTTGCTCTCGCTGTTGCAACAAGGTACTTAACCTCACCTTCTTTGCAATGGACGCAGATAGCAAGTGAAAGAAGACAGAATGTGGTAATTTTTTGTTGTTTTTGGAACAAACAAACATCCGAGGTCATGAAGAAAAGTCGGAGTTTAGATTTGCGTAGTTTTGAGAGGTCATGTTGTATCGTGAATCTTAGCCGAATGAGAGGATTGTAGGAATAATTTGAATGAGCTTCGATACCAAACATAAGCTCAAAGAATGTGGCTCTGCAGCGTCCGAGTGGCGAATGAGATGGGAGCAGGGAAGGCGCACGCAGCGCGCTCAGCTGTGGCCGTGTCTCTCGTCATTGGGACGGTGTACGGGATGGCGATGGCGAGCCTCATCTACTCGCTGCGTCATAGTTGGGGATGGGCATTCAGCAACGACCCTGAAGTGGTGCAACACGTCGCAAACACGGCACCTCACCTTGCAGTAATCGCCTCTCTGTATGCCGTAGGGGCTGCTCTTACAGGCAAGGGAAAGGGCCCTCCTTGCTGAGAAACCATGGACTACTCCAGCAATTCCCTGAGTTAAAAAACTAGCCATGTTTGACAGACACGACGTTCTCATCAATGTGCAGGAGTCGTAAGAGGGATTGGATGGCAACGAGCCGGTGCTATTGCCAATCTGGGAGCCTACTACGCTGTTGGATTACCTGTCGCCGTCGTCTCATCCTTTGTGTTCCATCTTGATGCAAAGGTCAATTCCTGTACCATGAAGTGAAGTGCGAGGTTCAATTCTCTCCAAATGATGCTTATATTAAAGGCTTTTTTTCTTCTTTTTTTTTTCATTCCAGGGCTTATGGCTGGGCATGGGTTGCGGCCTGGTGACACAAATCATAGCCCTCATTTCCATCATTCTCTGCGCCAACTGGGATCAGCTGGTGTGAGCCCAACCTTTTGACCTCAACTACTACCTGAAAAGCTAGTTAATGGTACCAGGTATAGATAGAGATATGCTAACTAAATGGTGTGAATGCAGGCCCAGGAAGCCTTACTACGGTCGTATTCTTTCAGTGCAAAGCTGTCCACCCCATCACTTCCTTTGACAAAGGTTTGCATCGTAACACCCCCACTCCTGCTTGTGGTTCCAAAGAGTTTTCACTGACGGGTACTGTATCCGTTATGGTCTTATAAATTGCCCTTGGTTTTGCAGCCACTTCTAGTCGAGGACGGGTCTTCGTTCGACGAACAATGATACTCAACTGAAGAATGGATAAGCGAATGCCATGTTACGAAGGTGTATATTATTTTTCTCGTAGGCACTACCCATGTTACATTTGACGCCACCAGACAATACAGAAGAAATGAATGTACAATATTTACTGCATCATGCAACGGTTTGAAAGACGCATTTTAAGAGAATTGAGCCCCTAAAGTTCTTTGACAATTTAACACCCAAAATCACTCAAAACTGCCATTTTCAGGGCATTTGACACAAAATGATTCAAAACAAATGAAAGTCTAACCTAGGATCTTGTAATAAACTTGTATGAGAGTGGGTGGTGAAAATTTGGGTATGTTTGGCTGCAAGGATATTAGAGTTTGAAGTGAGACATAAAGTTTTTCTAAGGTCCTACTCCACTACTGCAACTGGCTTTGACCACCTTTCGTGGCAGTTTTTTGCACTACGGGCTGTGAATTTGTAATTTAAATGAACAAAAATCATGTTGAGCATATGTGAACCAAATTTTAGAAGTAGAAGAGGGTTAGAAGATGTCTCTAAATGTCTTGCAATGCAACAATGTGCCAAAAATGAACAAGACACTAACAAATTTTGCATATAGCATATCCTTCTCATATTTTAAACACTCAAAAGTCCCCAATGTAGATACAAAGATTTCCATTCCCTTTTCAAGAGGGGAAAAAACTTTAAAATCAGGGCTTAAATCTTAATTTCTATTAAAGTTAGAGTTAATAAAAGTGTTGTTGCACTATTTCTCATGTCCTTGAATATTGTTTGTAACTTTTGAACAGTACATCATATTTCTATGAAAATTTTGTCAGTGGAAATTCAATACAAAATTTCCCATTCAATAAAAAATATTTAAAAATCATGCCAACATTTGAGATCGTACACCCTATCCAAGCTCAATCTTACCAGGAGAAGACGCGTGTCCTTTAAGGAATAATCATCTGAAATTTGACCACACTGTTGATCTGGAATTCAATAATTCTCTATTTTAATGAAGATTTTGATCTAGAGCACAACTATCTATACCATTCAAAGAGGGGGGTTGTTGTAAACATTGTTGGTAAAATTTGTCATCAAGAATAAAAATGAATACCTTTTATACATCAATGAGTGTGCTCTACACTAGATATCATAATTAGGGAAGTTGGGTGTTTGAAGGTTCAATTGAAAGCCACAAACAAGGCTATTATTACACTTTCACTTTATCATGTAGTATGCATCAAAGTAGTTGGAATTTCGGTAGTAATTCGAAATTTTCACAGAAACTTTGATTGGCACATAGTTGCTTGAAAATGTATACACTCTCCAATCTTCACATGCATCTCTTAAATGTAAAGTAGTTTACATGATCCACATTCATTTTCAATCCATTCTATAGAAGGTCAGCAAAGTAGATTTCTCCAAAGAGCACATAACAATATTGGAAGGCCAAAAGACAAGACCACTTACAATGTGCATATTGTACTTCCAATATTTTCTTTGATCTTCATCAACAATTTTAATTCCTAATTTCCTATTAAATGTCACTAAACATATTTACAATACAAATACTATACTTGTAAACAATGTCAATGTCACAAGACTTTGAAGAAAAACTACCTAGCAAAGGATAGATATTTACTGCAAATTCTGATGATAAATTGCAAAACATCCTTTCCGCAAACACATGAACTAATTGTTGCATAATAGGCAATAAATCTTTGATCTTGTGAGTTTGCCTTTTGTGTTGTTGCAAACCACACATGCCCTCCTCAAAGTTGTAAACGCCGGGTACCATGCACAACTACTTTGTTGTAGGTGATGATGAAACTTGCCTCATTGAGGTAGTCATGTTTTATCTCGAGAAGAAAATCTTCGTGACGTGGATTTCAATGTAGTGTATTTTAGAAACTTCTAGCTTTTGCTCTAAAATTGAATTTGAGTCATTCATATGATATTTTTTGATTCTAAGTCCAATTAACAAAACAAAGCTTATGAAGTCTACTTTCCATTCGAAAATTTTGCAAAATACATAAAAATTGAATAATTTATTGCAGTTTAAACTTTGCTAAAACCATGGTTGACCGAATTACTAATTTTAGCTGAACACGGAATTTTCATCAACAGCCCAAATCTTGGCACTGTAGTGTACATCTCTAGTGAAATTTTCAAAATTTTGAGTAATTGATGTACTCGATATGAATTTTCTTCACTATTCTTCCGAAAATCACAATGATTATAAATTATCCACAAAAATGTGCAATTTTTGTGAATAAGCAAGACATGTGATCTCATGTGTGAAAAATAAAATTAAAAAAATTCCACCTATATTAAACGAAGAAATCAAGCACACAGTGGAATGAAAATTAGGATTGATGCCATGGTCATAGGCTTTATCCTTTATGGGTTAAGGACAAGAGGCACATAGGTGGTCACTTTTGGAGTAATTTGCAAATTTGGTGGACTCATACTTCATCTCTATTTGATCCATGGCCTAAGTTAGGTTCCAAGGATCCGTACACTTCCAACAAATGTGATGAGAATACGAGCTAGAATTTGACAACCAAACTATAGTGATTTCCGTGGCCACCAATCATGATGAAGTGTACCCACTATGTAGATGACGATCTACACTCGTAGACTCTCCAAGGGCTGCTCACCCTCATAGGCCTAAAGAATTAGGTTGTATTGACCCTAAAAAATTCTTTTCATTCAAATGGCAAACTTGAAAGCTAATTGTCAAAGTTTCATAATTGTTTTTCTTCGGACGTGCAATTAGTGTAAGGTTTCTCCACCCCTCTAACTCAACTTGACAAGAACCACTAAATTTACTTTTGGGGTGAGCAACTGCACATAGTGAGGTAAGTGACAGTAAATATCAAGCCACACCAAATACCATACTTAAGTGAAGGGGGGTGATGTGTGATAGAATTCTGTATTCTGCGATTCAAATTTTACAGTCGTGTCTTTACACATCCACAACAGGACGTTGCTCACAAAACACCTAGCCCAGCAAATTCCCAAAAAGTGGATATGATGAAGGAAAGCACATTGTACAACTAGGCTACTCAATAAATCAAGAGCCTAGTCAGAGTCATTAGCTTGTGCAGCAGGTGCTGGAGCTCCACCGCTGTTCATGCGGGCACGAGCTTCAGCAAACATTCGTTGTTGCGCAGCAATAGCCTCCTCTTCTGTCATACCACCTCCTCCTTCCTTTGCCCATCGTCCTCCTACCTTCGGGGATTCCTGTGCACACAAGCGGTAAACTGCGTTAAAAGCATATTTCACAATTAATTTGCTTAAAATTGGCTTCCAGATTCGTTTGCTTGAGGAATCATACTGGAATATGCCATATGTTTCTCAACACTTCATTCCAAATATTTTGACTCCCTACATTGCGTCTAGCAATAAATCACATCCAGCTTTCTGATTTCTGGAAGCGCACGGAAGAATTCCCCTAAACCAACAAAGAATTTACCAGCGTTTCATTCTTGTGTTGCTCGTAAGCAGCTTGAACTTCTCCGATGTATTCTCCGAAACCCAGAATCTGCATCAACATTTCGGATATCTTGTGAAATAAGGTATCTCCAAATGAGGGAGTGATATCATGAGACGAAGTGAAAAACAAAACCTCACACCAGCAGCTTTAGATATCAGTATAACCAAGAGATTCTTTCAGGGAGGAAAGAAAACATTGCGAAAGACAATAACGAACAGAACGTGACAAATAATGTTTAGTACGAGGACACCATGTGATGAGAATTTCATGAACTGGGAACTACAGCTGAAACCTTATGAAGCCTGAAACAAAAATAAAATAAGAGGATCTAGAGCGTACCTCAAGTGCTTTCAAAACGTGTTCTGGAGCAATCGTCCGCTTCTCCTCCTTGCTGCAGATCTCATTTGATTCAGATGAGATCAAGTTGATAAACTCTGTATACAACCACGTCAGGATCAACACCACCGAATACCACTCTAGCTTTGTGAGGTTTATAACCAACTAAGCCCCTGCATAAAAATGCGAAACCTACACAAAATAAATAGCTCACCAACGCAGCACTCCACCAACAAATCTTGCGCATCTTTGGCAACCCGAACATCTGGAGGCAACATCTCCTTGATGATTTTAGTCATGGTAGCTGCACCCAAAACAGATCACCCTCATGTGAGTGCTAAGGAAACCACTTGGCACAGCAATTGATTACGGGAGCAAATTCCCAAAATGACAAAGATCAACTGAAAAGCTAAAGCCGGAGATCATTCTACACTTCAGCAAGCAAAAAAACAAAAAATAGAGTGAGGATAAATGTCAATCGTGTCGGCAAAATGAACTCCTTACCTTTAGGCAGGGAAACGTCATCTTTTGGACGGCTTCCAGCGCTCTCCATTTCGACCGTCCAGGCAGAAACAAACCGATAACTACAACTCTCAGTGGCGTTTGTTCTGATACTTGTCAACGGTAAAACTTCGACCTCCTGCACGATGCAACAAACGAAAACCACCTGAGAAAAAGAAAATTGCATCCAAGATGCCACTCTTCAGTCCATGATTACCGACCCACAATGCGAGTATACATACTTTATCGCAGAAATGTGTGATTCTCCACCGCCCAAGAAATACACAACCATACTCTTACTCACATGACCCACAGCTACTCTAAGACATACCCACGGAGAACATTCCTCGAGGAAACCGCAACATGCAAATCATGTAACTCAACTCCAGATTCTAACCTCTGGTACCCTCACAACAACACACCCGCATTCGAACTATAAACCCTCAACAGGAGTTTAAAAAAACCAGCCATCTATCTACACTTCTCACGCTACCGACGAAACAAAAAATCACAGGCTCGTTACATAACCTTGAAAGCGCAAGCAAGACTATGACTCATCAGCAAACATACAAAGGGGCATCTGACGTCAACCGATCGAGGTCGAAGAACATCCGAACAAGAAACTCGCGTACCACGTTCAAAGGAGGTAAAAAACGCAGGTGCTAGAAAACAAAAATATCGGAATACCTCGGGGAAAGAACCACGTCCACGAGGAAAATTAAAATGAAAGAGGAGAGTCCAAGAAACGTACTCATATTTTTCCCAAGGGTGGCTTTCGTCCGGCCTCAACTGTGCATCTGGGGACTTGGAGAAATGGCGCGGGGCGTGCACTCGGGCGTGGTGAAGGCGAAGGCGATGGCGATGGCGATGGCGAACTATTTTGTGGGAATTCGGTGACAACGAAATCGACTCTGGAAACCCTAAAAACTTTGGCGTGGGAGAGGACGATCACCGGGTGTTGCCGGTGAACAGGGACCTCTGGGTCGCGGTTGGTCTTGACTTCTTTGGACGGAGGGCGACGGACGTCGCTGCCTCTGGAGACGGACGTCTCCGTCGCCGTCGACGAAATTGCTATTGCTATTATCGGCACTACCGTCGCTTTCGAACATAATTAATTCAAAACGGAGAGTTGTCCAAAATTTTCGAAATTATAAGAGATTTGTCCGTAATAAATAAACGAATTCAATTCCCAATCGTTTGAATATGTGAAAATTATAGGTGGAGTTGTTGCAATTGAAGAAATTAAGGGGAAAAAAAGTACTAGAATTTGAAAATTGTGTAAAGAAAGAAACCAACCATATGACCCCATTCAGTTTGATTATGTTTGTATAGTATCCTCACATAAGTATACGTACTTATTGCTTCTGAACGTTTCCACACTACATCGCTGCCAACTTTGACACCCTCCTAAGGGCTAAAAATTTGTCAATTTACCATGAAATTTTTGGCACAAGATCATTTCTATGTTGAAAACATGTGTGCCAAATTTCAAGTCCAGAAGATGAATACCAAAAAAGATATTCAGAATCTACTGAGATGTGTAGTTGTAAGCCATTCACAGCTGCCAAATTTGACACCCTTCCTAGGGCTCATTCTTTTTTAATCTAGTATGAAATTTTTGGCACATGATCATCTCTATGTTAATAATAAGTGTGACAAATTCCAAGGCCATGTGATGAATACAAAAAAGGATATTCATAATTGTTTCTCATAGCTACTACATATGTTGGTAGATTATGAAGATGGTTTTTGGTATACATCTCTTGGCCTTGAATTTTGGCACACATGTTATCAACGTGAAGATGATCTTGTGCCAAAAATTTCATGGTCAATTAACAATTTTTTAGACCTAGGGACGGTGCCCAATGTTGGCAATAGTGAAATGGTTTCCCTAATTGTCTCACAACTACTACACATGTTGGTAGATTTAGATTTGTTTCTTTTCTTTTATGGATCTTTTGGACTTGAAATTAAGCACACATATAATTAACATAGAGATGGCCTCATGAATCCTTGGGAGGGTGTCAAAGTTGGCAGTAGTGAAATGTTTCTCACAACTATACATGTTGGTTGATTTCAAAAATCTTTTGATAAGTAAATATTTTGGCCATTTTTTGTATTCATCCTCTGGACTTGAAATTTGGCACATGTATTGCCAACATAGAAGTGATCTTGTGCCAAAAATTTCATGGTAAATTGACAATTTTTCAGCCCTCAGGAGGGTGTCAAAGTTGGCAGTGTAACGTGGAAACAAGAAATTGTAGTATAACGTGGAAACAAGAAATCAGTGTGAGCTGCTAGATACAAGTGTCTTGTTCAGACTAAGTGCGTTAGCTGCTCCATAGACACAATAGTCTTCCTGTGATGCAAGTACACACATTCTTCAATTAAACCTACAGCACATAATATTCTCCTCACCTCACTTCAAATGATCACACCTGACATTCTCTTGTTGGATCATTCAAGGTTCACAATACAAAAATTGATCTTCTAGGGTTTCACATATTCTCATCAACTGGCACAAGTATCTTGTTCGAACTTGTAGGGTCTACCATGCGACCATGATGGCGTGCAAGAAGCTCCACGAACTCCGTCTATGGCTTCCGTGCACGATCGTGCTGGCCACGGCTCTTGTCACCTTCGGCTACTACCAGTTCCTGAACCCGCAAAAGTGCGCGAACATCTTGAAAACACAAGTGAACATGCAAGGATCCTCCAGGGCCAGTGCTGATCACACATCAACACAGGATCAAGCGCCAAAAACTTTGGCTACGATTTTCAGCCACTGCACCTGCAAAACTGTGAATAAGGCTATCCAGAAGACTAGGTGCCGAAATCTGCGCTGCCACTTTGCACAGCACATGCCGAAATCCCGCTCAAGCAATTCGGAAAAAGAGAGTTCGCTCATCATAGTTCTAGGATCATCGCTGGACGACAATAGAGCATCTACAACATCGCAGTAACCAGCCAGCAAGAGTGTGGCAGAGGAATAGAAGACACATAACATCATGTGCACACAACACTGCAGGTGCTGCATCACTGTTTTGAAGGATACCATCTACCTGTGAAAAGAAGACCAATTGCGCTAGATAAGATCATCTCTTGGAGTCATGAGCAGTGAGAGACCTTGTCCTCGAAAGTTACAAGTTCATTACGCAAACGAAACCCTTAAAACATTAAATCAATTCAGAGCACTCCCACAGCACATGACCCGTCAAAACCTCACACCAGAACGACGAGAAATTCACAAACTTTGATACCAAAACAAGAAAATAACGCAAAATTGATGAAGATGGTAAAAGGAAGTAGTCATATCCACTCGGGAGCTTCCGTTGCCGGGACTCGAACCCGGGTCGCTCGGGTGAGAGCCGAGTATCCTAACCATCTAGACTACAACGGAGGGCTTCGGGTGCTACAGAAGAAGATCTGAACATGCCGCTGCCAGATGAGAATCTCAAACACTAGATTCTATTTGATCAGAGTGACTCTTGCCAGGTAGCATCTTATATTATTCTTCTTCATCTGATCTATACTGAAAAAGCTAGTCACTCCGAATCCCACAAAGATAATTTCTAAAGCCCTTTCAACAAGTGATTTTTCCATACTGCCTAAAACAGATGTTATCACCACCAGAGATAAAAACAAAGGAAGCATATCTTCAAAGAATGTTCAACTGAAAGCTATGACTTGTTACCTAGCGTCGATCATCACCTGATCGGCGTGGGACCTTTCGGGAAGAAACCTGCGCTTCAGAACTTCAGTGGATTCCTGGTCACTAGTACTCCAGAACAGACGAAGTTTAGAAGCAAATGGCCAATTATATCGTTTAATGCTAGATGGATTGGAGTTCTATACTAGTGTGTCAAATAATAATACAAAAATCCTCCGTTCCCAACAATCGAAATGATTGAAGTAGCGAATCTGTCGGCATCTACATTTGCACCTTAAACGCAAATAAATGCTCTCCCAACTTGTGGGATCTAAAGAATGGTCCTACGCAAAGAAGGATGGGAAAATAATGTTCTGAATTCAAACCAATCCCAACATAATCAACAGACCTGCGACCGCAAGCCAGAGAATGTGAGCCAATTGTAACGATTGGACAGCGCGCAGTGCTGTGGTCGAGCCAACGTTTGTATCCAGATTGCAGTATCCAACATGAGCTACTTCTACTCCCGCGCACTTTGCATCGGCAACTCCACACCTGTTAAATTGTACAAGAACAGAATAATGAGTACTAAAATATGCCAAATCATTAAGTAGCAGCGAACTCCAAGAATACATGACTAGATACATTCGGATTCATCACGTCGCAGAGATGAAAGGAGTGGTCTGAAACTTACCAATACGTGATCATGTCTGTCCCACAAACCCTGCAGAGGAACACAGAAAGAAGTCGGCAACGACTCATGTCAAATCAACAATAGAAAAGACGATGCAAAAGTATAGGTGGAACGATCTTATGTCTACTCAAAAAGGAATGAAGTCGGGTTTTCCCCTCCAAACCAAATAAAACAGAACTAAAGAAAATGTACACTCACGGATCAGCTCTGAAGCATTTCACAGGACAAATTGCCGGCTTCTCTGTCTGACGAGTGCAAGGCCCTGGAAAAGAGGAAAACAATAGTGTCATTATTTTCACAGACAATCATCGACCCTTCCAATACAAAAGCTATCCAACATAAAGGAACAGTGATTTCTTCGCTAGGACAAGGGGCCCAAGCAGAATAGAACTACCTGTCACGAAATACGTAGCACCATCGCCAGAGCCTTCAGATCCTACACCTTGCTCCAAGTGCCCTTCCGGCCATGTCTGCACTCACACCAAAGCAACAGCTGAAACGAAACCCTAGAACCTCCCACAAACCAACAGAAGCAAAATTGAACAGCGACAAATCTCCATAAAAATCGTCAAACCTGTAAACGCAAAATATTAGCTCACATCGCCACATAATCAGCTCATCACATACCCAAACATTAAGCATAAACACAAACCCTAACCCGCACTATCAACCATAGAAATCCT
The DNA here is from genome assembly GCA_963971425.1 of Bryoerythrophyllum caledonicum. Lineage (NCBI taxonomy): Eukaryota > Viridiplantae > Streptophyta > Bryopsida > Pottiales > Pottiaceae > Bryoerythrophyllum > Bryoerythrophyllum caledonicum. The sequence goes on along the minus strand of OZ020516.1, from coordinate 35,484,392 downwards.
AAGAAACAGCCCGAGAACACAAATTACTCCTAGCTCTCACACAAGGCAATCGCAAAAACGCTCCTCCTAAAACACAACCGACATCGCACCCGACAACGATCGCTTCCACACCTCAGCGGAAGAACCGCAAGGCGACGCATCGCGCAAACCTAAACCCGGCCTCTCCTCGCCCGCAAAAGAAGCCTCCCCCGTCGTCACATCCGCAAACAAGAACACGAGCAGAGAGAGGAAAAGCAAGCCGAGACGTCGCTGCATTATTCCGGAGCTCTCCGTCCAAGGATCGCAGATATGCCCGGAGCCAGCCCCTGCGTTTCCCTCCCGCGCACTTAACCGAGCGTCTCCGCATGAACCTGCGCTCCGAGAGTTTCACCACTCGTTTGCTTCACGGATCATTCTCTCTCGTGCGATCTCTCATGCGCCATCGCCATCGCCATCGCCACTGCCTCGTCACTCACCTTGCTTGCAAATAGGTTGTGTTATGGTTTCGCTGCACTCCGATAAACTTGTGTGAGGACGCGGGTCTTAAAGGCGTCAACGCGTCTAAAACCGGCTTCACGATGTATGAGTAGAATGCGTACGTTCATTTTCTGAGATCTATGTTTTTTCCAGATAACGATGGTTTAGGGTACGCTGATGATTTTGGATGTCTGTGATTGGTGAGCCTTGAGAGACATTAGGGTCGCGCACATGGGTACTCACAGGGCTAAGGTAGACGACCTGTTTCCGATCACCTTAAGCAATTCAGCATACTTCCGGTGGAGTAACGAATAGGCCAAAAAAAAAAATTGCAGTGAAGGGAAAAAGATCTGAAGAAGAACACATATTTTTGAACAAATGTTGGGGCAATATTGAGTTTACTATGAATTTTCAAAGTGAAGATTCTCTCCAACCCGTTCTCGCAATATAGGCTTACCTATTTCCAAGAACTATAAAACTATATTTCGATATTGGTGCTACTTCATATCAAGAACACATGATAACCAAAAATCAAACTCTCTTGCTATTGGAATTGAACACCATGTGAACTTTATACTGCGCTAGTAAAACCTAAATTAATGTGAACCAAGCAGCTTGGTTCCAGGAGCATGAAACCCGGAGGTCGTCATGACTATTCCCTATTACCGACCAACCAGCTCCCGAATCCTGCCCAATTGGAATGCAAAACCAAACCCCATGGCCATTCCACTCCCGTGAACCCTGACCAAGCCCGCTTGGAGAACCTTTTCTCTCTGCTGCCGGCCCAACGGCCACGGCTGGTCGGCAACGTCTCCATGCTAGGGCTCTCTGCCAAGAGGGAGCGGCCATGGTTGAGGATGCATGGTTGCAGCTAGATATGGGAGGGGGATTTGAGGCATGGCGCTCAAGTGGGGAAGCATGGCTGATGGTTGAGACGACAACGTAGATTGCAGAGGTGCGCCAAACTAATGGAACGGGTGATTGAATACGAACTGACCATTGGAGGAAGATGCGTACGTTGCGGGGTGTTGGTTGAAGAATGAGAAATGTGCTTGTTGTGCCTGCATGTCAACGTTGGAGCTCCTCACGTCCTCGCCGCCGCCACCTCGCACAGGGCGAGAGTCATTTTGTCGGGCCTCTGCGCTCTTCGCCGCCGTGGAAACCTCTGGACGCCACGACTCCGTCCTTCTAGGCGCCCTGGCCACCTTCAACGCACGCTCATGTGCGAGCAGCGCTACGCGCTCTGCTTTGATCTGCGCGGCCTCCTCCCGCTCGAGCGCCTTCGCACGCGCAGCCTCTTCGCGCTCCTGCGCTTTCCTTTGAACACATAAAATGATGGTATCGCTAACCCAGCTGCGTTCATGCAGACAAGAACCGAGAGCCATTCTCTCTAATTGGAAACAATCGGGTGGACACGACGAAAACCCCTGCGCGCAATGACAATACCGCCGCCATTTCTTCCCGCTTGCACGCCCGTCTCATCACAGTTCTACACGTGTTCTGGAGGATACATATGTAAGGTATACAAGTGATTTAAATTGTCATAAAAACTCTGCACCTTTTCTTTGCATAATCCATTTTCCTTTGATGCCTCAGGTGCCTGCAACACCCTTAGTATGAGGTCGGGATGCCGGTGCTTAAACCACTGTAACCAGCCATCCCCCGGTATTCCATTCTTGAATGGCGTAACCCTGCCCTTGGTTATTTCAAATACCTTCATTTTTAACGCAATGGGACTCAAACCGAGGCCTCTCTCGCACATATTGACCAGGTACGCAACAATCAGCTCTTCTTCAGCTAGACTGAGCACACCCGCAGGACTTCTGGACTTCCTCTCACCATAACACCACTCCCTGAATGTTGAATACGGAATGCCATGGCACTGGGAGGATTGCCGCATGCTCATACCTCCATCATAAGCTGTAAGCGCTCGTGCCATTTGCTCCTCTGTCCATTGCTGATTTTTTTTTAACTTTCAGCTCCTCTCCTCAATGCTTGATGTCAAGGTCTTTGCTCACTGCTCTACTACGTATTGGTGTTCACAGGATCCGCCAAGTCGGTGATATCTTCCACGGATTGTGTCGATTTGGCTCTCATGCTGTGATGACCATGGCTAGACAGTGGGTTGGTGAAAACGGGTACATCCCTCAGAGTGAAAGATCGACCCTGTTGTATGCCGCCGAAGCCTTGGTTGTTGGCCTGCGTGGCCTTGGAGCGCTGCACCCTGCCCCGAAAGTCCACGCTCTGCCCGCCCCCAAAGCCCTGCGATGATGCAGCTCGAGCCCTTCATGAATCTCTTAGTTCATGGACTGCCTGTAGCGGTTTGTAGTCAAACTGGCGCTCTTCGGTGGAAGTCTCCTCATCACTCTGGCTATTGTCTCCATCCCACACTCCTAAACCGTCACCAATCTCTCGGTTGGAAGGAAACTCCTCATCGTTCTCCTCATAAGTAACTAGCATGTAATCACTCTCTTCATATTGCTCATTTCTAGTGAAACTGTGAGGTGCCATGCTGCACCGTTGAAAGGCACTCCTAAATTAAAAATTCTGAATACAAATCCACTCAATGCTATGTGGTTGAGAGTCGAAGCTTCAATGTTGTGTGCAAGATGTGGCTTGAGTGCAGGGCGCCCCATTGTCGCTCTCTTATTCACTTACTACCAAGATCTAGATCTTGATTTTTTGCTTAGAAGTGTCTAGATTACCATTAATTTTGGAAAGTGATTTTGTTAATTTTGTTGTGTCATGCTCAACCACTCTCACGCCAAATCTTGCACGCCCAAAGTTAGATCATCAACTCTGACGCCGCCCATTCCAGTTCATGCACATAATGGTTATCATAATAACTCGGTAACAAGTTTCCATTCTCGGCGCCAACCATTTTATATTAAGAGGAAACCAACATCCTGTCATCCTAGAAACATGTTTCTGTCACCGTTTATGAATGAATTCAAAAATAATGCAAGCTAATTCACGAAAATAGGTCGCCCTATACTGCGTGATTGGGGGCCTGATCGGAAACATGTCGTCTACCTGACCAAATGGCGTTTGGAGGTGAACCCAACGTGCTGGTCGGTTTAGCCCAACCCGCGTTTGGAACCAAATCAGCATCATGTGTGCAGCTCTAATATCGTATGCATCAGTCGGTTTGGGACACTCCCTTTCGAGTATTTATTTTCCAATTCATAGTGGTTCAGACACAATGGGTATCACCTAGGTATTGCATGCTTAGATATTACATGGGTATGATTTTGGCATTGCATGGGTATCACCTCTAGTAAATCCCTTGAACTTTTCAAAAGTTTTGGAAAATCTCCATCGTAAATTAAGTACGTATCAAACCGGCCGACGCATTTGGTAGTACTGTTGGTGAACCTCTAGTTTGGCGTTTATTAATTAGAAAAATTCTTGCCAAATTAAGTGGGAAAATATTTAATGAAATTGCTGAAACTAGAGAAACTATATATTTACAGATTTTGTCACATTCAAAGACATCAAAAGGGAGTGGGGCTTGGAAAAGCCTCCATTTGAGGTTGTACATGCATGGAGGTTTTGGTCTATAACCCCAAGGTCTCCCCACGGTTGTCAAAAGTGCTAAATACAATAATATGTGAGTTCTTGCCGAAAATTAGTTTATTTTTATTCTGGATGCCGAATGGCCTTTTCTCACTTTAATTGATTATTCGGCATGGAGGTGCCAAATTAGAGGTTTGCCTACGGTAGTCTTTGTAAAGACATTGGAGTCATGTGTGGAAGAGCATCCCCATCCGCAAATTTAGTGGTTGGTATGGGGAGTGGGGGAGAGGAATGCTCCATCGCGCAATGGCACTTGTCAAAGGGAAAGTTGATTTGCTTTTGGCTGGCCTCCTGCACAAGACATTGTCGAGAGTTGTTAGGCCCGGTCTTAAATGGCCGTTGACACGTGTAAGCAGCCGGAGACAATGATGCGATGATGTGCATGCAATTAGATGCCCGCACAACGAAGTTAGGTGCAATGCAATGGGGCTTGTTGCGAGCGCGACCCCTATCTTTTTGATATTAATCCTACTATGGTCTCCCCTTTGTGATCAGGGCCAGATCATGGGTGGGGATGCGCTTAGAGCGCCCGCACCAAACACTCCGACTGTCAAGCCAAAAGTGTATCAATTTGCCTTGCAACCTCTACACCGTATGGGCTGCCTCTACGCCAAGAGATTGGCAGGATGAAATTGAAAGTCCATTCCAGGAGAGAATGCTATGGGATTTTTATGCATGCCAAATAACCTTCGACAAAGAGAGTGTTGACCATGGCAATTATAGTATCTCAAAGGTGATCGAGGGGAAGAATTTTGCTAAATAAAATTATCCTTTTAAATTGATCTCTCCTCTAATTTAATCTCCAAAGAATAATTGGACAATTACATTTTGAAATTGCAATTTAAGTTCAAATTGGAGTATTTACTAGGTGTGATTTTTGGACTTCAATCTAGATGTCATTTTTTGATACTTTGGATGACAAAAACTTCAAGGTGTCCTTCCTCTTTGATCCACCATTGAATTTAATGAAATTTCTCGGTTTAATTTCAATTCAAGTCCATGTCATGCTTGAAAAAATGCTACCATAATCTAAGACATCCTGAAAATTTGGCAAACAATCTAGTACACAACAATGATCTAGTTTGGACTCTTTTCACTTTGTAAAAGTTTGACCATTTTTGACAAGGCAAGGTCATCTTTGGATATATAAACAAATTTTCATTATTTTTTTTTTGTATGAGCTGATGTTAAATGATGCTTACATTTTTGTAGTTGAAAGTTTTTCAGTTGGACAATATTTATTTGTAGTATTTCTATAAAGAGTGTCCAAGCGAATGATAAAAATTTTAGCACTAAAGTGTTACAACCTTCCAAGCTATCTTACTTCATAAGTCCAAATTTGATTTACATCATTCACTGTATGGGGACCCACAAAGCCCTTGGGGAGATAAGAAGATAATGTCATCTATATTGAGCTACTAATAAAATTAATAATCTTATGTAGTAGTTCAACCTCGGCGCATCTAGGTAGGATATTCCAGGCACCCGCGCTCATGTGGAAAATGTCACCTACATCAGGCATGGTAACTCACCATCCAACCATCCAACCAACTCAGGGAGTCAAACCGATGACTCGTGCGCCAAAATCCCTACACCCTACGCCAGAAAGACCCATATGGTTTAAAAGAAATCAGCTCCAAATCGCGGCACGCCTTCTAAAGGGAGCAAATACGGAGGCCACGGCCAAGACCATGACCCTTACAGAAGGCTGGGGCCGGGGATTGCCGACCACATGACCCTACACCCTACACCACAACCTCAGTCGCTGAGTAAACACACTATAGTGACAGAATAATTGATTTGTACTCATGTTGATAATCTTAGGTAATACTATGCGTGATTTTTCGATCAGTTGCAAGGACAAAGCAGGAACAAATTGATTTAAGCTTTTGTCCATTTTGAAAGAGTAATACAGACAATGTATTACAATGTGTGAAAATGATTGACTTGAATAAAAATGCATTTTCACAAAAAACAATAATTGTTTCTGGACAATACGAATGAAAATAATATCTCTTGCTAGTATTAAAGATTCCTCATTTAAAAGAGTGTCATAATAAAAGTTTTTAGAATTGCCCGACGTGACTGCACTCAACAATGTTTTTATTAAAATGGCATAAATTTTGTTCTCTACGTATGATGAAAATGAAAATTACACTTCCACATACCTCTTGTCTTTTGCATCTCTGTAAAATACATTATGACATACAATATTTTCATTCCTAAATGATGAAAAATGTAGACATTATACTTGTAGATGAATTTTATACTTTTTGTGTATGGAATATTTTATATACATTTCCAAAAAAATCATATACGGATACTACATAAAATCCTTATGTATACTATACTGTATGTCAAAATATATATTTACAATATAACATTTTTGTCGCATGGAAAATGTATGATTTTTGAAATATATCATTCCTATCCAACTTTTATGTCAAAAACTAATACATATGGTATCATATAATTTATGTATACAAAATACTCTATATACATTCCATATTGAATTTCACATGAATAGATAATATATAACACTAGGTTTGGTACCCGTTGTCCTGATGGGGAGAGCGGAGGGTGGTGTGTTAAATTTACGTTTGTATGTTTTGTATTTTAAAACCTACAAGCTCAAATCGAATCTAAATTGAATCAAGTACATTCCCCGTTGTCATCAACTGACCGGGGCAATCCCAAGTTAAATCAACATATCTAAATGAAAAGATGAAATTTACCCATTATATATGCATTATGTATTCAAAATCTACTAACATGGGGGTTAGCTGTGAGAAAAGTTTCACAGCTGCCCACTTTGACACCCTCCCAAGAATTCAAAAATATATATTTGTCCATGAAATTTTGGGTATGAAGTCATCTTCACGTCAAATACAAGTGGGGAAAATTTTTAATCCAAAAGATCTACCCAAAAAAACATATGCCAAGTCTACCAACATGTGTTATTATGAGAAACAAAGGGGAAAGCATACCACTACTTCCAACTTAAATACCCTTCCTAGGATTGAGTTTTTGTTGATACATAATGAAATTTTGGCCACAAGATCATCTCTATGTTGGTAACATGTGAGATAGATTTCAAAGCCAAAATATTTATATACAAAAATAAGTTATTCTATATCTACTAACGTGTATGTCCTCTTTTAGTGTCAATCACTGCTTGTAATCTTGAGGGCATAGAATGACATAGTTGAAGGAGCTTTGTACCACTGACCAAATTCCACTCTCTTTCATGAACTACCTTCAACACTTCTAAGTTTCTAGGGCATTCCTTGCCAGGTTGCTCAACATCTTTAGCATCCTTCAGACATTCTCGATTGGATTGAGATCGGGAGAGTTTGCAAGCCTTGAATTGAGCTTTTCGAGTTGGTGGATTTGTCTCCATTCTTCACATGTTTTGTTGGGATGGACACGTGCGCCATCTTCCATAAGCACTCCTGATGGAACTCTATCCAAGAAATGAATCAATTCGCCATCGTATACCACTTCCACAAAATCCTTAGTAGAACGTCGACTTTTGGCATAAAGACAAGTTGTGACTTCTATCCTCCAGCAAATGCACTTTAAATTATCATAGATGTCTGTCCACTTTTAAAAGTAGGAACTATACAACTTGATGAATAGCGCTCATATGCACTTCTCCAAACATGAATTTGCGGAGAACTTTTTCCAATCTCAAAAGTAGATTCATCTGTCCAAACAATATGCTCCCACTCTTTAGGACTCCATCCACGGTACTTCTGAGCAAAAGCTATCTGATGAGACATGTGACGGGGTGTCAAGAAAGATTTCTTGACTGCTATTCGACTAAAAATACCACTTTTATGTAATATCCTTTGAATAATACGTCTACACACTTGAGTACGGCATATACTAGTAATCTTTGAGACCGAGGAGCGAGGATGAGTTTTTGCATAACGCACAACATTATGCACATCTCTCTCACTAAGTTTTCTAGCATGACTTCCACCGCAAGGTTTGCGCTTGTAAGTTCCATCTTCTTTAAACGTTTATACTAACCTCTGAATTGTTCTAACACAAACTCCGGTAGTGGCTGCAATTTGAACTGTAGTAATTCCTCCCCCACTCAAACCTATCATGCGAGCACAAATTTCATGTGAAATTGCCATTCAGGACTACTTTTTATGATGATGGTACAATACTAAACGTTCATCAACAAGTAGTCAATATAACACTCAACTTATGACATTTGGATTATATGGATCAGTGAACACAAAGAACTAAGCCCATGGCATGTGGACTAAGTAATTCAGCCAACAACATAATACTCACACTGACATGTGCATTAGGTGATCACCATAGCATGTGCATCAATTGAGTGAATCAAAAAATACTCTTGGACATACTCATGCCACATGTGATTTCTGCATCAACTCAATAAACCAGTCATCAACACTCAGCTAGAAAAATGATATGTCCACTCAATGAAATAGCCCATATGTGATATGTCCACTCAATCAATCAACAACACTCAACCCATATGTAATGTATCCATTCAATCCATATGCCCTACATCTAAATTAACACTCATGCATTACAATATGACATTCTTTGCTCTCAATTTCATCTCAACATTCAATCTATCACAAATCACATTACAAAATACACACAACATTTCCTTTACATTGTGCTCAATAGATATTTGGAGGAGAAAACTCGTCATACGTTCATAATGCACACCTTATGACCAAGAGGATTCTTCTACATGAAACACCTCTTCACTTCTACATGTAGATTTCATTGATCTTTTTGAGAAGCATTTATGTTTGGTTGCTTAGTCACATGAATAAAATCAATGACGAGCACGAGGTGTCAAAGATATTTCGACATTCTCAATATGCCCCTTCAATATAGTTTCTCATTGTTACAAACATTGGTAAATATGGAATAATTTTTTTTTGTGTATACATCTTTTGGCTTTGAAATCTATCTCACATGTTACCAACATAGAGATGGTCTTGTGCCAAAATTTCATTATGTATCAACAAAAACTCAATTCTAGGAAGGGTGTTGAAGTTGGAAGTAAGGTAGAGGCACCTAATTCTGATCACTTAAGCCAGTTCGGGACTCAAATGACATTGTATGTCATAAACATTTATGTAGAAAGATGCGGAATTGGGAATGAAACTCAACAAATATTTTTTCAAATTTTACCACAAAGATTTGGAATTGATGTAGAATTTAAAAGCCTAGAAACCACCGGAGCCCATAATCAAACTCTAGAGTAGGTGAGATTTGGTGCCCTCCTTCATCCAATGCTAATAAGTGAAAGTGAGTAAAAGAGTTCAGACATGCCATGGATAACCAACTCATGGAGGGTGCCCAATACCGATCGACTTTGTTCGACTTTCGAGGCAATGCCACCAATGAGAGCTCAATTGAGGTGGAGCAACCCAAAATTGCACACATCATGACGAGTCATTATAGTATGCATGTTTTCAACATAGAGATGATGTTGTCCCCAAAATTTCAGGATAAAATAACAAATTTTCAGCCCTGTGGAGGGTGTCAAAGTTGGCAGCATTGTGGGACACCATCCCTCGAATTGCACAAACGCCAATTTGAATGTCACCCTCCTGTACATCCTTGAAAATTCCCTATATCTATGGAAATCTTTTCACACTAGAGGATAGAAAATAGTTTCATTCATTGACAAGAAGTCAAGATTTAGGGTCTATTTGCACCTGGAGGTATAATTGCTATTTAGATCGGTGTGATGGAGGTAGGAGTTGATGCGTTCCCACTCGATGTGGTGATGAGGAAATAAATGACATGGCATCCTACGTGGTGGATGGAATCATGACAAGGATTGTGTAGGTAGACTAGAGGTGATTTGGAGGTAGGAAGTTTTTGCGCAATTTCTTGGTACTTCACAATTCTTTTGAAAATGAACATGAGCATCTTTACTATCTACAAGTCACTGCCATTATAATGCCATTATAACGAAGGTATGGAGGGTATGCAAGTAGTGGCACTTTAGATATTTGTGAAGTAGTTTGGTGCGTATGCACAGGTTTCTACTTTTGTAAACCGCCCCTAAATAGCTGTAAAAACCTTGAAGTGCAAACTGATCCTAAAATTCAAAATCAGTGCACAACAGTTCAAAAAAAATGTACATAATTCATGCCGGAGTCAATCATCATCATTGGTTGTGGTCTTCAGAGCAAACCTCAAAGTTGTCATACATAAGGTAAGCCCCCCAATAATCAACAAAAACCCATAGCCAAGGCCTATAAAATTGGGGTATATCCAACCTTCTTCCATTCCATTACCACCAACTGAGCTCCAGTACCTACTGCTAAGGAGTACTAGTGCTGGCCACCCACTAAACATAGCCGCACAATTTGAAAATTCATATCTAATCCAGTTTTCATAAAAAAAAATGAAATCACTTGGGTTGGAATTGTAATTCTATTGGCTATCACTAAAAAATAATAGTATAATTATCTCCTCTCTCCATATATGCACATTCCTTAACTTGTCGGTTTTAGGGGGCTTTACCTTAATGGTAGGAGGAGAGGAAACTCTAGTTTAAGGTAAAGGGGGGATTTAGGAACTGTTGTTGAGATTCCAATACTAAGATTTCAACACCTCTCAATAATCGGCAGCTGTCGACGAAGTGGCATGGGGATTTGTAGCCGCCCTCTTGAAAAACAGTGCTTGAAACTTAACTGTTGGTTTTGGTCACGTCGCTGGTTTTGAGAATCTCAATTTTAACCCATAAAGTTCCTTGACAATTTCCCTCAAAAACTAGTCCAAAACTACCGCTGTCAAAAAGAGGCACAAAAATCATATTTTTGGGTGACGATAGGGAATTTAATTGCAAGATCTTAAAACATAATCATTTACAAATATGCCATATTTTTTAGGTAGCGATCCACTACACATATATGAAGATTATAGCATTTGAAATGCAAGAAATTGTTTTTTTCCCCTTAGATAGTCCAATATGACTAAGTATATCTTAAAACATCTACACTGAAGTGTGTTCAACACCATTACCCATATGACGCATATGAAGTTAGCTAATTGTGTGCAAAATCTGGGGTCAAATCAAGGGGTATAACATGTGGAAATAAATACTTTAATGAAAGGGGTATAAAACCATGAGAATGAGATCAATAGTGGTAAAACAAATTCTTGCTACATCAAATTGTACAAATTTGAGAATCATAACGGCTCATATGTGCTAATCCTATCTCCACAAATTTTAGAAAAACATATTTCTAAACTAGTAAAATCTCTAGTTTTCAATAATTTTATGAATTATTCAAGCATTATAGGGGAGTGCAAGGCTTGAAATTGGGGATCCTTCATGAAATAAAAGGCCACGTCATTCACCCACTCCTCCTAGAAGTGGGTCTTCTAAGATATGACTTCAAGTCAATAATAATATTTTTAATCTATTTTTGATTGGTCCATACTTCTTGGACTTTGTGGGGTCTTCTCTTGTACTTTTTTCTCTTATGATTTGGAGTGCCCCACCCTTCCTCCAAACTTTGTGCCCCTACTTATTGCCCCTCTTTGGCTCTTATGTTTCATTGGTTCATACGGGTGCCCACGCTGCTCGGCGTCCCCATCTTTTACTTTAAGTAGTACCAACTTTCAAACCATGAATCCAAAAAAAAAAACCTCCACGAAGCTTTTATGAGGGACAATCTAGTATTAAAAATTATTATTATTAAAAATAAAAAATAAATAAAAAATTTAAGAATCTATCCAAAATCAAAATCGTCCTTCCAAGGAGTAATGATCCTTTAGGGGTCAAAGCCCAGTGCTACTATAGTAGTAGCAATCTAGATGATGGATTGTGCATGTTATACATAATATTTTCCCTTAAAGGGACCATTTTGATTTTGGGCAGGACGATTTTGATTCCCTCAACAAGTGCTCTTCGGGTTAGAAAACCGGTGGAGGTGCTTTGATCTTTCACCCAATCAATTGTAAACTAGAGGAGTAATAAAGAATCGTGCAGAATCGTGGAAAACTCCTTGGAAAGCCTTAAGACACGCAAGAGCAATTGCAGGACGAAAGCCGTTGCAGTGCCCTGCTTGACGCATGTCTGTCACCCTTGTACCTCCTTTCTTGTAGCTTCATGTCGCTCCAAGGTGTGCTACAATGGCTCCTAGGAATGCTCTAGATTATCACTTTGGATGGATGAGTATGAAACACAAAAGACAATTTGAAAGATCATATACACGAATTCCAATTAAACCTAGAATGGCGGAGTCTATGATCATAGCATCAATCCCAATTTCCATTCTAATATGTGCTCTAATCCCTTATAAACCACTAAATAAAAAAAGTCCCGTGGTGGGCTTTTGCAAATCTTGGGCACGTTTCCATCGTTGCAATTTTTAATTATAATTCTTGAGATTTTGTACAAAGATGCAAGAAAAAAATGGTTACATAAAAAGTAATTTTTATCTTCATTGGATCCACGAGAAAAGAATGATATCATATTGAATTTTTTTGGTCAAGTGCGGACACGTTGTCGTGAAGGCATATTATCAAAGGATAGATTCATAAAGAAAAGAGGGAAAAGTGAATTTTTAGGACCTAGGATAAAGACATGACTAGTGGATTAATGCTCAATTACGTAGTTATACTTCACCAAACGACATTTTTAACTTAGAGGGTCTTTATCACATCTTGTCACTAGCTCAGGATTTTAAAACGACCACTGTTTGATTTCTTGTTGATTCCAACAGTCCCCGGATCGGCAAGGTGCGACGGAATGTTCAGCCAGTCGAACTGAGCCGCAATCAATGACAATATTCAAACTCTAATGATATTTAAGCCATTATTTAAGTCTTCAAAGATCAAAAATCTAAACAAAGTGTTATGGTGTTTTAGTTTGTAATAAAAGTAAGAAATGTTAGTGTTTAGAGCCAAGATAGAGGGAGAAAAATAAAAGCAACTAGTAGTAGAAGTAATAGATACGAGATAAGAGAGAATTTAGGTTTATGCGGGAAGATACGGGCAAGGATTTGGAAGTAAATTGATTTAGGTGACTAAGGTATGATAAAAAGAGGAGGCTTGAAGGCGTGAGCTATTGTAGGTCCTTGACTTTCTTTCCCTTTCTTCCTCACTTGAATCCTTTTTCCAAGACTACAATAGCGTTCAGAATTTTAGATGTGGCACTGCGTTTCCTAAAGTTTAGCTTTCAATTTTAAGAGTGTTGTTTTTTTTTGTTATTAGTTTTTTCATGTGTATCACATGCTCCAATCGGAATGAGAATGTAGGTGTGGTGATGTTTCAAATAGAAGGGGGTTCAAAAAGTGTGGCAGTGGAGTACATAGACTTTGAAAGGGTGGTTCTTGGCGATCATTGTGAATTTGGTAGTGAAATGTTGAGTGTAATATTGTAATTGCGTCAAAAATATTGTCTCAAAATCTTGGATGCACTATTTCTTTGAGTTGAAAGTTATGAGAGAATTTGCAACTGAGTTTTTGAGGGCTGATTTAAGGCAAAGTTTGAGATAGAGAATCTAGTCTATGAAGGAAGATTGAAGAAGTCAATTTGTTTTATCTTTTGTAAACGTGTTCTTTTTCATGTTAGTATTGTGTATACAAATTTTGAGGTGCTTACAAACAATAGCTTGATAATAATAAAAGGGGGAAGTTAGTAGCGGGTCCAAAATAGAGGCAATATACTTTGAGAGAGTGTATCTTGGTGCTTATTAAGCCAATAGTTATAATATTTGGTAGATAGTTTTCCATGAAGACAATAAACATTTTTAGTTTATCTATACAAGAAAAGTCTTGCACTTAGCTAACTAAATGAAAAAAGATCCAGAGTTTCCTAAAGCAAAGAAATCTCACACAACAACAACGTTGAGCAACTCCATATACTTTTGCTAGGACGCTCTTTTAAACGTGAGATTTTCAATACTAGCAAGTATTATTATTTCCATTCAAGTTGTCAAAAAATAGTTCTTGTCTTTAGTGAGAGATAGTTTTTTAACCCAAGTCAAACATTTTCACAGATTGTCACACATTTTGGGCAAGGAACTAAAAAAACTTCTTCATTACCACATAAAACTTTCAGATCTTCACATTTTTTATTTAAAAAAAATCAATATATGTTATAAAACTTCTTATTGGATTATCATTCTAAAACATACAAAATTCACCAAAAAATAAATTAGCAATTGGGCAATTTCTGAACCTCTACTCCATGCACAATTTTTTTCAATATGCTATACCTCTTTTCTACCTCTACAAATTGAAGTATAAGGAACCAACATCATGCTAAGTATACTAGTGTAAATTTTAGACCTTTTGTAGTGCAAACATTTGATACCAAGTGAAGTCAAAGTCTCATGATCCACTCAAATCTAGAAGAAAGTGACCAATTTGCTTGGTTTCAACACTACAATCTTTCAATACCTATGGTCAAAGTTTGTGAAATCTTGTGAGTATGTTACTTAAGAAGTTGTAATTGAGATCCTAGAGTTAAAACTAGAGTTATTATTTTTTGTTTCTTTCCTTACTCATTGCACTAGAGAATCAACAGTCTCGAAGTGTTTTTTTGTGTGAAATTGCCAAAAAAAAGTAGGGGTTATATATTGATTTTTTATTTCATACGTTTGGTTTATGTGACAAAAATCACATATGTTTTTTCGAAAATTCGAAATTATTGTGGCTTTTTGAAGAGAAAGAGTAGAAAATTCATATAAATTCAAATTATGCTAAAAAATCTGAATTTTTCACCAAAAGTATAGATTACAGTGCTAAAAACTTGTGGTGTGAATGAAACTTCTATGTTCAGATAAAATTGGAAAATCGGTCAACCATGGTTATAAGCTCTAAGTTCAAATTGTAAAAACTTATTCAATATTATGTAATTCCCAAAAATTCAAATTGGAATGGAAACTAGATTCTATAAAATTCATTTCATTCGTTGGAGTCAAAATTAAAAAAATCACTTTGATGACTCAAATTTAAATTTAGAGCTAGAGCTAGAAGTTTCTAAAATTCACAACATTGAGATTCATGTCACAAACATTTTCTTCTCTAGATATAATATGATTTACCTCCATGAGGCAAGTTTCATCATTATCTAATACTTACACATTCAATGAATCCTCCACAAAAATATTTGGATGAAAAACAATTGTTTATATCGATTATCATCGTCAAATGTCATCCAAGAAGCCACTTTTTGGCTTCTCAGGTGTTCTAGAATTAACCCTAGAACAAGAGAGCCTGTGACCATGGGACCAAACCTAATTTCCATCCTACTATGCGCTCATATTTTTAACGCCAAACTGGATAAATCATCATACACACATCAAGCAGATAGTCTTAATTATTTAATCGTTTTTAAGTGTCTCCACTAGACATTGCAAAAGCGTTTCACACTACAAGATATATGAATAATTAGAGTTTTTCTGAAAGTGTTAACTGAAGGGAAGGTATTTTAGGAGTCCAACATGGGTCAAGAATTTCGGCTCAAACAAAATTCATGTCCAAAATTCTTGACTTATAAGTCTTCCCCAAAGTTTATTTGCCCATAATTCACACGAGATTTTGACCAACAAATGAAAATAAAAGGAGAGGTTTTGCTCTATGGTATCTTTATATAGAAGCCAATATGACAGTGGGGCTAGACATGACAATTTTTTATATGCACCAGTGCTAGATATGACAAAAAAATTGATGCACCAAAATAGACTCCCAAAAATCTCATACTTATTTTTTTTGCACCAATGAAATGCATGACAATCAATGCTCTTGGGCCCTACTCCATGCAAGCTAAAGCTCCCATGTAGTACCTCAAGTTCCCAAAAAGTTGTCTAATGATTCTCCTACACCTCTCTCAAGCCAAGTCACCATATGCATATGGTCCCTGTCACTAATATAAAACCCTAAGATTTGGGGTGACATGCGGGATTACCCTCCTTTACTTTCACGAAAACTCTATTGAAGCGCATTAAAGCACTATTATTGGAATTTTTGAGGAGTCCATTTTTGAGTCGTAGAATCATGTTCATGTAAGGAAATGCATACCACTAAAACTGTTATTTCAGCATTTTGCATTCTTTCTTTGGATTGTCTACTTAGAAATTTGAATTTTATGACCTAAATCAAGTGACAAACAACCATCCCATAGGACACAAGACCAATTGAGTCTTCCTGAAAGGAAAGGAGGTAACTGCGCATGTCACTCCAAATCTTAGGGTCTTATGTTAGTAACTCGAACCACATGCACATGGTGACTTGGCTTGGAAAAGGTGTTGGGAATCACCGGTCCACTTTTTGAGAACTTGGGGTAATCATGCAACTTTAGCTTGCATATGGTAGGGCCTAAGAGCATGGATTGCCATTACTACTCATGCATTTCAATGGTGCAGAAAAAGTGAGTATGAGAATTTTGAAAGTCCATTCTTGTGCATAAAAATATCTCATAGTGTCTGGCACCTCTTCCGTCCTCTCATTCCCAAAGTTGAAGCACTTTCAGGAAAATTCCAATGTCGTACAAAGGTATGCCCCCTTCCCACCATGGGGTAGGTCGAAGCTTGTAGTGAAGATAGGAAGGTGGCTTGTATATGACAATTCACACAACGTAAGGTGGTAAGCACCAATCCTACATGGCATCCTACTTGGTAAGTGAGTTGTCTACAATGGTAGAGAGGTGGTTGACTGTTGATAAAGGCACACTCCATAATTTTGTTCCATGCCATGAATAGTAATAAAAAATAGGTAGTGGTAGAGATATGAACAAGTTAAAGTATTCCACTAGTAAGTGACTACATGATATCTATGATTGATGTAAATATTCTCATCTAGACTATTGTACATACTTCACTCGATGGTTTCAAAATATTTAAATTGCAACATGGTCGTGTGACTTCTAAGTGGAGTCTGTGACCACATGATAGTTGATCCGTTGTTAGTACTTGCAACCTCCTCCTGGTGCAAAGGGGGCAGTGGAACAAGCTATTACCGTACCCCATCCAAAATGGGTTTGTATACTATGTATGAAATGGTCAAGTGTGACAGAAATCGATTGACATTATTTTTGAAAATCTTTATTTAGAAATATTTAGCAGCGGCCTTGGATTAAGAGAGTGCGGTTTCGGTTTGCTCCACCTCACTCAAGCTCATCATCAATGGCTTTACTCAAAAGTCTTAACAAGTTGGTGCGCATTTGGACCATGCATGGTCTTCTTTCTTTTATTCATTGTTAATTCATAGCATTGCACAAAGGAGGGCACAAAACCGATCTAACTCATGACAAGTACCACATACTCTATAGCATAGTTCTAGCATAGGACGGATTTTAGGACACCTATTTTTCTATATGATTTTGGCACCTTTGTGATTAAATTTTGACAAATTGTTATTTGAACTTCATTTCTAGCTCTTTGTTTTTTGGATAGTATCCTTTGACAAACAATGTGGTTTGAGACCCCATTTGACTTTAAACAACGATTATAGGTCGCTAGAAGGATCATATTGGATCTGCAAGGAATTTGGCACGTTGTTCTACATACTCATAATTTATTGCCCTTTAGTATGTGGATGAAGACTTCATTTCATCTACATCTAAAAAGTCATCGGTTTTAGAATACCTTATACACATTTCCTTGATGAATGAATTTTTTTATAGACATGACTTTGGTATTTGTAGCATTTGAATTCCTCATATGAGGATCGCTGCTACATATCCCAAAGCCCCATCGGCAATAAATGTTTTTACAACAATTTGCTACGAGGAATCTCACATCCACAAAAGGAAGGTTGAGTGGGAAAGGCTCAGTGCATTAATCACAAGGTCTTGGGTTCAAGTCGTGTGGGAGTCTGAAACTCCCACTTGGTTGCCCCTACAAAAAAAATTAGTTAAATTGTGATTTTTAGACTTAGATAACGGGAAAAATAGTTAGTATTACGTAGAAGTAGGTTGTATAATAATTAGTGAAAGTCGGTGAATGCTTAACTATTTAATTAGTGTTAAAGTGGTGATAGAATTGGGCCTTAAAACTACCAAAGTTGTGCCCGGAAGGACCTAGAAAGAATGCCCGGGAAGGATCTCTGGAACAAAAGTCCAAATCACGACTTAAAGACAAAACTAACTAGTCAAAGTCTTCATCAACTAGATAGTATACTTAGTAGTGTTAGTAGTAGTTGTTTAGATTTGTTGTAGAAGTTTAAATCCCCATTTATGGACACTTAATTTTATATGAAGAAAAGACCAAAAAATAAAAGATAAAGATAAAGATAAAGAAAAAAGGAACATAATTGGAAAAAATTATATTAAATAAAAAAAAAGTGATACCCGGGTATCAACCCGGCTATGGGCTAGATACTTGGGCAGCAACCTTCCCAAATAGCTGGCCAGAACTTCCCCTCTCCCAATTTTTCCCTCCCAATTCTCCCTCCTTCCCCTTCCTCCTCTCCAAATCACCCCTCTCTCCCTCCCTCTCTAATTTCTCCCCCCCCCCTCAAATTTTTCCTACTCTCTCTGTCTCTAATTTTTCTCTCTACCATCTCTCTTGTTCAAGGAGATTTGATTATTCTTGAGAGTTTGGGTGTTGAAGTGGAAGAAGTGGAAGAAGAAGTTGAAGAAGGAGGTGGTTTAAGAAGATTTCAAGGCGGAGGAGGAGGCCTTTTAAGGAAGTCTTGAAGGTGGTGAAGGAGATGCACGGAAGCTAGGGTTTTGGAGAAGCTGGTGGCACCTAGGGTTTGAAGCATCAAACCTAGGGTCTGGTGGTAGAGGAGGCTTTTTGACAACGGTGGTGGAGATTCCTAGGCGTGAAGGTGGTG
Source organism: Bryoerythrophyllum caledonicum (assembly GCA_963971425.1). Classification (NCBI taxonomy): domain Eukaryota; kingdom Viridiplantae; phylum Streptophyta; class Bryopsida; order Pottiales; family Pottiaceae; genus Bryoerythrophyllum; species Bryoerythrophyllum caledonicum. The sequence goes on along the minus strand of OZ020516.1, from coordinate 35,465,553 downwards.
CAAGGAGGTTCACGGTCGCGGCGAGAAGATTCAAGAGAGAAGACCATGGTTTGAAGGAGGTTGTGGGAGCAACAAGGAGGTGACAAGAAGTTGTAGAAAAGGTGATTCTTGCCAAATATTGGATTTTTCTTGTTTGTGCAAACTTTCTTGTTTGTTAAGTCTCTTCTCTCTTATTCTACCGAGGTGACTCTAGTTACAACCTCTCCGGTCTAGAGAAAAGTCTACCGGTAGACTCTATCTAGACCTTCTATGTCCTAGGTCTTGGTTTATTGCACTTTCAAGTCTACCTTAGTATCCTATCGTTTGTTTTCCGTTGTCCCGGCCTTGTGGCAAAAATCCTCTTTTATGTCTTCCTCATCTCCAAGCCTTGTCTAGTTTTTCTATTTTTTTCCGGTCTTCCCAGTCAACTGGGAAGCCTCCTTCCAACTTTTTGTTTCCCAAATCATCTCTTCCCAAAGTGGTCAATTGTGATGTTTTTTTTGTCGTGTTACTAGATACATGCGATATCTACATCCACGTTAGTCTAGTAAAGTTTTCCGGAGAAAGTACACCGGTTGCCCGGAACACTTGTGTGTTTTCTGGGCCGAACTGGAATTTGAAATAGGTGATTGGTGTAAATACAAGGCACATCCCGGAACAAGTCCATCCCAGACAATAGACCTCCATCGATAACATGAACGCTTTCCAAGATCAACCCAAACAAGTGGGAGGGGATTGTGAAAGGAGAATAGTTTGAGGAAGGTGGTTGAGTTTTTAAATTCAATCTTTTGGTTAATCCTTCCATGGATCTACCAAGAGATAACTCCACTCCTCCGGATGGGTCTTTCGGTTGAGCTTTTGTTACATGTTATGTGTTATTGTTGATTTATTCCACCGGTTAATGGGATGTTGTTAAAAGCTGCTAGATTTAAACGCTAGGGTGAGAGTAGTGATGTCGATGAGGCCCCATTGTGCACCCTGCGCTACGACATGAGTGGTTTCTCTGGCTACTTACTTTTGTTGGGAATTGTTTTACCGGTCTCGGACCGGGAGTTTTCCGATTTACCGGTCTACCGGTAATCCGCCGGTGACTAGGCTACCCTTGATTTTAGGATCTAGATGCCATTTTGTCCTTTTGTAGATCTAGTTTTGGAGGGTAGCTATTGACTTTTGTGCACTCTCTAGATGCCATTTCCATCTTTTGGGGATCTAGTTTTAGAGGATAACTAGTAGCTTTTGTGTACTTAAGGAGCCTTGGGCTCTTGTATTAAGTACTCTTCTCTTTGTTTCTTTGCTTGTGTCTTGCCTTCATTACTTGTGTCTAGGTCTTTTGTTGAGCTTGTGTGAGTAGAGGTAGACAGGGTTGAGTCCTCCTAGTGAATCTTCGCTAGGATGTGCAAGGTTGTGGCTTGTTGAGTGTTATGTGATTGAATGTGAGTAGAGGCTTCCAGAGGGTGTAGGATATCCAAGTTGAAAGGTGAAGTAAGATCCGGGATCTACTCCAAACCCTTGACCGGTGAGACCGGGAAGAGTTGTTTGTCGGATGGGATCCGAGAAGCCCACGGCTATTTATGGTAGCCTTCTTTAAGTGAGAAATATTTGGATTGGTGAGGAGGAGGGGTGATATCCACCCTCTTGGTACACCGGGAGAGATCTCGGTTAAGCCTGAGTTCAGAGTATTCTGGAGTTTCTATCCTTACAGTGGATGAGTTCCAATGATCCTCGTGGAAGGTTGCCTTACTTATGTGATTTGCTCAGCATTAGACTGTTGTGAGTCTTGTATCATCTTTGTTTGATTCATTGGGAGTGGTTGTAGTTGGATCCCGGTTTTGCGTGATCGGTTTATCGGAACTAGTTTCCGGTAGATTGTAAAGATCGGTAAACTAGCTGCAACCTTTTTAATTCTTTGGAGGTGTAGAATTAGATTGTGGATATTGTGGCCTTTGGACTGTGAGAACGGAAGGCGGTGATTTTTCGGGCACTGTAAAAACTAACCAGAAAACTACTCAGACGTTCAACAGAGTTTAAACTGAACACTTGTGAATACTTGTTACCGGTTACTAAAGTACCAAGAAAGCCATTCTCCAAGGTGTGTTGAGGTTTTAAATGTGAAGTGTTGTTAAGATTTAAAGAGTTTGATACACGATAAAATCCCTTGAAACGATATGATTAGGTGGGCTCGCTTAAGGTTAATTTCGGTTGACTTTGAGAATTGCGAACCACTAGACTACAACAAGTCCCCATGTAACGTGGAATATGTGACACTTCCTTTAGTGAATTAAAAAAAAAATCTAGAGTTTAAAAAAACTTAAAGCATCGGAACGCGTGTAGAGTTGTGACAAATTTTACATGCCGGGTATTGCAAAGTTGGTGACACCTCAAATTGGGACGTAGACTGCAACATCATTCTCTATGCAATAAGCATGATAAGTCCTAGCTTAAAGGATGTCTGCTTGCAAAGTTTGAACTTGATCTTTGATATGAACTTTAAAAAAAAATTGCAAACATTCAATGGTTGATAAAACTAATGAGAGTGATTGTAGTCAGCAAATATTGATATATATATATATATATATATATTGACATATTAATAATTTTGGATTCTAGAGGATGTACTAGTTTTTCAATTTTTAGGATCTTATTTTTAAAAATCATTAATAAGATGTACAAGGTGTAGATGTGTACCACGTTGATAGCTTTGCAATGCAACACAAGACAAGAACAAAGTAAATATTGATGCATGAATTTTGATGAATTTTCATCTATTGTCTATTTGATTGTATGCAAAGATGTTCCAAATTTTACACGAACAATAGAAGTTTTGTGCGTGATTAGAGAAACAAACATCCACAAAACATCGAAGAGTCTCTCAGAGAAAAATCTCAATCAAAGTTCTAGACCAAATTAATTTTTGCATGTTTATGAAATACGACATAGTATGAGACATTCAATTTTTAGGTCTTCATTGTTTTTGAGTGTATGTGGTGTGTTTGGCAACATATTCCGAGATGTTCAAAGATTTCTATAACTCTAAATCATGGTTACATTTTTAAATAGTAAGCATGTACGATGTGTGTGCAAATATGAACTTCAAAGATTACATTGTTGTGCCTCACAAATTTCATGTCAATTAAGATTTAATACATCCAGAGACCAAAAGGTGGTTGTGTGGTCACTAAAAGGTGAACTCACCAATTAATATTTGAAAAACTACACACAATGAATTTCATCTAGATGAATTGAGCATGCTAGTGACGTAACTCTGATAAAATAATCTAGCCTATAACTGCGATACTAAACAATGTGCATACTTGGAGGGGACCCATTTTAATAATATTATTCTTCAGTAATAGTACTTTGTAATATGATTCCAAGGCAAATGATTTCTTATTATTTCAATGAGATGTCAATTGGTTTTGAATTTTCATAGTGGTCTTCCATAGTTAACCAGATTTTGTTGCTAGGCAAACACCATAAGCACCAACAAAAAGTGAGGGGTCATGACTAATAGCAAACTTTAATTTGTAGTTGTATATATGTGAATGGGGTGAAAATAGAGTGTCAATAATAGGATATGGTTGGTAGTGGATCATTTTACATTGTCCCATCAAGTGTTTTTTGGGAGAGGGTGGGACAAAACATGTCTATTTTTTATATTGGTGGGGTTTCTTCTAAGAAAAAAACCCCATATGGGTGTTTACATTACCATGATGGGGTCCTCAAGAGGCCCCAAAATTGGCATAGAATTTTCCAAAAATGCCTTTTAACTCCCCAAAATAAGAGGCCAAAAAAATGATCCCATGCCATTAGGACAAGGGCCTATCCTCTGAAACAGGCTCAATGGCGCAAAATATTGGCGTCCGTTGATAATGGACTGAGTGACCTTATTGTAAACTAATCAAAAACTTTCTTTCAAGAATATACTTGAAGAGGCTTCGGAGAAGAGTAGGGGAGTTCCGGGTCTTTCTTCAATTGCAATTCGTTCTAAAAGTCTTAAAAGCTTTTCTCAGAAGGGAGAGACCGAATCTATCTCCTATTTTTCATATGGAGGGGACTATTCGGTGAGGGCAAACTAACGCCTGGTTGCCCCGATTGGGATGAACGAGCGGCGTTCAACATTTGGGTCTCATCACCTGCCCATTCCATCGAGCTGCCTCCTTCCATCCCAGCCCTGCCCAAACCTCGTCCCTCCTTTCATCACCGCCCGCTCCATTCACCACAAACCCGTCCCCATTCCTCATTCTGACATTTTATGCCAGGGTCGGTGCGTAATGGATATTGAAAAATGTGTCACAGGTAGTGTTCCCAACCCTTATGTACATCATAGCTCCTCTCTTCACCGCCCTTCATTGCCACCACCTCCTAGGTTTTAGAAATGTAACATGTATTTCATGTTGACGTCTACATTGTTCACGCCACGTGTTATTCTTCCTCTCTTGTTGCTACTCAATAAGATGATGTTAAAGCCTCAAATTAGCCGAATAATTTAAAACCTAAACCTTCACTTGATAAGAAAATGTAGTAATAAGGGTTTTAAATATAGTTGTTGATTTTTTTTATGTATTGTACTTGGTGAGGGTATTGCAATGGGAGGAGAGGAGTGCGTTCATGTGTGCCTTAGTGAGGTTTAGGGAGTGAATGACGTTTTTTCCAAATTTGGTGGTTTTAGGGTATGGGCTTTTGTAACAATTTTGTTTTCTAACCTTGTTTATCTTTTTAGTTTCTCATAACATGTTTGTATTTGCTCATCAATCTATGGTGTCACATATGGTGAGTGACTTTTGTTGTGACGAAGTGAGGAATTAGTGATCAATTGTAAGTTAGAGATGTTTTTTTGTCTACATGTTAGTCTTAGAGGGTATTGTGTTTTTTAACAGTGAAGGATGTTGAGTTGTTGATCATTTTTTGGAGGATTGTGACCGGTATTGTCTTTTATACCTGTTCAGACAAACAAATGTTGGAAATTAGTCATTGTCTCCATTTAACATGTAGATGGCATGAAACTTGAAATGAATTCTTTTCCATTTAAATAAATTGCATTAAATGGAATTTTGGAATTATGTCTCATACCCTAAACTATAATAGATCATTGGTTGAAGAAACTAATGCATCACCTAAGCAAATTCACAATATAATAATCAAATCCTATATCTCTACAACAACATAGCTCACCTCAAATGATGAGCTCAAAGGAACAATCGCGAAGAACCATGTGTGGGAACCAAGAACTCAAAGAAAATAAAATTATTTCAAAAGTAATGCATAAGGGCACTCAGTCATGCATGGAGACAATGAAGGGCAATGAAAGAAGGGGCTACGACGTGCAAAAGGGCTGGGAGTAATGTCTGTTAGACGTTTTTCCAATACCCTTCATGCACCAATTTCAATATAAAATGTTTGAACGGAGATGGGTTTGTGGTGAACGGGGCCGGTAGAGATGGGAAGGGATAGGGAGGGGGGGCACCTAGATGGAATGGGTAAGCAATCAGATCCAAAAGGTGAATGTCCTTCGTTCATCTCAAACATAGCAACGAGGAAGTTAGTCTGCCCTAGGCGGCTATTTAAACCATGGTGGGGACTCCTAGGGTAATTTGAAGCTACAAGTGCTAATTTGGTAAAAAAATCCAAAAGACCCTATGGACTCCCTCCCCAGTATAATCACCGATGCCATTAAGAAGAGGCTCTACCTTCTAAAATAAGCTCATGACCACAAAATAACGGGGTCTTGTTTAATGCAATTCCTTCGACATAGATGTGAGACGCTAATTGGAACCTAGTAGGCTTAATCAATGCCAAGATTGGATCCGTTGATCAACTCAATCTTGTTCCTCCAAACTCGTTGATCTTCCAGACACTTGGGAAAAACTTAGGGTCTGTTTGCACTTGGAGGTTTGTACATCTTTGAAAGTTTCCTATATCTATGGAAATTGGATAAGTTGAAATCTTTTCACACTAGAGGATAGAAAATAGTTTCATACATTGATAAGAACTCAAGATTTACAAAAGTAGGAATATTTTTACAACTTCATACGCACCAAACCACTTCACAAATAGTTAAAGTGCCACTTCTTGCATATGCTCCATACCTTTGCTAGTATGCTAGTGACTTGTAGATAGTAAGGATGCACATGTTCATTTTCAAAAGAATTGAGAAGTACCAAGAAATTGCGCAAAAACTTCCTACCTCCAAACTACCTCTAGTCTACCTCCACAATCCTTGTCTAAATTTCATCCACCACGTAGGATGCCATGTCATTTATTTCCTCACCACCACATCTCGTGCGAATGCATCAATTCCTACCTCCATCCCACCGACCTAAATAGCAATTTATACCTCTAGGTGCAAACTAACTCTTTGGCTCGTAAAACAAGAGGCGTGACTTCGCGTTTGAATTTGTTCCCTATCATTGTGATGACTTGAGATTGCTTCAGATTTGGATGCAGGTGCAATCCTACTTTGAAACTTAGAAGATAGACACACAATTTATGTTTAGTGTTGTGGTACTATATGATTTTACAATGATGAAGAATTTTAGTGACAATTCAAGTATCTATACTACTCAAAGAGGGTTATCATTGTCAACATTATTGGTAAAAATTCATAAGCCCTATGACGACGATGGCCAAATGTGGTCCTCACATGTCGTAGATTTGGTGATCATAATCTATGATACGTGAGGACTAGATTTGGCCATCGTCCTTAAAGAGTTATGAGCAGAACCTTATAATAGCATTTATAACTCATACCCTATGGCTATACCAAACATAAATTTTAGTGTGGTGTAATGGAACCTATATTGCACTTTTTACAAGCACTATTAATAGGGTCTTCATGTTGTGGAGAAAGGTGAAGAAAACTGAAAACTGAATGCTGCAAAATTTCAAATGCCCTATAAAATACAAGAAACACAAAAAAAAAATCTTCAAAATATTATGGAAAGATTTTTTAAATCCTAAATTCTCAAGAGTTCTCTATGATAACTTTTGAAGGTTTTGACAAGTTTCCATGGTGTCGATATATGATAATCATCTTTGAATTCTTTTTTGTGGATGGACATTACTAGAAGCTTTATGGGACTACAGTTTTTTCCTAAATCCAACATTTAATGAAAATATTACGCTAGCCCAAACAAAGTTTTAGGAGGGAGGGAAGGCGTGCAATGTACTATAGAGTTGAATAGTGTTTTTGTAGAAATTATAATGATGCTATCCATTGTTTGGATGTTAAATCCAACAATTATTTTGTTAATTTAAAAATATAAAATTGTTGTATGGAAATTGCTACTTTCGATACCCTAGTCATTGCAAGTTCATTTCTCTTTCCTAGACACTTCCATAACTTGTGATTTTTGGTTTGCAATGACCTAGCTCACAATAGAACATAGCTTCATTAAATTTATGCAACGTGTAGTGGAAAAATATGTCGTTTTCTTAAGTCAAAGTACGTTAATCCAGTCCACGTAGGGAAGAAAAGAACCATATTGCACTCTTTAGATGTATGTGTCTTACAAATTGTTTCTTCGAAGTTAAACAAAAAAATGAATATTCTCTTGTAGTATTTAACTTAAAATCCTTTGATTGAAAACAATATAAATTTGTTCAATTAGTTTTGCATTGTCTCATCTTGGAGAGGCAATTTTGGGGAGTTTTTGGTGTAACCAAGTCTTGGTAATTTTGGGGTTAAACGAGCATCTTTTATGTTTATAAATTACAAATTCATCACTAGGAGACAATTGTCCCCTTTTCTTTGAGGAAAATCTAATATTGGTGATTCTTTTCCTAGTCTAAGAATGTTCAACTTGTTCATCTATGATTCCAAATCTTATTTTTTTACTTTCTTGGAAGAAGACATCATAAGATTATTGATTGAGAGCATTAGATTCAAGGTCAAGCAAAATGAACATAGTCTGATATTATAAGGATAAAAAACCCTCAAATTTTTCTTTTTTTAATGGTGAATCTTGCAAGCTAGTGCAACATCTTAACGTCTAAATTCCCAAAAGCCCCCTGAGGGGACTCTTAAAGTCTCCATAGGCGACTCTTAAAAATTTAGGTATTACAATGGCAACACCTAATAGGAATCAAATAGTCTAGGGCCTCAAACAATTAATATGAGTCTTTTTAACCCCTAAATAATCAAGAGTATCTTCGGGGGACTTTTAAAGTTCTCAAGGGGACCTCTTGGAAATTTAGGTAATAAAGGGGTTGTTCTTGTGGTACCTCTAGAATCTTTCCCAACAGATAGTGAGCTTTTGATATTAAAAAGAAAGCAAAACAAAAAAAAAAACAAAAAACAAAACATCCTTAAAGATGGCAGAGCACGTTGAGTATGACCTATACAAGTTTTCCAAAAAGTTTTGTGATTTAAAACTTACAATGAAACTATGTTTTCCTGAAATGCAATTTTATATCTTTGGATTTGTAAAATAAACAAGTGGACACCTTGAGAATCATTTGAAACGGCAAACCTACAATTAAATGCTAAGAATCAACTTCAAATATTTGTGAATAACTTCTAAAGTCCTAAGAGTGTCTTCCCTTGAGAGGGGGAAGTAGTTCCATGGTACTAATTCTTTGTCCAGTGGGCATTGCCTTAGTGGTGGGACGTACAAACATTTTATTCACGTCGGTCTCCTCGAGAAACCGGTGTTCTTCTTCTTAAAGTACCAAGAGTCTCCTTGTGGGACTCTTGAAGGTTTGGGCAGGATCCTATGGTGTCAATTTATAGTATTCTTCTCTGAAATTTTTATTGAATATGGACATTACTAAAAGCATCGTCTGAGTACATTTTCTCCCCCAAATCCAACATTTAATGAAAAAAATTTGCCATCTTTAAGCAAAACGTTCCAAGAGCGCGCATGTTGGGCAACTTCAAAAACTTTTTCCAAGAGACTCCATTAAATGTGAGATTCTCAATACTAGCAAGTAATATCATTTCCTTACATATTTTCAAAAGAAAATTCTTGTCTTTAGTGAAAAATAGCACATTCACCCAAGTCAAATATTTTCATACATTGTTAAGCAAGGTACCAAAAACACTTCTTGTTTTCCACATAAAACTTAGAGATCTTCATATTTTTTATGTTTTAGTTTGAATTACTACAAGATGTGGTGTAAACCTTCTTATTGACCGTTTGGATTCTCATTAAAAAAAAAATAGTTAATAAAAAAATAAAACAAGAATTAGCAATTTTTGAACCTCCACTCTTTGCACAATTGTTTTGAATAGGATACACCTCTTTTCTACCTCCAAAAATTGGTGTGTAAGGAACTAACATCATGCTTAACATGATGGTAAATGAGGTTAGACCTTGTGTAGTGCAGAAATTTGACACCAAGTGAAGTCAAAGTCTATTGATCTACTCAAAGTCTGTTGATCCACTCCACGCAAGGGAGAATATGAACTGTTCTTTCTACTTCAATCACTATAATTTTTCAATCCGTGCGGTCAAAGTTTATGAAGTTTTGTGAGTACGTGTCTTAATAATTGAAATCCTTTGGTTAAATGTAGAAATACTTTTTTTTGTTTTCCTACTTACTCATTACACTAGAACAAGGAGTTTTGAAGTGTTTTTGGAGTGAAAATGCCTTGGAACTTCAGAGGATACAATATTTTGTTTTACTTTTCATTGCTCAAATTGTGCAACTTTTGGTTCACTTTAGTGTTGTCTACTCTACAAGGTGACCCTGCATCTCACTTTGTATTTTATGATCTTATGTCAGTGACTAGGACCACATGCACCTAGTGAAATGGCTTCGGAAAGGTGTGTGGGAACCTCTGGCCAACTATTTGAAAACTTGGGGTACTATGGAGGAGCTTCAGCAAGTTGCATTGGACAAGGCCCAAGAGCATCAATTGCTATTACTACTCATGCATTTCATTGGTGCAAAAAAGTGAGTATGAAAGGAAAAATGATCTATTTATATGCATTAAAAAATGTCACCCTGGATTTCTCCTCTCTTTCCTCTTTGCAAAGTACTTTCAGGAAAATTCTATTGCATTCTTTTATAAGTAACGGTGTATAATCTAACCTCTTTAATACGACACTCTATTATACAACAATCACCACTTTGTCATATTATAGAGGGAATTAACATGTTATTATGCTATGAACAAAATGGGAAAGACAGGAACAATTTGTGAACATTGGAGAACAAGGATTAGTGTTCTGAGCGACCTGCTTCGGGTGAGTCTTGTTTGTCTCCGCTCTATGCTTTTTGTTGATCTCTTCATAGTCCCTCCGCTCTCCAGTGGCCGCCTTCTCTTCCTTCTTCGTCTACTATGTGGAGATGTGACAACGTCGGTGTTGGCTCTCGTGTCATTGACTGCATTTCTCTTAGCATTCAATGTTTAGAAAGGTTTCTGCAACAACTTGCCACCACAAAGTTATGCTAAACAACCTCCCACATCACCATAGGCGGCATGTGCACCAACAGCTACCCCATCAAGGACCTCATAATTTTAAAGTGCCATTGCTCAACACGTGGCCGGAAGTGTTTGATGCCAAATGGAATGAAGTTGAGGTAGTATTATAATATAACTTCTATAATGCAACATTTAGGTTCAAAATGTCAAATTAACGATTATATGACAACACGCTATCACGACATTTTTCTAGTTTTCCAAGCCTGTCATATTAAAGAGGTTAGACTGTACCAAGAAATGGAACCCCTCTTGGATTGTCACGACATTCATTGGATACTAAGGCAAGCCCCCCCATAACCAACGAAAACCTACAGCCAACGCCCATAAAACTGGGGTATATCCAACCCTCTTCCATCCCATTACCACCAACTCAGCTCTAAATGGAGGTTTGCTATTAGTCAAGACCCTTACTTTTGGTCGTTGGTTATGGGGGGTACCTACTCCAAGCCACCCACTAAACATGCAGCACAGTTTGAAAATTCATAACTAATTCAGTTTTCATTGGAAAAATATGAAACCACTTGGGTTGGAATTGTAATCCTATTGGCTATCACTGAAAAATAAGAGTATAATTTTCTCCTCTCTCCATGTATGCACATTCCTTGACATGTCGGTTCTAGGGGGGGCTTACCTGAATTGCAGTACTGTACACAGTGTCTGTACATGACCACTTGAGAGCCTAGAGAAAGGTCTGTGCACAGCTGCTCATTGTCTGCGCCTGGCGGTGTTTGTGGTCGACGTTTGTTGACTTGCGCGCGATGGAGGAGGAGGATCAACTTCTCTGGGATGCTTAGGAATTTGCAAATCGCTACCGGTCTCTTGCGTGAACTTTTGAGGCTCTGTAGAACATGATCACCCTGTGATCTGGTTCTACTTCTAGTGATTCACTGATTTTGCAGCCTTGATGTTTACTTGTAATGAAGCAGTTGGAGGTACGAACTGTTCATCTTTGTCTAAATCCTATCTCAGTGTTACAAGGTCGAAGTGTACGAGGATAGTGTAATTATCTCTAAGGGTCTGTTCGCACTTGGTGTTCGAGAAGTGTTAGCATTCAGGTGCAACTTTAGACTAAATAACTCCACTCCTAACATACCCTTTTTGTTTTTGTGATTGACATGATCCCCGGACCCAACCAAGAAACCTCAAAATGGAAAGCAAATCATCTCGTTCATAGTTGGTCCCTTCCTTTCTCTTCAAAGAAGAGAGTAGAGATATCATTAATGGTCACGAGTTAAGTAGCCAGAACCAAAAGTCTTGGCTGAAAATGACAAACACAAGGCAGATTTTACCATTTTAGGACTATCAATTCTAGCATAGATGTTGACAGTCCTTGAGGTGTTTGAATAGTTGGTGTGAGACGACTAACGAGAATAGTGACTAGCTCTCGTAAAAATTTGTCTTCTGTATGGATCAAAGCCAGAGAAGGAATTTTGATGTTTGTCATTTGTTCTTCTGAAAAGATAAGAATTTCGGCACCTACTCTCACCTGTTCTGTGAAGATTCTTTTTAGAACGGTGATATCCTGTCATGACCATATTAACTGTGGCGAAGTTACATGGTGGACAGGCTGCAAAATCATCATCTGGACACTCACCAGGGACTGCTTAGCCTGTATCAGAATCAACAGAACGGATTCGTGTGGATTGTACATTGATAACCACTCTCAGGTGCGCAAAATGACTGCAAGGTCTTCAATAGTTTCTAAACTGTTTTGTTTTTGTTTTTTTTTGTTTTTTTGTTTGTTTGGTGGGTTGGTCCATCGTTTCAACAAAAAGTGGTCTACTTAAGTTGTTTGGTTTCTTGAAACTTCGACTGTTTCTCACATGAAACATTGAGAATATAGAAAAATCTAAATGTAAAGAAAGCACAATAGAGGCCTTTGCAACATGCCAAAGTCAAGATTAACTTCATAGCATCAAATCCTTTTTTTATACATCTCTTGAGACCAGTTTCATTTCTATTTCTATACATGTCAATTTATCATCATGCTATAGTTTTGTAAGTTAATACAACAAAAGATACCCAAATTTCAGTAAATTATTAAATATTTTAGTGAAAACCTCTACGGTTATCTTCAATGTTAAAATTATGTTGGTGTATCAGTCTTTTGAAACCTAATAGATTCCTTTTATGAAGGTTTTGAAACCTAATAGATTCCTTTTATGAAGGTTTTGAAACCTAATAGATTCCTTTTATGAAGGTGGAGGCCATGCATCAATAACTGTACTAAAATATTGAAGTTCCACAATATAGATGTTTCGAAACGTTTTGTTCTTTTAGAAGTTTTCCAGATTATAAAACTCATGAAACTTCCAAAGACTTAATGTATTCAACCGTATTTTTAAAGGAGGATGATTTTTTGAGTGCATAATACCTTAGTCCATGAAAATAAAAAAAAAAATGTAACAGGAATGAAACTAGTTGAAGTTACTCGTTCATTCATGCCCTTTTTTTCTTAATCTTTTTTTCTCAAATTATCAAACTTCGATTCTGTAATAAAATATATAGTTATCTCTATTTCGTTCTGTTTTGAAGAGCCTAGATTAAAATTAGAATCGGCAATGTTGCAATGTTTTGGGCGAGAAATAGTGAAGGATTTTTAACTTACAAAAATATTAGCAACACTCGTGGGATAATTTAGCAACACCACTTATCAACTGAAGTATGCTATTTATTGTAAATGATCATTTTGAAACTATGGTAGGATGGTACAAAAAAATCATGTTAAAACATTATATCGATTACAAAATCATTTGGTTTAAACTACACTAGAAACATGGCTTGTCTTCCAAAGGTTGTTCTGAGTAACATGATTTATTTTTTTACAGACTAGACTAGTTTTGATCAGATCACGTCAAGGATCATCTAAGAGACTTAAACGGTGTTGTGGATAAAGGGTCTTGCTATGTCAGATCATTGTTTATCGTATATCCTCAAAGCTTAATTACGCACCGTATGGTACGTGCATTTTTGTTTTATTGAGATTTTTGCAAATGTGAGATATGATTGATTAGTATCTTAATTAAATGCTGGTATTATTGTTGTTCATTAAAGATCTTTAGAGTATGTTTTAAACATATCTATATGTTTAAAGTATACAAGATGTCTTACAATTTCATGTCACAAAATGAATGATATGAAGTACTTACAATTCATGTGAAAATTTTGAAATATTTCAATAAGGTAATATTTTTTCTCCATCTAATGGTCTTATTGATTAGCATTAGTATAATTTTTATTCATGGCATAATTTCTCACACTAAAATCATATTTTGACTGTTCTATCTTTTTCACAAAGCAAACTCTATATTTTTATATTTAGACTAGAGTGTTATCCGTGTCCTCCGGACACAACATTTTTTTGTGTTGAGTCCCCACCTCCCCGTCTCCTAGTCCTTTCCCTCCAATCCATCGTCCCCCCCGTCCTTGTCCCCCGTCCCCCGACCCCGTCCCCGTCCCCGTCCCCATCCCCGTCCCCATCCCCATCCCCAAACCCTATTCCCCGCCCTGTCCTTTTATTCAAAACCCTAACTTTTAGCTTTTCATCCAGAAGCGTTTTTCATTGACGCGTTCATCCATCGACGTTTTTGTCATCTTGTATTCTTTTATAGATATAGATATCATATTTTTATATTTAGATATCAATGAATAATTGTACAAGTTCTCATTACTTATTGGCATATCTTCCTCATCAACTTTCCAATATGTACTCGGGGACTTATATAATCTATTTTGGTAAGTGAATTATGTTGGTTAAAGAATGACTTTTATTTATCTTACAAGTTTGATGTGCATAGAATTTCACTTAATATCATGTTGTTTGAATGTATAGTCTTGTTAGTGAAACACTGGTGTTTTCTTTTTATTGAAAATGTCAAATACAAAATATGAATTCAAGTTTGGATTGATATTTTCTTGAAAAAATGCAACAAATATGAATCGTCTTTTTAGTTTTTCTTAGTTATGTTCTTTTATTCATAAGTGAAACTCTAGATACAATAGTAATAGATAAAACTCCTTTCAATGTTCCAACATTATATAATCTATTCACATAAGCTTGCATAACCGAATGTCATCAACAATTTTCGCTTGCAATTCACATGAAAAGTCCACAAGTAAGAGAAATTGGATGATTATTTCAACTCTGCAACAAATGTATGAGACTAACTCAATATAATTTGTATAATAAATTGAAGAGTTCAATTGATGAGCTTCCTGAAATGATAGGAGCATTTTCATGACCAACTTCTCTGTGAATTCTCTGATGTAGGTATTTTACATGTCCTGTGCTTGGCAATGAGGAGGGCTGTTTCAAGGATGTGGAACTTCGACAAAGGGCATGAGAAGTTCAATGCAGCAAACAACGACGATGATTACTTGGGGGCGTTGGCAGATTTCGATGCAGCTTATGATATTGAGCCTCAATGTGTGTCTACTCTAAAATACCGTGCAGAGATTAAACGCATTCTTAAGAGGTACGAAGATGCATTGGAAGATCTGAACAATGCTGATCTGCTTCAACCGAACACTCTCTTCACACTTGCGACACGCGGTACTGTACTCAAGGAACTCAAGCTGTTTGAAAGGGCACTGGAAGATCTGAACAGGGCCAATGCGCTTGACAGGCACCATGCGTTTGTCAAGACCCAACGTGGAGTTGTGAAACGAAGCTTGGGGGACTTTGAAGGAGCTCTGGTGGATCTCGATGAAGCAAACGCTCTGAAACCGAACCAAGCATATGTCCTGACGCAACTGGGTGTAGTGAAGCGGGAATTGAGGAAGTGTAACCAGGCCTTGAAATATCTGGATACAGCTCATGAACTGGATTCCGACAATGCGTTTGTTTATCAACAGAGGGGAGTGGTGAAACGTGAGCTGGGGGATCTCAAGGGCGCACTGGATGACCTCAACAAGGCAGACATGCTCCTTCCAAACGATTCTTACACCTTGCGCCGTCGTGGGGTAGCCAAGAGGGAATTGATGGATTACGTAGGCTCCCTGGACGATCTGAACAATGCCAATTTCATCGAGCCTTACAATGATTTGACACTGAGTGAGCGTGGAGTGACGAAAAAGGTATTGGGAGATTATCAAGGAGCCCTTCGAGACCTGACTATGGCCAATCATATCAAGGGCGATCAGGCATTTACGCTCAAACACAAGGGAAGTGCGAGCAGAGAATTGGGGAATTTGGAGGATGCTCTTCAGGATTTGACTTATGCATATAATTTGGAACCCAATGATGTGTTCACCTTGGTCGAATTGGGAATGACAAAGAGACTTGCTCAGGATTATGGTGCTTCTCTAGAAGCGTATAACAAGGCGGTAGAGATGGAACCCACTGATCCCTTTATTCTTCGACAGAGGGGCTCTGTGAGGCGAGTATTGAAAGATTTCTCCGGAGCCTTGGACGACTTGAATAAGGTTGATAATATCATGCAGAAAGTAGAAAACAATTCTCTTGCAACTATTATGGAACGGTGTTTCACCAAGTACGCAATGAAAGATGTGGCAGGTGCACTTGAGGATGCTGAGAAGGCTCGAAGTCTTTGGGGAGTGTATGATCGATCTTCCATCATGGGAGAGCCACTCAAGCTAGCAACAACTCGTCAAAGTGCAGGACTTTCAGAGCGTGCATCTTCAGGTTCTCAAAGATTGAGTGACATCGAAACATCCACTTCATCTTACTTGTTGTGGATTGCTCACTGCAAGTTGTTGTTCATCAAAGATCTAGGAAGAGGAAGCTATGGCTATGTGCAGAAATGCAAGTGGGTGGATAAGAACAAAGAAGTTGCAGTGAAGTACGTGTCATCGCACATCAAAGATGCCTTTGAATTAGAGGTGCGGATGTTGGCCAAGATACAACATCCGCGTGTTGTGAGATTGATTGGTTGTTCTTATGACGATGAAGAGAAGCAAGGATTATTGGTCATGGAACTGATGCAATCTAATCTTCAAAGCTTGATAGTGTCTAAGAAGCGCGAAGATGGTGCTCCATTTGATCTTTCAGTGGCAGTGGACATTATGACTAAGATTGCTGAAGCCATGGAGTATCTTCATGACCAAGGAGTTTTACACCGGGACTTAAAGTCTGCAAATGTTCTTGTGAATAAACTGAAAGATGCAAATGAAGAGTATGTGGTGAAAATTGCGGATTTTGGAATGGCGAAGCTGCAAGGGAAAAACAACATGCCATACTTTATGACGGTTGATGTGGGGGCGACATTGTGGAGAGCTCCAGAGGTTTTCAAAAATGGGGAGTGCATCCAGACGTATTCCTATCCCGCAGACGTCTGGAGTTTTGGTATAACTTGTTACGAGATTTTGAGTGGAGAGGTACCTTTTGAAGGTGTCACATGTGCAGAAATTCGCAAAAGAGTGGTTGGTGGTTTGCGTCCCGAGCTGCCCGCATCGTGTCCGGCTGTTTTAAAGTCTTTATTGATGAAGTGTTGGTCCTATCTGCCTTGTGATCGGCCAACATTTCGAGATGTACATAAGATCTTGAAATTATATCTAGGGACAATCACTTCAAGAGATTTCCAAGATCATAGGGCTGGAGATGCAATTCTACCGCATGAACTTAGAAGGCATTCATTTTAGAGAGGGAGGTCACGCTGAAGGACCTTGCGCGCAACATGACAGGGTTCGCCGCTATTCGCGAATGGAACCACCTCAATAGCCCTCGCAACTTGCTTCTGGCAGTGGTGAGTATGATGCTTGTGAAATTGTTCGGAGTCTAGGTGTGCGTGTGTGCAGCTGCGGCCGTGCGCGTGTGTGTATGTGTGCTTGTGTGATTGTCGCATTCAACCTTCACAAACAGCTCTAACTTATTGCTTGATTTCTGACTCCTCGGAATCAGGTCGGCTATTTGTGAGTACAATCACGTCCCGAACCGAAGGTGGAGCACACCTGTGCTTCCACAAGCGCACCGGGGACCTTTACGTCGCAGATGCGTACATGGGATCCTGAAGGTGGGGCCGCAAGGGGTCTGGCAAAGCCGTTGGTGACGAAGCTCCGAGGACGCCCGTTCATGTTCTGCAATGATCTGATTTTCGATGTGAAAGGAACATGTATTTCACGGATACCAGCATGAAGTACCAGCGCAGGTAACGGCGATGGTTTTGTTGTTGTTCCTGAAGGTCTTTGTAATTGCTGGAGTTGCTCTTTGGTGTGCTATTCATAGTGCATCTGTAGAAAGTGGTTTTGTTTGAAGACGATGACGATGGTATGATCATGTTTTTTTGTTGGTGTAGCAGTAAGTTTCTCATGACCCATTTCATGTGATGGAGGTGCTCTTTTATGTGTTATTCATGGGTGCATACTTCTGGATAAGGCTCTAGCTACTGATCATGTTGTAAGGAAATTTGCTTCTTTGTACACATCAGGTCAAATGCTTTTTGTCTATGCAATGAAACATCATACTTAAACCTAAAACTTGGATCACCATAACCACGACATATTCTAGGAGTACACTATCCAGAAATAAGAATGGCGTCTCGTTTCAGACGATAACGAGGATGGCGGGGGACCATTTGTGTGTGGCCGAACCCGCCTTGCCCGATTCCAGCATCCGCGTACGGGCCGTCGTAATAAATGTATCCCAAGCGTTTCCCACACACAGCGCACATGAGCTTGGTTCGCCGTCTTTGAATACCCCAGTAGTCCACCGTCTCGAAGAAAGGGAAGCACTGGTTCTGCTCCTTGTGCCGAAACTCCGTCTTGTCCACAGCAGAGAACGACAGTGTGCCTTTGTTCCCCGCGTCGAAGTACGCGTCCGGGGGGTATAAATACTCATTGCTCAGGTTTAGGCACCGGTTGCACCCTTTGCAGCTTCAATGACACCAAGAAACAGGCACATGAGATATGATACAGTATAGTAATACCTCCTCATCGGATGAGGAAGCATACTAATAGTTCCACTACTAGGAAGGCTCCTGGTTTGTTATACCAACAAGAAGCGAGAGGGGACGAGTGGCAACTTACTAGTAAATCGTCATACTTCAGTCGAAATTCGCCTTGATAGATATGTGGTCTACACGATTGCCAAAATATTGTAATGCAATATAAGAAGCTCCCCTTTGTACACGTCAAGGACATCAAAGACCAACCGTCAACATTTGAGAGCAGAAGCGAATACCTCGACCCACTTCCAATGCCATGAGCAAACTGTCTTGCCAGCACTTCGTACTTGACGTTGTAAGAGGGGCAAAAATTGAATGGGAGTAAATCACAGACCTGAGTGATGCTGAGTGTACCACTGTGGGCAACTGTTGGTCCTTGTGTTACTTCAGATGGTTCAATTTACGTGAATAGCTCAAATCCTTGTAAACATTACCCGCACTAAGATTTTGAAAGTAAATTAATCTTGAAATTAAAGTCATTGTTTCAAACAAGCTACACTAAACACTGAATATAGTGTAGAGGGATTATTGATGTAGATCACTCACACTAATTTCCATCAAAGCATGTGCATGCCAAGTTCTGATTGGGTATTTCTTCTCAAGCAAGTGTGTGTCAGTCAACAATTGCATGTAGATTTTCAATTAGTGCAGGAAATTTCAAATAGTTTGGTCTACACTATATTCACGGAACGGTGTAGTTACCTAATGATGTGTGCGTGAAAGCAAACCACCAGCTCCCGTCCTGCTGACTCCGCGGCGATGGTCCCAGGTGAGGTCTTCGTGGAGAGAAGACTTTGCAGGAGGATGACTTCGGCTGAGGTTGCACTTGGTCGAGGGAGGGCTGCCCATCAGGTCCCGCAAAACGCTCGACGCAACAGAATACGGCGATCCCTTTGAGTGTTGAAGGGTGTCTGTTGAGTCAAAATTCGAATTGAAACTTCCTCATTTGCTTCGTGGAATAGAATTTTTCCAAAAAATCTCGAGAGAAGTGGTTGCTGAGGAGCTTCCTCGTCTCGCACGCGCACTTTGAGTGTCTATCGAAGTTACTTGTGTCTTTTTTTCGAGGTGCAGAGTTTTGGAGCTTTGACGGTTGATTTCACCTTCAAATTGGCGTTCGCTGAAGTAGGTTTAAAGATAATATTCCAGGGTTTCTTCCGTTTTGGGTCATCGGAGGTACATCTTTGTGGGGGGGTATGGATGTGTGCACTTTCTCTCAGAAGTGGGAAAGGGAGCGGTGTTGAGGATTCTTTTCTGCTCTGTCCTGAATTGCGTGATGACGAAGCATTAGGTAGCAAATCTGAAAGCATACTTAGGGCTACTGAAGCATCGCTTGATTCTTCAACCCAAGCAATCCAACTTAAGTGCGGACTGTTGACCTAATGCAGCTTAAACCTAATTCGAATTTGCGCTGTGAACAATTTCTTGAAGGATTTCCTTGGGAGGTGCAGGTTAGAATTCTTTTACTAGGGTTTGTTCATATCGCCATTCGTTGTCGACAGAGCAGTTTTAGGGTTTGGGGTTTCGGAGATGGGTGGGCATCCATTTTGAATTTTACGGAGTCTAATTCAAGGTTAGTTAGAATCTCTTGAGCGTTAGGTCACAACCCTCGTATTCTCTGTTTGCTAAATCGATCTGTGTGATCACCTGGATGGGTTGTGTTTGTGATCCGAAATTGCTGGCTCAAATTATGTATTCTTTCAAAGGTGGTGATAGTATGCAATTCAGAGGTCGTCTGGTCAGTATGTCACAACCTGGATGCAGTTTCCTTTTTCTAAGGTGGTTTTCGTTTGTTGCATCGTGCAGGAGGTCGAAGTCTTACCGTTGACAAGTATCAGAACAAACGCCACTGAGAGTTGTAGTTATCGGTTTGTTTCTGCCTGGACGGTCGAAATGGAGAGCGCTGGAAGCCGTCCAAAAGATGACGTTTCCCTGCCTAAAGGTAAGGAGTTCATTTTGCCTACACGATTGACATTTACCCTCACTCTATTTATTTTTTGGCTTGCTGAAGTGTAGAGTGATCTCCGGCTTTAGCTTTTCAGTTGATCTTTGTCATTTGGGAATTTGCTCCCGTAATCAGTTGCTGTGCCAAGTGGTTTCCTTAGCACTCACATGAGGGTGATCTGTTTTGGGTGCAGCTACCATGACTAAAATCATCAAGGAGATGTTGCCGCCAGATGTTCGGGTTGCCAAAGATGCGCAAGATTTGTTGGTGGAGTGCTGCGTTGGTGAGCTATTTATTTTGTGTAGGTTTCGCATTTTTATGCAGGGGCTTAGTTGGTTATAAACCTCACAAAGCTAGAGTGGTATTCGGTGGTGTTGATCCTGACGTGGTTGCATACAGAGTTTATCAACTTGATCTCATCTGAATCAAATGAGATCTGCAGCAAGGAGGAGAAGCGGACGATTGCTCCAGAACACGTTTTGAAAGCACTTGAGGTTCGCTCTAGATCCTCTTATGTTATTTTTGTTTCAGGCTTCATAAGGTTTCAGCTGTAGTTCCCAGTTCATGAAATTCTCATCACATGGTGTCCTCGTACTAAACATTATTTGTCACGTTCTGTTCGTTATTGTCTTTCGCAATGTTTTCTTTCCTCCCTGAAAGAATCTCTTGGTTATACTGATATCTAAAGCTGCTGGTGTGAGGTTTTGTTTTTCACTTCGTCTCATGATATCACTCCCTCATTTGGAGATACCTTATTTCACAAGATATCCGAAATGTTGATGCAGATTCTGGGTTTCGGAGAATACATCGGAGAAGTTCAAGCTGCTTACGAGCAACACAAGAATGAAACGCTGGTAAATTCTTTGTTGGTTTAGGGGAATTCTTCCGTGCGCTTCCAGAAATCAGAAAGCTGGATGTGATTTATTGCTAGACGCAATGTAGGGAGTCAAAATATTTGGAATGAAGTGTTGAGAAATATATGGCATATTCCAGTATGATTCCTCAAGCAAACGAATGTGGAAGCCAATTTTAAGCAAATTAATTGTGAAATATGCTTTTAACGCAGTTTACCGCTTGTGTGCACAGGAATCCCCGAAGGTAGGAGGACGATGGGCAAAGGAAGGAGGAGGTGGTATGACAGAAGAGGAGGCTATTGCTGCGCAACAACGAATGTTTGCTGAAGCTCGTGCCCGCATGAACAGCGGTGGAGCTCCAGCACCTGCTGCACAAGCTAATGACTCTGACTAGGCTCTTGATTTATTGAGTAGCCTTCTTGTACAATGTGCTTTCCTTCATCATATCCACTTTTTGGGAATTTGCTGGGCTAGGTGTTTTGTGAGCAACGTCCTGTTGTGGATGTGTAAAGACACCACTGTAAAATTTGAATCGCAGAATACAGAATTCTATCACACATCACCCCCCTTCACTTAAGTATGGTATTTGGTGTGGCTTGATATTTACTGTCACTTACCTCACTATGTGCAGTTGCTCACCCCAAAAGTAAATTTAGTGGTTCTTGTCAAGTTGAGTTAGAGGGGTGGAGAAACCTTATACTAAATGCAAGTCCAAAGAAAAACAATTATGAAACTTTGACAATTAGCTTTCAAGTTTGCCATTTGAATGGAAAGAATTTTTTAGGGTCAATACAACCTAATTCCTTAGGCCTATGAGGGTGAGTAGCCCTTGGAGAGGTACGAGTGTAGATCGTCATCTACATAGTGGGTACATTTCATCACGACTGGCCGTCACGGAAATCACTACAGTTTGCTCGTTAGATTCTAGCGCACATTCTCATTACATTTGTTGGAGGTGCATGGATCCTTGGAACCTAACTTAGGTTGTGGATCAAACAAAGATGAAGTATGAGTCCACCAAATTTGTAAATTACTCCAAAAGTGACCACCTATAGGCCTATCATCCTTAACCCCTAAAGGATAAAGCCTATGACCATGGCATCAATCCTAGTTTCCATTCCATTGTGTGCTGGATTTCTTCATTTAATACATGTGGAATTTTATTTTTTAAATTTTTCACACATGAGATCACATGTCTTGCTTATGTCACAAAAATTGCACATTTTTGTGAAAAATTTACAATCATTGTGACTTTCTGAAGAAAAGTGAAGAAAATTCATATCAAATACAACAATTACTCAAAATTCTGAAATTTTCAATAGAGATGTACATTACAGTGCCAAGACTTGGGGTGTTGATGAAAATTCCGTGTTCAGCTAAAATTAGTAATTTGGTCAACCATAATTTAGGCCCAGAGTTCAAACTGCAATAAATTATACAATTTTATGTATTTTGCAAAATTTTCAATCGGAATGGAAAGTAGACTTCATAAGCTTTGTTTTATTAGTTGGACTCAGAATCAAAAATATCAATTTGAATGACTAAAATTCAAATTTAGAGCAAAAGCTAGAAGTTTCTAAAATACACTACATTGAAATCCATGTCACAAAGATTTTTGTCTAGGGATAAGTTAAAACATGACTACCTCAATGAGGGAAGTTTCATCATCATCTACCACAAAGCAAGTGTACATGGTACCCCACGTTACAATGCTTCAGATGCTTTGCTATATTCATATTGAATCCTAGTTTTTGTTTCTATCTCTGGCGTACTCGCTTTAGATCTTCGACACACAAGGAAAGACGTTGTTGGAGAAGGTTGCACTCAGAAAACTTAAAGGCAACAAAAAAAATATTTTGCCTTACTTTGTTGTCTTGTCAAAGGAAGCTCATTTTCCTTTTAGCCCAGCGCGCCCAGGTGATCATTCCACTGGCATCTCTCATTCATGATACTTTCCATTTAACTGCCACTCAAGGATGCAATTGAAGATACTACAACTAAGGGTTGACTATTCCCAGTTATCTCCTTTTACTTTGAGGAGGGCATGCGTGGTTTGCAATAACGCATTAGGCAAACTCACAAGATCAAAGACTTATTGCCTATTATGCAACAATAAGTTTATGTGTTTGCAGAAAGGGTGTTTTGCAATTTATCATCAGAATTTGCAGTGAATATCTATCCTTTGCGAGGTAGTTTTTCTTCAAAGTCTTGTGACATTGACATAATTTACAAGTATAGTATTTGTATTGTAAATATGTTTAGTGACATTTAATAGGAAATTAGGAATTAAAATTGTTGATGAAGATCAAAGAAAATATTGGAAGTACAATATGCACATAGTAAGTGGTCTTGTCTTTTGGCCTTCCAATAATGTTATGTGCTCTTTGGAGAAATCTACTTTGTTGACCTTATATAGAATGGATTGAAAATGAATGTGGATCATGTAAACTACTTTACATTTAACAGATGCATGTGAAGATTGGAGAGTGTATACATTTTCAAGCAACTATGTCCAATCAAAGATTTTGTGTAAATTTCCAATTACTACAGAAATTCCAACTACTTTGATGCATATTACATAAAGTGAAAGTGTAATAGTAACCTTGTTTGTGGCTTTCAATTGAACCTTCAAACATCCAACTTCCCTAATTATGATGTTTAGTGTAGAACACACTCATTGATGTATAAAAGGTATAAGTTTTTATTCTTGATGACAAATTTTACCAACAATGTTTACAATAACCCCCCTCTTTGAATGGGTATAGATAGTTGTGCTCTCGATAAAAATCTTCATAAAAAATAAAGAATCATTGAATTTCCAAATCAATAGTGTGGTCAAATTTGATATGTTTTTCCCATGAAGGACAACTGTCTTGTCTGGTTAGATTGAGCTTGGATAGGGTTCTACGATCTCAAATGTTGGCATGATTTTTTAACATTTTTTATTGAATGGGAAATTTTGTATTGAATATCCATTGACACAATGTTCACAGAAATATGACTTACTATTCAAAAGTTACAACAATTTTCAGTGACATGAGAAGTAGTGCAACAACACTTTTATTAACTCTAACTTTAACCCCTAAAGGACCAAGTGTCAACAATGGGCTTTTTGAAAGTTCGGTCACGTGTCTATGGTGTCAATTTCCAACATCCTTCTTTGAAACCTATACTATAGAAAGGCATTACCTTAGGAAAACAATCTTTTCCTAAATTGGACATTTGATGAAAAGGTTATAGGGTTTTGAATTTCAAATGGGGAGAGCGGCACTTCGGGCACCTCCAAAAACTTTTGCTAGGACACTCTATTGAATGTGAGATTTTCAATATTCGCAAGTAATATTGTTTCCTTCATATTGTCAAAAAAAGTCTCTTGTCTTTAGTGAAAAATAGCATACCAACTCAAGTCAAACAATTTCACACATTGTCACTCATTGTCGGGCAAGGTACCAATGCACTGAAAATGGCAGGTTTGAGTGATTTGGGTGTTAAACTGTCAAAGAACTCTAGGGGCTCAGTTCTCTTAAAATGAGTCTATCAAACCGTCGCATGATGCAATAAATTTCATACATTAATTTCTTCTGTATTGTCTGGTCCAATAAATTTTGTACATTCATTTCTTCTGTATTGTCTAGTGGAGTCATATGTAACACGGGTAGTGCATACGAGAAAAATAATATACAGCTTCGTAACATAGCATTTGCTTATCTATTCGCTTAAAATGCATCCATCAAACCGTTGCATGATGCAATAAATTTTGTACATTCATTTCTTCTGTATTGTCTGGTGGCGTCATATGTAACATGGGTAGTGCATACAAGAAGTAAGATGGCATTCGCTTATCTATTCTTCAGTTGAGTATCATTGTTCGTCGACTGAAGACCCGTCCTCCACTAGAAGTGGCTGCAAAACCAAGGGCAATTTATAAGACCATCACATATACAGTATCCGTCAGTGAAAACTCTTTGGAACCACAAGCTGGAGTGGAGGTGTTAGGATGCAAACCTTTGTCAAAGGAAGTGATGGGGTGGACAGCTTTGCACTGAAAGAATACGACCGTAGTAAGGCTTCCTGGGCCTGCATTCACACCATTTAGTTAGCTTATCTCTATCTATACCTGGTACCATTAACTAGCTTTTCAGGTAGTAGTTGAGGTCAAAAGGTTGGGCTCACACCAGCTGATCCCAGTTGGCGCAGAGAATGATGGAAATGAGGGCTATGATTTGTGTCACCAGGCCGCAACCCATGCCCAGCCATAAGCCCTGGAATGAAAAAAAAAAAAAAAAAAAATAGCCTTTAATATTAGCATCATTTGGAGAGAATTGAACCTCGCACTTCACTTCATGGTACAGGAATTGACCTTTGCATCAAGATGGAACACAAAGGATGAGACGACGGCGACAGGTAATCCAACAGCGTAGTAGGCTCCCAGATTGGCTATAGCACCGGCTCGTTGCCATCCAATCCCTCTTACGACTCCTGCACATTGATGAGAACGTCGTGTCTGTCAAACATGGCTAGTTTTTTAACTCACGGAATTGCTGGAGTAGTCCATGGTTTCTCAGCAAGGAGGGCCCTTTCCCTTGCCTGTAAGAGCAGCCCCTACGGCATACAGAGAGGCGATTACTGCAAGGTGAGGTGCCGTGTTTGCGACGTGTTGCACCACTTCAGGGTCGTTGCTGAATGCCCATCCCCAACTATGACGCAGCGAGTAGATGAGGCTCGCCATCGCCATCCCGTACACCGTCCCAATGACGAGAGACACGGCCACAGCTGAGCGCGCTGCGTGCGCCTTCCCTGCTCCCATCTCATTCGCCACTCGGACGCTGCAGAGCCACATTCTTTGAGCTTATGTTTGGTATCGAAGCTCATTCAAATTATTCCTACAATCCTCTCATTCGGCTAAGATTCACGATACAACATGACCTCTCAAAACTACGCAAATCTAAACTCCGACTTTTCTTCATGACCTC
This sequence comes from Bryoerythrophyllum caledonicum, assembly GCA_963971425.1. Classification (NCBI taxonomy): domain Eukaryota; kingdom Viridiplantae; phylum Streptophyta; class Bryopsida; order Pottiales; family Pottiaceae; genus Bryoerythrophyllum; species Bryoerythrophyllum caledonicum. The sequence continues at coordinate 35,439,478 of OZ020516.1, read as the reverse complement.
GGATGTTTGTTTGTTCCAAAAACAACAAAAAATTACCACACTCTGTCTTCTTTCACTTGCTATCTGCGTCCATTGCAAAGAAGGTGAGGTTAAGTACCTTGTTGCAACAGCGAGAGCAAGCGCATTGGTGTTTGATAATGCCAGCAGCCCCATGCTGCAAAAACGTCATGGCTACGTTACCGTGTTACAGAGGTGACCTCTTTTAATCCACAACGAAGAGCCCCAGGGTCAAAGATTTGAAAACTCACTTCTTGTCATCAATCAATCTTTCAATTCATCCTCATGAGGAAAACTTCTCTTTCTGGACTCTGTACAAAAGGAAGTAGACTACCAAAAACACGTTTTCAGTGGTTAATGTCTAGGCACAGTTTTATATACTAACGATCCTTGGACGAAGCGAAAATCACAAAGAAAAAAAACGAACCAGATAGCAACAGATGAGAGATTCAGTTTGGGGTTGGGAAGCAGCCCGGCCAACAAAATTAGACCTTCAGACGCCCAGTGCTCCAAGCTGCCACATCGATGAAAGCAAAATAAACCTCATGATCCAATCCAATCACAAATCATGTCTTCGTTAAATTTGAGACATACCACAACATGATCGCAGACGGAATGGCGAGGCGGAAGAAACCCCCCAAGTCCTGGAACGCGTCCCACGTGAACGAGGGGAAGGTCTTCTCGAACCGCGGCGAGAGTCGGATGAACGAGACGAAGGCGACCAAGTTGACGACCATGGAGGTGTCGTACGCGACAGCCACCCCGACGTAGCCCACGTCGAGCCAGTCCACGACGAACCAGAGGAGCGGCACATGGAACACAACCGTCACCGCGACGCACGACATCAGCTGGAACACGGCGCGCTGCGTCTGGAAGAACTTGATGAGAGGGAAAAGGAACGCGTAGAGGAGGAGCGCGGGGAAGAGCCAGTACGCGTAGATCTGCGCGGCGTGCGCGATCGCGGGTTCCTGCCCGGAGGCCACCAGGATGCGCTCCATGTTGAGACAGAGCGCGACGATCGGCGCGCACGTCACGAGCAGGATGAAGATGGCGCGTTGCAGGAACACGCCCAGCAGGTGGTGCTGCCTCGCGCCGTAGGCTTGCCCGCACAGCGTCTCCATCGCCGTCGACATGCCCACCTTCACGAGCAAAAAACCACTGGTTAAGATCGGTGCCGCATGTCTAGATTATCAGTATGGATCAGATATTCATCACTCCCAGTTTGAAATCCGCCCATATAACCTTTCGGTGTGAGAGATTCTGGTGAGGAGTTGTGGTACCAGGACCGTGAAGCCGACCATGGAGCAGAAGCCGTTTGCCAACGTGACGGCAGCGAGGTAGAAGGCGCCGAGATGACCCAAGAACACGGTGCAGGAGGTGCTCATGATGTACTGCAGCATGTACATGCACATGATGGGGCCGGCCAGCCAGCACTGCTCGCGCACCTCGGCCCACACCCACCGCGAGGTGCCCTTCTCCTCTAGAAAGTCATGGCTCGCAAGGTTGTTGCCATGGCCATCCCTCGAGGGCCGCGTCACGGCGATCAAGTTCTCCGCCACCGCGAACAGCCTTGGCGTCGTGGACGCCAGGTTCACCTCCGCGTTCACTAGCGGCTCCGTGAAGTCCACTTCGCCGATCGTCATATTCTGCCTCGAGAGGAAAGTGGTGGGGTTCACTTGGAAGTTAAGTTGTTCGTGCAGAACGCCATTCAGCTGAAATCTGAGACAGGTTTCGAAGAGACGTACTCCTGAGAATCTGGTCTTTCTCAACGATGATACAAACTCTCACGCATTTTGAGAAGAGAAGGGAAGCTCAACAGAACAGAGTAGATGAGATACCCAACTGAGCTAGTATCAGTTGCTAGTCAATGACCTCACCTCTAGTTTGCAGCAGCTGCCTTCTAGAATAAGAAAAACAAGACCGTCAAGTTTCAAGTTAATATCGAAGGCTTGTCTCCCCAGCCCGACCAAAATATCTGGATATCATGTACTAAAATCCAGATCAGAGTCGGGGTGAAGCAAAAACTCTGATTGTCCGGACAAACGAGTGTTGCTTCCTAGAGAAAAAGTGCCGCCCGGCTGCAATAAAAAACGAAACGTCCACTTCGATGCGTAAAGAACCCAGGCTCAAGAACTACCAGTCGACAGCACCGAATCTTCAGCAGCACCGTCATTTGCAGAGAAGACACACCTGAGGGCCAATCAACCTGGCGACTGGTTCAAGCCATCGAACTACTGTCGCAGAGGCGGCGGACTTTTCCAGGTGCCACAAACCAGAATCAAGGAGGCAAAACCGGTTCTAATTCCATTTCCAAACTTGTCATCACCGGCATTCGAGTGGACGTGTGTCCGGAACGGTAATCTAACCGTGTCTCTCTAGACTAGTAATGAGAATCCAAAGATGCTAGCTGAGCAGTCGAGTGTTGAGAATGAGGAACAGATCAGAAGCAAGCGGAAGAGTACTTGAATGGAGTCTTTCTGTGAGGGGATTAAGATGCTGAAGTTGGACGTGGTTGACGAGGTTCGTAGAACGCTAGTTGCTCCAGCTTCGGTGCCTTCCTTCGGTGCTTCGTGTGCATGGGTGCTCGCGAGATTTGCCCCAAATCACGAGCCTGGAGCCAAAGAAAGCAGTAGAAAAAGTCGGTATGATTCGTGAAAGTGGGCACATAACACTAAGGGGGGTTTTACACTATGGTGGAGAACTCCACCGGCCGGTCAAGAAGTCTCGGCCGAGACATGGTTATTTCAGGCGAGCGGTGGATGTTGGACAAGACAAAAAAAAGAATAAAGCAATGCATGAAGAAGTCTTGACCGGTTAGTAGTGTAAACACCCAATGGTGAAGTACATCGGCCAACTTCATAAGGTGAAGACCACCGGTGAACTTCACCACCAAGAAAGTTTATGCTAGCCAATGGAAACCACAATATCTAATGGTCCCCATGGACATGTTATGTAACATTATGGGCTCCGTTGAACTACAAAAATTTATATCTTTTGCATCAAATGTCCAAATGTAGTATGGTAACAGTTGTTGGGAAAAAAGCCCCTACTTGTCTAGTTTTGTGTGGTAAAAATTTAACATGAATACAATATACATGTTGTTAGCACACACAACCATGTTATAATTGATTTGTTTCAAACCTTTTAATTATTTGCTTGCCTTTTCTTCAATTACCACATAAGGCTTGTTGATGCTGACATTAGACTGGGTAACAATACATCTATGTGCTTACTGTGGGTTCTACTTTATAATTTTTATACTACAAAAGAAAATCAATTTGGTTGTTCAAAATTTATTTACCAAAAGTACATGAGGAAAATAGAAGGCAATTTTGTTCATATGTAGAATATATCAGAGATATATGTTTCTTATGCTCATATTGATTCCATATGGGTCATAAATCGTATTCCATATCAATATTGACATAAAATCAATATTGTTTCAATCCTTCTTGAGATCATATTGTAAAAAGACAATATGAAGTCGGTATAAAATATTTTCAATACAATAATTTTAAAAATGAAATATGAAAAATAACACATAATTTGAAAAAAATATTAGTATGAAACTTTAGGACATTGTTTTTTTGTCTAGACAATAATTGACCCAATTAATAGAAATGAAATGATTTTTGCATATTAGACGAGTGTGTAAAAGAAATCTCAAAAGATGTCAATATAAAAATAAAATAAAAACAAGATATACCTTGACAACAATTGATGTCCAAATATGAGGTCAAACTCAAAAGCAACTATTCTAAATAAAACATGTACCATCAATGTAAGTTGTTTTTTTAATTTCCTTCCCACTTTTTGCCAATGTCATCTTGTCTTTTCCTTTTAATTTCTTCAATACGCCAACTCTTTGTAGATGAAAAATCATTTTCCAAATTAGCTTTTAATTTCTTTGAACAAAGGATGGATATCTTCCATCAAAGACCCCCACCAAACCACATAGACCCTAGTCTCACTATTCAGTTTATTGAATTCACATATTGCAATGACAGATTCTCACCGGACACTATTGCAAACAAAAAAAATAAATACCAACCACTACTTGACGATATTCAAGCACTAGGATGGAAAGTAGACCCTCTCATTGTCATCACCGCGGGTGCTAGAGCCACCACCTTCATTCCCTCAATGACAACCCTTGAAGAAACATTTAAAATCCCCATCACTTCAATCAAAACCACTTTTTCAAATATTAACATTATTGCAATTCAACATGCTATGTCGATACTACTACATAAACGAAAACTTGAAAACAACCAACCCCTTCCTGACGCTTCGAACCCCCCTCCATAGACTAACATTTGTATTTCACCGTACACGCCCTCCCTCTTTTAGAGACTTTTGGGACGTATGGTCTTTTGTTCTTGGCTACTTGTTAATGGGTACATAGTGTCTACCCTCGAAAGGGGGAAGTAGTTCCATACTACTAACCTATGCCCGGTGGGCATGGACTTAGTGGTGGAATGAATGGACACTTTATTCACGTCGGCCCCCTTGGACGGGACCGGCGTTCTTCTTCTTCTTATCTCCCATCTATTTATTGTTATAAGGTATCCCATGCATTTTTGGCCATAATCACCTTTCAAAATCTATACATTTTACATCAAGTGTAAAAATGTAGTAAAACCTGTTGGAAAAAATGGTCCTACTTGTCTAATTTGTGTGGTAAAAAGTTCACATGAACTCAACATATAATGTAATTTTGAGAGCCATTTATTACACCGGGTTAATTCTACTTCTTGTTTAGAAAACATAATCTAGTATAGAATTTTTGGGTTACAGTCATCTTTGAAAATCTAAGAAAAAGTAATAAGTAGTAAACTCCTATTTGAAACACAAGCCCCATAATCATGTCATTTACAATCAAAGAACAGTTGAAAATCAATAGCAATAAAAATTTGCAAATATGTAGAACCCCTTTCCACTAAAATGCACGTAACTCACTCAATACTAATCTAACGGACTTGAAATTTACACCACATAAACTAGACAAAAATTCGCATCTTTGATAGAAACAAGTGTTGTAAAAGGATCTTCTACCATGAAGTTACAACACGCCGAAGTAGCAGTGTTCAAAACTGACCCTGAATTTTATGGCAGAACCCCCTTCTACTTAAATGCACGTCACTCATTGAATATTTATTAAGTAGACTTGAAATTTGTACCACACAAACTAGACAAAAATACGCATCTCTGAAAAAAACAAGTGTTGGATAAGAATCTTCCACCAAGAAGTTACGTCACGCCGAAGTTGCAGTGTTCAAAACTGACCCAGAATTTGTTTGCAGAACCCTCTTCCACTAAAATGCACGTGACTCACTCAATACTTATTGAATGGACTTGAAATTGTACCACACAAACTAGAAAAAAATGCGCATCTTACCCAACAATTGTTTTTCAAAATTGACACTCATGGAAGGAGAAGCAAGAACTTGAACTGCTGTCAAATTCAGCAAATTTGGAGGGGGAATTTTTTTTTTAGTAAGTTCTTCTTCTCTAGTGGTTTGGTTTCTTGTCCGGGGGGTTGAGGTCGGACAAGAAACTAATCCAGAGGAGAGGACCTCTTCAAAAAAGTGTTGCCACATAGGCATCCATGTCATTTTTTCATCCATGCTTAAAGTTCTTCACCGGTCAAGTCTTGGCCATAGTGTAAACCCAATCCGGTGAAGAACAAATTGTTCTCCAATCATGTTGCTCCATTTCCCTTGAATTCTTGGCCGGTGGAGTTCTCCACCATAGTGTAAAGCGGGCCTAAGCAATAGTTGAACTTTGGTCCCAAAATGTAATCAGATGGAGTGACCCCAAACCGTTCTCTTGTTGGAGTCAAATGGGTCTGAGATCACTCAAAAGGGACAATGAAGAAAGCAATTTTTCAGATTTAATCTCAAGATTCAAGGGTGTGAAATTTATAGTGGCGACTAAAAGTCTTTGGACACTGAACCCCCCCTCTAACAGGTGTTGATTGTGGCTTAGTTAATGGGTTAGGAAGAGGATTTTTGGGCCAGTTTTAATTAGTACACCACATGGCACTTAATTAACATTGACTTCCTCAAAAATTTCCTTTTGTAGAGATTATACATGCAAAAATCATGAAGGGGTGTGTACAACTTAGTATGCACATAAGTTGTACACACCACTATCTTTTCATTTCAAGTGCACTTGTGAAGCTTTTTGTTTTGGATTTTTTTGTAAGATTCGGAGAGGCCTTAGGTGATTTGTTGTGGTTCCTAGAAGGTCTGAGGATCAACGTAAGGCGGTTCTTGAGATGTTTGAGCAAGGCAACTCATATGGTGAGATTTCAGCAGTTTTGGGCATTCCTCACAGCACTTCTTTTGACATTGTGCGAAGGTTTTGTGAGGGAGAGAGCCTGGTAGACAAAACTTCACCTGGTAGACCTAGAATTCTTGATGAACGAGGTGACCGTGACATTGTGAGGAGATTAGATGATCCAAATACTAGTACAGCGGCAACTATAGGAAGAGTGTTATGATCCGAGGGCTTGCGATTGAGTGATAATACGATTTAAAGGAGTCTTCAAAGGCAAGGGTTGAGTGCATATGTGAAGACCGAGAAGCCACTTTTGACAAAGAAACATCGAGCATGTCGTTTGCAGTGGGCAAAGAAGTGCAAGCATGCAGATTGGGAGTTTTGGGCTCATGTGATTTTTTCCAATGAGTCTAATTTCAATCCCTTTGGCTCAGATGGACGTCAGTATTGTTGAAGAAAGAGTAGAAAATGTCTTTTAGATCAGCATGTGCAATCTATAGTCAAATATCGAGGAGGAAACATAATGGTTTGGGGTTGGATGAGTTGGGAAGGGATTGGCAAGCTTCATTTGATTGAAGGGAAGTTGGATAAATATGCATGTCGCGATATTTTAGAGACGGAACTTATGGGCACTATATGGATGCAAGGTTTGGAAGAGGATGAGGTTATTTTCCAACATAACAATGATCCAAAGCATACTGCACATTATAATGTAGATTGGTTGCGTTCTCAAATATTGCAGCTTATTGAACACCCTCCACAATCACCCGACCTCAATCTAATAGAACATCTTTGGAATCATGAAGTAGATTGTTGTCTGAAAAGGTCTAAGAGGAAGCCCACTAGTAAAAGTGACTTATGGAAGAAGATCCAAGAAATCTGGTATAATGTAGAGCCTGATGTTGTTAGGAAGTTGATACGCTTTATGCTTCAAAGAGCTCTTGATGTCTACCAAGCAAAAGGTGGCTATACACAATGGTAGTGTTTGTGAGTGCTTATGAGTTGAATCCGTGAGTTGTAAAGGTGTTTAGTAATCTTTAGTCTTGTTTTCTAGAGTTGATATGCAATAAAAATCAATTTGACCATAAAGAATTGTACAGGCTCGTTGCACATTTGAATTTTTGTGTGTTTTTCTAATTCATATTTTCATTGAAAACTTTGTGCTTTATGCTTGTTGCAACTATACGTGCTTGTGGTTGTGTTATTGCTATTTAATGAGAGTTCATGTAGATTTGGTAGCTGATTTTGTAAATAAGCTCTTCTTGTACAACTATTTCTGGTTGCCACTATATATAGGAATTATAAGCTCAAAAATCACCCCGGCTCTGAACTGTGTTGTAGAATATGTGGTACTTATCATGGGTTGGGTTGGAATTTTTATCCCCCCCTTTTGCCCAATGCTAAGAATTGGTGTGAATAAAAGAGAGAAAGTGTGTCATACGTGACCAATACATCTGTGACAAAAAAAACCAAACGGACACTTGAGAACTTCCAAGCAATGCCACCAATGACAAGCTCACACAGGGTGCAGCGGCCCAAGACTATCCACCTCAATGACCCAAAGCTACTACTAAATATTCTAGTTGTTGTTCTCCAAAATTTATGTTGATTGATTTTCCTATCAAAGTTCACTGATCTGGGGAAGAGCTTTCAAATTATAAAGTACCCCTACGTAAAGCATAAAATTTAGTGTAGCAATGTATTTAGCATGGCGGTGGAGGGTCCACTGGCTGTGAGGTTGGGCTGTGTGCTGGGTTGGTAGAATACATGAAGTATACTCTTCTCACGTCTCGGGCTGCGGTTCGAGTGAAAAGATTACAATAAATGATGGGTACATGTGAACGATCCAATCCGGCATGTGAACTTTCCAAACATGTCATTATTTGTTGAGGTTTGTCACCCCATTACCACCAGCTTACATGACCAGCCACTTCTACAGGAAGAGTGTAATAGCCGGTAATGGGAAGGGTACGTATGTGGCTACACCGTTCCCTGAATATAGTGTACACTAGAGTATTTGAAATTTCCTTCAGTAATTTCAATAAACGCAAATTAAAGTGGTCCACTTGAATTTTCCATCCACATCAAATCATGTCCAGTAGAAATAGTGTGGCTTGTTTCAAAATAAAAGACACGGGAATTGATGTGGATAAGTTTTTACAAATTGTACTCAAAACCAAAATTATAATATAATAACATGATAATAACATAATAACATAATATAATAATAACATAATAAAATAATAACATAATAATATAATAACATAATAACATAATATAACATAATAATATTATTTTATAACATAAGAATATAACATAAGAATATAAAAATAATATTATAATATAATATAACATAAAATAATATTAACTTAAGAATATAACATAATATAATAATATAATAATAGTATAATAATAACATAATAATAATATAATAACATAATAATAACATAAAATAATAACGTATTAATATTATATACAATAACCAAAATTGATCTGGTCTACCTCAATTTTCATCCAAAACTAGAATTGATGTGGTCCACATCAATTTTCATCCACATTACCTATACCTCCACACTATATTCAGTGAACGGTGTAGTAATGGGCTAACATACCTTACTTGATCCATTGCACATAACATTTAATAGAAGGTGTACCTGTTTTAGAGAAAATAGTGATGAGAGTTGAGAGTCTCTAAGTTATAGAAAAATTCTCTATCTTCTAATTCATTTTGAATCTTAAGATTCAGGAAGTACTCTAACAATGATGTTTACTGTATTCACACTAATTGATCTAAAAAAGCTATAATTTTTTACTCTTAATGAATATTTTTACCAACTATGTATACAATAAGTAGTATAAATAGTTGTGCTCTTGGTAAAAATCCTCATCAAAAGGAAAAGGCTATAGCACTTATAAATCATATAGTGTGGATACACAAAACATCATTATCAGTGTACTTGATTGGGCATATTAGAGTTATGTTTAAAGCCACTCAAAGTCTCATAAGAACACCCTCCTTCTTTTTCTTAGAATACTATTATTTGTTCACTCTTAATAGCTATTGGATATGAAGGAGCTTGGTGGTCTATTCTTATTGAGTATGGAAGAGCTTGGTGGTCTCTAACTCCATGCAGAAGTAGTTTTAGCTGCCTTTGGAGATGAAGAAGGGGTCATATTCATGTGTCGTGAATCTTAACTATCTTTCTGTTCTTCAAGCTACTACTAATAAAATTAGAGCTATTTAGGGCTAATTTCAATATTAAAAATGAGAAAAGAGGTCAAAATTGTTGGATCTTTGCATAACTTTACAAATTAATTTATTTTCTCAAGTTCCATGGCCTTCTTAGAAAAGCATTTGCAAACTCAATCCTACAAATGCTATTTTGGATGCTACACTAGTGCGACCATAGTAAACCAACAAGCCAATTCCGAGGGCAATGGTGCTCCCCAGGCAACCCTAGAAATCTCCCTCCCCGCTAAGAGCATCCCCTGCAATGATACTGCAAAGCTCCCCTTTACAACGGCAAAACTTAGTAACAGCTAGGAAGTTCGCGAAGCCTGCCCCAAAAGTGACGAGGCTACCGCTTCTACATTGTCAACTCAACTTCCGCACTTAAAAATAGAACCTTGTTTCCTTCCGCCCAAAGAAACAATCAAGCGGTCATATTCTGGGCATGTAGACAATGACACCAAGATTTTCAGAGAGAGCCATGGCTTGAACAAGGGCACTGGAAATAAGGCCCTTTTAAGCGTGTGGACACCAGATTTGGAGGGAGCACTAGAATTTTTGGATGTGTGAGGGCCTTGGTGGGGAGCCACAAACTCCACTTGAATTGAAAACGTCATGTCGAGGAACATGTCAAGGGTGCTGCAAGGGATGGTCTAAGCACCTAGCTCTGCAGTCCCTTTTCCACCCTCCATCCAGCCTAACAATGGATCCCAGACGCCCGCATTATGGTCCAATGGGACTTTTTTGAATGGTCGACCTTCATTTTGATGGAGAGGGGGCGTAGGGGCTCATTTTTCTGGCCCTCTTATTTTGGAGGATCTTGAGGCTTTTCTTGGGCTATCACGCTATTGCACCCATAGTACAAGATCATAGAGAATGATATCATATTACTAATCTTGAGGTGGATGAGCACTCTAGCATGAAGAGATCTAGTTTTTATGGAGGCCATTGAGATGATTGGGAATACCAATGCTGTGCTCATGTCCCATGACCAGTCTCATCCAGGGAATAAGTTACCACAGTTTGCTGTCATTGTTTTGTGCAACAAACTGGTCTTCATTCGAATGAAAATATCCGCTTCCCAAGCAGGGACTAGAGGAATGACTAGAAGGTCTCTTTTCTCATGACAACAATGACCAGAACTTAAGGCCATAGTTATCCTTTAAATGTTGGAACTTGGGATTGTGGATGGCAACATTTGAACAGCACAGTAGTCATGGTTTGGAATCAGGGGACGAAATATTTAAATAAATTGGTTTGTGATGTTTGTGTGCAGAGTCGACAAAAGACAACTCCTTTAATCCCTGCCTAAAATATTTAAAATAAAATTTCCTTTATAATTTTATACTGTCTGCTCCCAATAGGGGCTCACTGGAAAAATGAACAAATAGACACTACCTTACATCGGATCTCAATAATTTGTTTGCGTGAGCCATTGGAGGAGGGGGTGGGGTAAAACCTCACCCTATTCTATTTTTGGATGGGATCTATCTATAGAAATTAGGGGCCTCGGAGAGTAATATGGGAATACATGCCCCAAATTTGCCCAAAAATATTCTAAATAATGCTACTGGACCTCCAAAAATACAGGGTGCCATTAAGATGATGGCCCACCTCCCTGAAATGGCTCAAGCAACCACAATATTGAGATCCCCTTCCATCCTCCAATAGAGCAACAATCAACAACCTCTTGTTTTTGTATTGTACTATATAGTATCCTCCAATAAAGGTTGTCGCCTTTTTCTTCCTTTCCACTCACTGGTCAACTCTCCACCCTCCGACATCTTGCTCTCTGATGCTCAAAAAAGAACTATTGAACACCAAACGTCAGAGAGAGTTTCTTTGAGTGTTGAAAAGAAGGCTTGTATCGTTGAAATGAAGGTCACAGGTTCAAAAACACCTAAGATTGCTGCTGAAATGGGGGTTTCAGTACGATACATCCAAAGGATATTGAAGCAGGCCTGAGACGGGGAGTCAATTTATTTAAAGAAGAGCCCAAGTAGACCTCTAAAATTGAGTGAGAGGGATATTAGGACTTTAGTGCACATTGAGGGTAAAGACAATAGACGTGCTACCTTGGTCGAGATCACAAATAGTATGCCTGAGAAGGTTTGCCTTAACACTGTCAAGAAGGCTATTCAATCTACTGGATTTTTTGCACGAGTGGCACCAAAGAAGCCTTACCTTAGCGATGTACACAAGGCAAAGAGGTTGGAGTTTGCTTTGCAACACAGGAAGTGGACTGCTCAAGATTGGAATTGTGTCATTTGTAGAAATGAGTTGACTTTTGAGATTGGGAAGAATTTTAGGCGTGTGTTAGTTTGGAGAACCTACAAAAGTACAGCATGGATTGTATGGCGCCAACTTTTAAGTCCAGCCGCTCTTCGGTGATGGTTTGGGGTTTGCAGGTTGCAAGAAGAGCAAACTTGTCTTCATGGCTAAAAGACGACGTACAACACTTGACATTGTGGACCAAGTGTATGATGGTGAGTTAATCCATTTTTCACCAACCATCAAAAATCCTATCTTGATGGAAGATGGTGCCCTAGTCCATCGATCAAAGGCACCAAAGCTCTAGAGGGAGTTGCATCTGATTGAAAAGCTTGAATGGCGAGCAAACAACCCGGATATGAACCCTATTGAGAATGTTTGGGCCAAGATGAAAATAGACATGCAAAAGTGGCCTAGAGCTCATTATGACGACATGTGGGCACATTTGCAAGCAATTTGAGAAGGCCTTGACCCAGAATGGTTGCAGAGCTTCGTAGATATGCTTCCTGATCAAGTCCAAGTTGTGCTTCTTGCAAAAGGACGGTTGACTCGATGGTAGCATAACTCCAACTTCAAACCCTAATGTGTACAAAATAGTACTTCTACAATCTTGATACTTCTACTAAGGCTTCTCAATACATAAGAGAAGGTGTGTGTGGAGTCATAGAGCCGTTCATCTTGAAGTTTGTGTAAAGTGGCTGTTTTTCTTGTCAAAAACTACTGTAAAACAATTTGAAAATAAAGAAACAACAACCTTTACTGAAGGGTACCGTGCAGTGAAGTGGTTTAAATTCCAAAGCAAATTGTAACACCTTTTTCCCACCTGCCTTTCTTTTTTCTTCAGAAGGGGAAAATACTTCTGTGGCCCCTCTGCAGACATTGAATTGGAAGAGAAGCAATCAACCAGGTTGTCCATAGAACATCATGAAGGAGCATTCACAAGGAACAACATACCACTACTACATCCTATTCGTACAGGACAGTACATAAAAAGAACCAATTGACAGGTCCTCCAGAAGTCACTCCACTACGTCTGATAGTACCAGACAAATTTGGTTCTGTGAAATTCGTACCATCTAACCACTTCTACAATATTCAATACTAATGCTTGCCTTGGAAGATAAAAATTCGACCTGAGATATGATGACCCATGAAACATCTTCTGCAAAAATAAGGCACCTTTCTGGTTCCCGAACCTGAATCCCAATTCTCTCTATGAATTGCACATCCCACTTTACCATACATAACTCTCTTTTGTGCTCATGTGACAAAATATGATTGGCAACTAACTCGAGAGTCATAATACATAACCTTCTTCTTTTGACCTAATGTGTCACTCTCCTCCATGTAAGCATTGTAACAAAGAACCTTTTTGGATTTGAACTCAAAAGTAAAATGATGTGGAGTAGGTTATGTCCCATAATCGGCTCAGGCCTACAACCCCTACCGGTTATGTAGTCCATATCCCACAGTTAGCTAAACCCTCAAACGTCAGTCGGGAACCGTATGTACAGGACCGTAGTTTACTCTATAGAGTGTGTATTAAAGTTTAGCAAGACTTACACCTTTGGATTGAAGAATCTTCAACTACCATCTTTCATTTGGGAGTCCTTTCAATATCTAAACCTTATCATGTTCAAATACAACACCGTACAATACGGTGGTCACCAGCGGCACCTTCTGACGTTTAAGGGTTAAGGTAAACTTTTGAGTCTTAATCATCATTGCCATTGAAGCATTTTAAGTGAGATTAGGCTTAACCCTTTACCGCCCACGTTTGTTTATGGAAAAACCAAGATTTCTGCTGATTTTTTTCTTTGAACCGGATTTGATGGAAATACAATGCCTAATATTAATATCTAACCTTACAAAGTTGAACATAACCCATGACCTAAACTTGGGGAAATTTTGCACGACATCCAACGGTTGATGGAATAGATTATAGTGTTTAAAGTTACCGTTTATTGGTAGTAAAAACTATGGATTTTGGAGGGTGTACTACTTTAACCATCAATAGATTCTTGCAAGAATTTTTTTACTTTGAATAAGAGTGGTTCACATGTGCGCTAGGTTGATAGTTTCGCATTGGCATATCATATGTGAAGAAAATGTTTTTACACAATTATTGGTGATTCATATGCAAGGAGAGAGATCAACAATCACAAAACAATGAAGAATGTCTTAAAGACAAAGTTCAATCAAAATGTAAGACCAAAATCGATGTGCATGGGTGTGAAATACAACATAGTATGTGGCATGGTATTCACTATATTTGATGTATGTTGTCTTGTACTCCTAGCTTTTCCAAGACTTTTATACATCCAAATCATGATCTGATTGTTGGAGAGTGTTCAAGTAACGTGTGCACAAATCTGGACCTGGTTTCTCAAAGCCTAATTCCTCATGGATTTCATGCAAATTGAGTATTAGCACCTCCGGAGTCCCATTTCGGGCTTCCTGGGCGGTAAAGGGTTCAGAGTTTGCCACCCCCATTGCTGGATTTCATTTAGAATTAGACACTACTGGAGGAACGTCAGACCAAGTTCCAAAATGTTTCGGAGAAAAAGGTGGAACTAGAAACTACTTTAGGAACAAACTGCAGAGACCATAATGGAAGACAATTGACTACCTGCATCCTTGAAAGAAAACTGCAGTGAAATCTGCTTGAAATTGGAAATATAACAGAATAAAGTGATGTGTCGAGGAACACTGTAGAAGGTTTTACAATGACCTCTTCGTCAACATGAAAACTCAAAGAACCTTCAACAATGTATGATCTATAGTTACAGGTGCGGCTATAACGTAAACTTCCTGTTCAAAGCTCTGAAAAGCATTAGAGGTTTCTGGCCAACTTTTATCGGTGTAGCACAAACACTACTAGCAACGCCTCACCAACAGCGTTAAAATCATCCTCTATGCAGAGACAATCCCCCTCCAAATGGAAGTATCGAGACTGCAAGGCAAATAATATGAAAACAACCTTTCTAACTCGCACCTATGGTCAAAATTAACTCAATATCCAAGTTCCGCAATAACAAAGTCTCCTCGTCACTTATACCACTATTACTTGGGATAGAAGTTTAAAGCATTACTCGTTGAAGTGGATAGCGCCCACTTTCCAAACCAAAAACGCAGTGCCTAACATTAGCCCTATAATTAGCATAAATGAAAAAACTAAGTAGATGTCACCTGGTCTCAACGCAAACTGAAACTTGTTGGCATCTTTCTCCTCCTGAGTCTGCCTTGCGTCCTCAAAAATGTTCTTCGGCACCATGGGCTGCCCAAATTTCGTGGTCTTCCCATCCTTCTCTCCCTGCCTGAAAGCCTCAATCACCTGCATTGCCAGATTAAGCACCACAATTCACTCCTTGAATGAAGCACTGAATGAAAATACTCTCAACCTCATTTGTACATGTTTTATGAACTCTTCGCAATTTCATAATAACCACATCCAATAGCGCAACCATGACTTAGACTGCAACTAACATCAGTTCTGCAAGCTTGTGAGGTTGGCAGAACTGAAAGCAGACACCTCGTCATGAAAGGTACAGACACATACCTGCTTTCCGGAATTGATCAGTGTCCGCCCTGAACTGGCCCGGTTGTACTCGCTTGGTGGAGCTAACATTTGCGACTTGAGTCTGTCAGCTGCGAAAGATGACACTTTTCCAGTGGGGAAGGCGCCGGCAGATCCGTCATCAATGAGAGACTTGGGCTTCACGGAAATGGATGGCTTCGCAGCCGGTGATTTCACAAATACTGATGGAGTGGAAGACGAAGCTGCTGCTGGCTTTGAGGTTGCCTGGGGGGTGGTCTTTGGGGCAGCAGCAGGGGCTTTGTTGGCTGCTTCAGGAGGGACTGAGGCCTTTCCATTCTCAGCCTGCTTCGGTGGTGGCTTCGATGCGATCTTGGATGAGATTTTTCCAGCTGCAAAAGGAGAAGGGGTTGAGGAAGTGGGCTTCTCTACAGACTCTCCTTTCTCTTCTGCTTTGTTTTCTCCACTCGCGGCCCGAGCCCTGATATGCCGACCAGATCCCGTGCTCACATTCGACAATTGTGCCTGTGAGACACGCAATTCGTCAGCTGAACAGACACTTCAGAACCCTTCATTGCTACACCCTGGATATGCAAACCTCAATTCCACACCATCTCAAGCAATTCAGAATAGATACAACACTGTTCCGAGTCAAGAGAGTTATTTGTAAAGTCACCCAAAGGTTTCAATGAAATAACCCCTCTTTTGACCTTTAATAGTTATCTGTTCACTCTAAACAGTTATTACATCGATAGAATCACTTGGTAGAACCGTTGTTAAATATGCAAGAGCTCGGTGGCTTCAAAACTCAAATCAAACCAATTCTAGTCGTCTTCCTCACTTATGAGCAGATTTCAGATTAATTGAAAAATATTGAGAGATCATTTTAATTGTTCAGATTGAAAAATAGAGGAGGTAACTTATTGAGACTTAGGTGAATTTAGAAATAACTCTAAAGTTTGGGAGCCAACAGCTTCAAAATTGCAGGCATAAACTTTGCACAGGAACATTCCACCCTGAAACTACTAGTAAAAAATGCACCCGGCTCATAAAACCAAAACCCCGTAAACCTTCAAGTGACGATGTCAATTTCCCATCCAAAACCTATATTAGGAGTTAAACAAGACATGGGATACAGGTTAAGTACCACCAACACATCAGTTTGCACAGCTTACAGATTCAGTGAAGCCGGAGGAACGCTGCTGGAATTGACGAAGCGCCCTCACCGAAGACGACAAGCGCGCTTTTCGCGAGAGTGAGATCTCAGGCGAACCGACAACGAAGGCGCGGCTGCCGCAGACTCCCGAAGCCGAAGCCAATGAGCTCCCATCTCTCTGCACCAAAACGCGCAACCGGCCAGTCAGTACAACCGCATCCAAAACCAATCAGCAACTCCCAAACAAAGAGGAGCGGCGCAGACCAACGCCGAGGAGAGCGCCGGATGGTGGCCCACGCTGGCAGCAACGCTCGCCATTGCTGCTGCCGCCCTCAGCTCCGAGTGCCAGAGCCCACCAGGTGAAAAAGAAACGGCGCAAAAGGGTGCAATTCGGGCAGAGAAGGGACGACTGATTTGTTCGGATGGTGCACGTTGCCGGGGATTTGGAATGAAGCGATGCTGAAGCGGTGATGCGAGAACGCGAGCGCGAGCAGGTGCGAGACGCAAGCAGCCAATGGCCACAGCTGCGCGACACGGCCTCGTTGAAGTCCGTCGCAGGATATATATCTTCATCCATCTCGACGACTGCCCTCATTCATCCATCTCCACAACTGCCCTCCGCAATTAGTTCAGAAGCGAAAAAAAAAATCTTGGGAAATTGAGCAAGCGAAGAAATTGTACTGGACTTCTTTGTAAGGTGAGGCAAAGATACCAATCATTTTTTTTTTAAATTCTTTTCTCGTTCTTACTATGCATAAAAATATTGGAAATAAAATTGATAGATTTCTTTTATTTACCCCTAATTTCATTATTGTGTTTTTATAGTTTTATTATTTATTTACTAATATACATGTTTGATGTACCTAATGGGGCAAGGGCGGTCTCGACTCTATGGTGAAGTAAGAGTTGTCAAAAATTTGAAGAGTCATTGGTTGATCAAATTGCGATTGTAAAAATGATTCATTGTAGACAACAATGTGCATTATTTTTTCATCTCAATGTGATTTTCTTTCCAAAAGTGCCGAAACATTTTTTGGAGTCGTCACGCGCAAAAATGCAACATTGTAATGTCCATGCAAGAAAAGTTCTTGATCAAGTAGATACCAACTATGGGAAGTGTATGTCCTTGTGACTTGTTGATAGTCATGGCATACACGATGTGGATTGGAAATTGCTTCTCGCCTATTAGAAAAGGAAGTTTGGCGCTCTTAGTAAATAAAGGAAACTGTGGTGTAAATGCAACGTATTCTGTACAATTGCATGTAAGGACTTCTGCCTCAATCACTCGAATTGAGTAGTGGTGGACGATGAGTGCAGTGCCATTGCATAGTCACCTTGATGAATCTAAGTTATGTTGAAGCATCACCGGTGTACCAACTTTAAATGTGATCTTATGTGATGGCTACCCGCTAAATTTCAACGAATTTAAAAATTAGTTTGAGACCTATCAGCGCTATCTTCACCGTCCACTTTGTTAGCGTTTAAGAGAATTGGCTTGCTCCAGGCACCATATCAAGTACAACAACGTTGGTTTTGCCACGTCTTCGTTGCATGTTATAAGAATAGTGTTTCCTTCCGCTATGGCCAGTCGCAAATTTGAGATAAATTTCGTCCATTGGTCCTTCATAGTCTGCTAAGGCAATAATATATTGGAAAAATAGTGGACATAATCTTCCTCAACAATGTCCAGTTTGTTTTTTTCAAATGCCAAAAGTCAATCCGCAAATATGCAATCAGACCCCAAAATCAGCAAGCATCATAGAGGTTGTAGCGGCATACATATTTCCATGTAAAGCGCACACTTCAATGTTGCCCCATAGGTAAGACTCTTTGATAGATGTTGCGACAATGTCTAGCTGCAAGCCCTTTCAAATACCAGGCGAGATTATTTGAAACTGTTGCACATCCCAAAAGCAAATCTTTCAAAAGGCACATTTTACTCAGTTATGTTGCGGAGTATACGGTTGACAGCTTTGAAAGCAAGCTTATTGATAATTGGTGTCTTTTTTCAGCAAATGAGCATTGTACAGTACACTATATTAGTTCTACTAGATTCCTTTGTCTATGGAAGGCGGGTTCAACTCAATTGGAACTTAAAATCTTGATTGAGTGATCTTGCTTTCTTGTAGCAACAACGCTATCATGATGCACTTTATTGAAGTGCGTCACATTGGTTTAAAATTGTTTTATTAGTATAATTATGGAGGGAGATATTTGTACAAAAACTTATAATCATTTGAGGTGGGGTGAATGAATATTGTTGCCTTGGTTGATTGTTCAATCCTTGAAGTTATTTGCTTCAAGGATACCAACCCAAGTATCTTCGTTTGCGGGTTTAGGAAAGTTTGAGTCTAGCAAGAAAAGGGATGAAGGTTTTCCTTGGGCAAGGGAGGTTTTGGGGAAGGAGGGAAGGGAGGGGAGGGAGAAAGAGAGAATAGAAGGTTTGGAGGAAGGAAGGAAAGAAGGAAGGTGACAATGCTGTCAAGGGTTGAACAGGAGGTCAGCTCGGAAAGATAGGAATATTGGATGGAGGAGAAATTTAGCAAATCTAAATGAAATATGAATGACATTGTAAAATTTTGACGTAGAAAGGACAATTGGTGTAGGAGGTATAAAAGGTGAAACGGAAGGGGGTTCCTAGCAGAGTCTTGGGCAATGAATTCAACTTTCAAGGGTGGTTTGGGTTTTTCTTTTCCACATTCTAGGTTCTCATATAAGTGTTTTGGAACTTTGAGCACGGAAAGTATTAGAAGTTAGCATTGCAAAGAACTATTGCATATAAAATCAAAGTTGGGACAAGAAAGGAATCACCAAATTTATTGTTGAGGGTTTTGAAGGCCTGCGGCGGCAATGACTTTCAAGAGCGGTTTGGTTCTTTGCTAGCCAATTGCTATGTTTTTATCCTTTTCTTATGAGATTTTGAAAAAAAAATAGGCTTAGAAGTTAGCTTTTAAAAGAGCTATTACTAGTGGAAATCTTAGGTGGATGACAAAGATTTGGTCATTTTGGTGTGAAGGGGTTTGGAAGGCTACAACGGCCGCATTTTTCATGAGGGGTTTGATTATTTTCATGGCAATTTCTTGGTTTTTATCGTCTTCAGATGAGATTTTGAAAGAGGCTATGTTTGGAGGTTTGTTTTCCTATGAACTATGGCGCATTGACATTAAAGTTGAGATGAGGTAAAAATCAACATATTAGTTGGGGGTTTTGGGGCTTCTGATTTGCTAAGGTTTGAGTAGTGTATGAGGCTAAGGAAGAGTATTGGATGCATCTACACACTAAGGATTCTTCTTAACATTATACTCGTCTTTAACATTGTAGCTACATTATATATTTAAATATTTTAGAAAAAATATTGTGCTTTTGGTTCTTTTTATTGTTACCTAATAGCATCCATGGACCCAAAGTTTCCTTGAAAAGATTCTTTCTCTTGACAAAGTGGCAATTTCGGACAAAAAAATTGTCAAAGCAATTTGATTTTGCAAACAAAAAATTTAGAATGAGATTTTCATGTACATCTTTACGATACCACCTGGTTTGTCTTAAAAAAAATTCTTGACAAAGATTACAAGGGTGCTTAATTGCATGGCTCTTCTGTAAATGTTTCTCTTCTTGCTATTCAACATTTCAAACTAATGATGACCTTATTCACTTGATTCTATGGCGTTCTTGTTGAGCTACTCCAAAAATAAGTTGATATGCTTACAAATCTTCCATGGGGAATATAAATTGAGGCAAATGAAATTGTTCAGCAACTATGCAAATGTTGCAAGCACTTGATCGATCAAGTTTAGTATAAGACTATGAATATGCTCCTCTGATGGTTGCTCCACTCCATTCTAGTCTAACTACTGCCCGGAGTTATTTGATAAATTTTCAAGAAACTCTCATAGTTGCCGTGAGTCTGCCAAAGGTCCAAATGCCAAGATGATTTTTAAAATGGAATGAAGTCGAGCACTTGAGTGCATCATTGGAGCTTCGCGGAGGCATTGCTCCATCATTGGAGCTTTGCGGAGGCATTGCTTCATTATTCATATAAGGTCCACGCGCAACGCATGTGGCGTTGAAAATCTCAATGCCTTTAAAAGCACGCATGTCTAGAAAATATGTTGCACCTTTCACCTGCGTCAAAAGTGTTCAAAGAAAGTATCTCACTTGCATCAATGGATTGACAAGGTGGATACGCCCTATTGCAAATTTCCTCTTTTGGATTGCCCATTTTCTCTTTGGCTACCATGTGAAGCAAATAGTGCACATATGACAAATCTCACATAAGTGAAGTGTCTAACTTGCCTCAAAGCATTCTATCAAAGTTGTCTTCATAGCTTGATCCGTAATGAGAATGTCCGCCAGATTTATATTTGCATCATAGGTCTGAAACTACTAATTTTGGTAAATAGATCTGCAAACTTTGGATTGCTAGAGATCTATTGTGCATTGAAAACCAAATAGCCTCTACAATGCCTCCAGCGTATAGACTTAGCAAGCACAATTGTATTGTTGAGTCTCCTCATTGCTTTCCAAGACCAAAGTTGCCCAATCTTGTCTTTGAATACGATTTTGAAAAGGTATTTCACAACCATGATCGACAAACATATATGTTAGCAACATGATCCAAAAATTATTGAGTTGGCCTTCAAACAACAATGCAAGGGCGGTACAAAAAACTTACTCAAACGTTAATGTAGGCATTGTAATCATATACAAAATACAAAATGTGTGGTACAATCCAATAGTTGTCAACATGATGTCCTTTGTTGTCAACTTAAGCATCAGTCAATTCATCTCTTGTACAATATATAGCTATTTCTATTCGCGCATATTTCTTCGGCATAGTCACTAAGATATTGCTTGGTATATTTATCATCTTCCATGCAAGGGGTGCTAAGATTTTGCATGCTACAAGGCCTGTACACCAAATAGTGTGTTATTGTCTCGTAGGCATCAAGATGAGTGACCGGATCCGATAGTTTCGCAGTCACTCTTGAGTTGATCTTGTTTGTAATTCTCAATTTTGATTTGTTGTCAAGAATTAACAAGATGTGCACGTGCGGTAGGCCTCGCTATTAGATTCCAATCACCCAAGTGTATCCTGTACTTTACTAAACACTTTGCGGTCCTTGAAATCTGCACATATGATTCTGGAATCTCAAGTTGAATACATGCGCAACCAAATCAAGTCAATCATATGATGTCTGCTCCGTATATTGTCTTGTGATTTCTCTTTTTTGTTGTTATCTCAAGCCATTTCAAGTTATACGAGAACGCCACGAAATGGTTTGGCCATTTAAACATGTTGTTGCAGTTCGTAGAGACAGTATTCCTTCGGAATGCATCCAATCGTCACTAAATGCTTCGGAAGTAACCGCTCCGGTTTCGTTCCCACAGAGACCTAATGTTCTTTTCCAAACACTCCGAATTATTAAACTTATCACAACAATCGTTTACAAGTTAGTTATATTATTTACTTATGTATGGTAGATCCGGATCCTTCCGGAGTTCGGATATTGTACAACGATTTCCGAAAAGTGGTTTCCGGAAGTCTGGAGGGTAGTTTGATTTGTCTCTGTTCCTCCTCAGAGAATCTCATGGAGTTTTTAAGCAAGTGGCCGGAGTCCACCGATCATGTTTTGTGTAAGTGGCTGGATTTCCCACTGCCCTGTGACTTAAAGTGACTAGGCACCCACTGTCTGGAACTTATAGTGACGGAACACCACTCTCCCTACGCTGCTAACTAGTGATTTGATTGTTGCTGCTAGACTTAGTCTCTCACGACACCCGGAAGGCCTTCCGGATGTGGTCACACATAGACAAGTCCGGACTACAACGACATTCCGGTTAGTAAGGTTGCGATTCTCCGGAGGAAGGCTACCATTTACAATGGGATACTTTGTCTAGATTAACGTATCAGACTTTTTCTTATCTTGGGGGAAAACTCCGGCCTTGACCGGAATCCAGTTTATAACGGATTCTTCCGTGATCCAGAGATTACTTAGAACACCTCTGCAGTTCATCTCTTCCCCTCCTGGCTACTTCCGGACCCTAGAGTCTACCATGAACACCTCTGCAATAGCCCTCCAGCTCTCCCAAGCGATCTCCTGACACAAATCCTGACAAGTTTCCCTCTAGCAAAACAATTGTATCACTCCACTCCGGAAGAATACTACGCAACCACACACACAAGAATGGATCCGTTGCTCACAAAGTTCCACACATCACCCCACAAGTACAAGATAGCAAGTCTAAGTACAAAGGGCAACGTATATTTCCAGGCTAGAAGAACAAGATGAAGGTTTTTTCCACAAAACCTCACTACTAAGTACTAACTAAGCCCCTTCTAACCTTAGCTTTCCTCCAAGCTACTCCTATAGGAAATCCGCTAGATCTTATCTAAAAGATCGGAGAAATCCGGAAAGGTCCTAGATCGGATCTCAGATCCTATAATCTCGGGACAGTTCCGGTTCTGGAATTCCTATGCTAGCTACAAAACTGACACTCGATTCTGTCAGCAGCCGGGTGCACTTGGGGCCCCATCGTTAATCGTTGCTGATCCGGAATCTAAACCCAAAAAAATACTAAACCTAACTAACCTAAGTCGGAACACCTGGTCCCCGATTTCTTCCACTCCTGTGAGATGGAGAGATCTCCATCGAAGCTCGTTGCTTGCCCTTTGCTTTCTTCGATGTTGCTGGCAAAAGGGTGGTCTTCCGGGACGACGGTCTGGTTGCTGGAGAAATCCTAACCACGGGAGTCTTGGACTGAGGCGGTGGAAGGGGCTGTTCCAGTGAACCTTCCGGAAGTAGAGGTGCTGGTGGTTCTATCTCGGAGGCTGACCCGTTCTCCCGGACCAAGTCTCTGTAGCTTCCGGAAGGATTCCTTGGCCTGGGCGCCAATCTCCGGGACACGGACTTTGGTGGTGCTGGGAGGTCGCCTTCCGCCGGAGGATCTGGCAGACGCATATTGGGTGGCGACAGTAGATTCGGAAGCTTCTTCAGGATCTCACTCGTACTCGGGTTGGGAGGTAAGATGCCCTTTGTCGGTGTCCGAGGTGACGGAGTGTCGAGCGACTCCGGATTCGCTGAGGTACCCGAAGCTGGAGTTGTCTTGGCCGGTGGTTTCGGAGGGGCCGTGGTCCGTTCTGGGGTCCTGGCTCCTTCCGGTACTGGTGCTGCTGGGTCTTCCGGAAGCACCTGGGTGATGTTGTCAACCAGCAGCTTCATCTGCTCCCAGGTCCGCCCCATCTTCTCCGCTTGATCCAGGAGAAACCGAATGATGTTGGTCCGGGTCACCTTCTTCTCCTTCTCCACCACTTCGATGAAGAATTGGCTCCGGTTGACCACAACATTTGGCACCTCCAAAGCCTTCCCGAGCTCCGTCAAAGCAGCTGCGGAGGCATTGGCCTTTTCTTCTGCCAGTTTCCGGCCCATCACCGCCAGAGCTGCTTCCTGAAGGTAGTGCTTTACCTTCTTCTCCATCTCCGTGCTAGCTTTGTACATGGAGGAGATTTGGAGATACAGCGCCTTCGTGTCCGTCTCCCTGCTCCGGAGTTCCTCCACTCTGGTGATGGCGTCTTCCAGCCTGCCGACGTCCACACTCCGGAAGATTTGCTCTACGCTGGTGGTGATGATGTAGTTGGTCTCCTTAAGGAGCCCAACTCTCCAACCGATCTCGCGCGTGAGCTCATCCATGTGCTTGAGCTGACCCTTGGAGTCCTCCCGGTCAACCTTCTTCTTCTTCAGGCTGGTTTCGCTGAGGGTCCGGACTCGTCTTCTCTGGACGACGCAGATGAGCTGAGGGTCTCCGGACCCTGCGGCACTGGTTCCTTCCTCTAAGGTCTCTTCGGAGCCCTCCGGCCTTCCGGAGTACCTATGGTTGTTGCTTCTGGCACAGGCTCCTTTCCTCCGGATTCTTCCTCCGACTCGTCACCTCCATACTTCTGGAAGTTGAGAATTTCGTCGTACTGCCTGACCTCCGCCGGAGTTAGCTGCTGGTGGTGACAGTAAAGGTGCACCACATATGAGGCCAGGGGTGTTGCCGATTTCTTCACCTTTAGGAGGTTGGCCACGAGACGGTTGATCATCTCGGTCATTAGAGTCGCCCAATCTACGACGATCTTTCCCCATGGCCATGGGGACCGTCTCCATCGAGTAGATCTAATTCCTTACTTTCCCTCGATGTTGTCACTGTACGCACCGTCCTCACACAAACCTCCCTAACGGACGCACGTCCGTTCTAACCGTCTAAGCTTCTCAACCCTAACGGCAAGCGCTTGGAAAACCGTAAGAGTGAGAGAGAGAGAGAGAGAGAGAGAGAGAGCGCTAGAGCGAAACCTCAACACGCGAAGACGAAGTGAAAAGAAGGGGAATGCTATTCTGTGAGCAGTGAGCGGTGAGTTGTGAGCGGTGAGCTTTGAGCGGTGAGTAGAAAAAAAAAGTTTTTTTGCAGTAAGTTGTTCCGATTTATAAAAAAATTAGCGATTCATGAGTAATAGGAGTACCTATGACCGTAAATGACTAGGGAAAAATAGAACTTATAAATAGAGGTTTAATTTAAGTATAAAAGTAATGAACTTGGTTTTAGGATTTAAGAAGTTACCCTATGACCGTAGACCAAGATTACTAGGGTATAAGTAAAACAACGCAGGTAATTAGAAAAATTTGCCCTGTATGTTTAGGGTAATGAAATGGATAACCGAGGAAATTTGGCAATAATAGAGGCCTATATCCGTGTGAATTTGAGAGTGGAACAACCGGTATATTTATGAACGATATGTATTAGTGAAGTGAGTATGTATGGGGTATGGGAGTGGTCTAGCCTCCGTAGACAATTTGCACTAATATCCATGAAAGCAATATGAATTGGCTTGTTTATGCATATGTTTAATTGTATGACTCTTTAACCCCTAAAAGACCATGATCACTTTCGCTCTAAAACCAGTCCAAAATTGTCACTGCCAAAAAGAGACATGAAAATCACATTCTAAAGTGAATTTTGGATTTTCAACCGTAAGATCTTAAAATATACTTCTATATAAACATGCCATTCAATTTTGGTTGCAATCCATCGCACGGATTGACCGATATTAGTGTTTAAAGTCAAAACAATGGTTCATTTTCTTCCCTGCGTTGATTAGATCAGCAAACTTTGACTTCACTTTGTATCCAATTTTTGCATTCTAAGAGGTCTAAATCTTTTATCATTGTCTTAAGCATGATGTTGTTTCCCAACTGACCAATTTTTAGAGGTAAAAAAGGGGTGTAGCATATTCAAAACAAGTGTGCAAGGACTGGAGGTCCAAAAATTGCCATTTCACGTTTTATTTTTTTGAGAACTACGTATGTATTTGAATGATAATCCAAACGGCCAATAAGAAGGTTTTCACCACATATTGTTGTTGAAAAAATAAAAAGTGAAAAACATGAAGATCTCTAGGTTTTATGTAGAAAAGATGAATGTTTTTTCCCCCGTTGACGGACAATGTGTGAAAATGTTTGACTTGGAATTAAATGCCTTTTTACACTAAAGACAAGTTTTTTTTTGATAATTTAGGAAGATGGAAATATTCTTTATATGTGTGAAAAATCTCATTGTCAATAGAAACTTTTGTCAAAAAGTTTGGAGGTGCCCGGAGTCCCCACTTTTGGCTTTAAGTGGTACTAACTTTCAAACCATAAATCCAAAAAATAAAATAAAAATATGACCACAAAGCTCTTATCAGAGGCTATCTTGTATAAAATTTTCAAATAAAAAAGATTTTTTTTCGAATTGTAGGTACATGCCCGAAATCCAATTTGACCCCAGGGGGACGTTTGGTCCTTAGGGGTTAATTATATTTGAAAATCCTAGCAAATATAACACAGGGAACGGCAAAAAATATTTCATTAACAAATAAGCTTGAAGATGATGTTGAGCTCAATTGTAGTCGGATTTATCAAAATAAAACACAATTGAACTTGAATTTAGAAATAAAACAAAGATAACTACTCCATGTCATCTGAACTATCCTCGCTATGAAATCCTTCGTGTGCCTCAACATCTAGGTATTTCGAAACACCCTCGTGATAATTCCGGTGGTGACATCGAGGTCGTGGAGATCTTAGCCTGGACATCATTGCCGCCGCTGTTTCAACGTAAACTGGAAGAGTGAATGTATGCGGTGGAGATAGCGGTAAGGGCCGCAACATAAAAGGAATACGAGAAGTTTGCTCAACTCTGCAAAAATAAGAGAAAATGAATGAAATGTCTACACTTCAAACAAAGCACATATTTATGTTGATTGAGAAAATAACATAATTAATTCTAAAACTTACTCACATAAAGGAATGCGGTTGCTCTTCTGTTTCTTCTGAGGGGCTTCTTCTGGCATACGTCGAACAACTTTTCGCTTTGGCAATATTGGGACGGTGGGTGACTTGGGAATGAGTGGTGCCAGGAGAGATTGAAAAATCTCTGAGTCTTCTTCAAAAGCCACTATGTGTCGACCAAGTGACTGACAAGCGCGAATGGCGGGTCCTATAAAAGAGAGAGCAATGGAAAATGATGCTTTAGTCCTTATTGAAGAAGAAAATAGTAAATGAAAGTTTAAATATATGTGGAAGAAATGCTCACCGGTGGAGGCATTCCAATCAAGAACAATGTCCTCAATTGAAGTCAACGATTCAATCATAGACTTCAAGAAATCATCGGATTTCTCCGAGGGCCCTGCCAAGGTGATTCTCCACGCAAATGCTGAGTTGAAGCATTTACCGGATTGAATAATATGTCCAGCTCCCCCAATGGAGCGCTAACACGGAATCCCAAGACATCAGTAGTATGACGTACAAATAATTGGACACAAAAGCGCGTGCCCTGAAGCAAAGTACAATTATATTCAGTGTAAATCTCCCAAAAATTCATGATTTTGATTGCCAATACATCAACAATAGCAAATAAAAATTATATAATTAAAATATATAATTACCGTGGCAGAAGGATCTCGAGGTAAAGCAAGAGGGAGCTGATTTAAAGCCCACCAATCGTTTAGTAACTTCGAATCGTATGTTACTGCACATTCTTCAATCTCCAATTGCAAATCTCGGTTGTTGGCATGAAACAGAAGCAAAGCTGCATTGTCATGGAGATAGTTGTCAACAAACTCAAAAATGGTATCAATGTACTTCTCCAGCCTAACATTCCACGGAGGAATGGCCGAATGAGGAACAGAGATCCCTGGAACGGGCAAATTCTCTGGAATGTCGGCAATTATAAGATCCAATCGAGAGTGCTTGTAAGTTTCACTTGAAACTTGATCTGCTCCAACCTGGAAAGTAATTAATATAAGAAATTGGATACAATGTTTTACATAAATTTCGACAAACAAAAGTGATAAAATAAAATCATACCTTTGATATGAATTCATGAAGACGAGCCCAAGGCTGTGGTGGACCATCGGGCTGAGAAAGAGACTGCATGAGCGAAAATAGAGAGCAATTCAGAATTAAAGACTCTGAAGAGACAATTTGAATTGGTGCAACGGATGACTCTGATTGTTGAAATTGACGTTGTTTGCGTTGGTGAACCTCCATACGTGTAACTTCAATAAGAGTGGATCCTCCAGCTTGAGAAGATGCCATGACCGGCGATGAATTCCAAGCAAATTCATTATCTCTGGTCACATCTGTTTGGTTTGGTAGCACAGAAACATTAACAGTTGCCCTTGATGCAAGGGCAGTAGCTAGAGCCTCTTCAATCTCAGCCTTCTTAGCCGCCTCCGCCTTCTGAGCCACTTCAATCTCCAACTTTGCCTTCTCAGCCTTGGTCAAGCGCTTCTTTTTGTTCGAAGTCTTGTCTTGGACAACAACTGGCCGCACAGAGGACTGCTCGTGTTCTAAATCCTCGCCCTCAGGATTAGTTGAAACATTGGGGGATGTAGAACCACAAAGACTACTGTAAAGCTCCAACTCCTCGTCTGGAATGAAATTAGAGCTACATTCAAGGTACCATCCACCACCCTTTAAAAGAGGGACGGAGTATTTCTCCTGCTGAATATTTGTGAAAATACATAGATCCGAAGAAGATTGAATCCATGGAGATAGGAAAACAGGACATGAGACAACTCCAAGCGCATTTTTAGGCATCAATTCCCTTATAATGTACCTAAATGAACACAAAACAACGTGATAAGAAATGAGTGAATGAATTTGAAATGTTTAAAGAGGCACAAAGTGAAGAAATTAAATGAAAAATACCTGTAGAATAGACGCTTGATGAGAAGGTCACCTTCCAGTAAATCATCGAAGTTTGATCCCTTCAGAAATGGTGGCTTAACACTTGCATGGACAATATGCATGAATGCCTTCTCCTACAAGATCATACGCCATTTCTCAATATAGTCCGACGGACGCATAATCCCCGGAGAGGCGTTCCAGTCCACAGTGAATGCACCCGACTTACAAAGATTCTCGAATTCAGAAATGAAGCTATCTTCAAGCTGAATAATGTAAACAAATATTAGTAAACAATGAATGGATATATGATCAGAAAATAACAACAAATGAAAGATTGAATCACCTGTGCCCAAAATGATGCACGATTCAGGAATAAGTCAAGTGTGTTGTCTTTGAAACGTGCACTTGGGAATCGATAGGAAGATCGAATTAAAGGAGGAGAATTCCACTGATGCAACCACCTTGCTTTGAAAAGTGGCCCAACATTAGAGGTTGTAACCTTCTGCAACCTCTCGATAGTCATTTCAGTTGTTTTGAATTGACTGAAATGATTGTTGATCTACAAGAGGAAAATTCTAATGAATATGATGAAAAATAATTAACAAAAGAATTATCAAATTGTCTAAACAATCATTGAAAAGAAAGTAAGATAATAAGGGAAAAAATACCTCTTCAAAAAATCATTCGCCGTGCTTTGGATTTGCAACAGAAAGATATTTGTGAAAATCTTTGTTTTTTATGGATTTCACCATCGATGCTTCAGCAACATTCATAACTCTCCACACACCTTCTGCCGTTCTCTCCTCTGCAGGCGTGGTTCTTTCGTATTCGATGGCGGCTTCGTCAGCAACTCGAGCGAGGTCTTGCTGCAATAAACAATATTGTTTGAGACATATAAATTTGATATTTTCATAGTGTTATTTATTCTTTAAACAAAAAATATAAATTCATAAGTGATACAAAAATTCAAAATACATGTTGAGAAAGCACTTACCCGGTATAAGAAGGATATGAATACATCAATAGTCAAAGGATACCAAGCTGCACGCGACTGTCTAACTTTCACACAAGACTTGAATTCTGTGGAGGTCAGAAGTTCCTTGAAGTCTTCAAGCTTGAGGGACCCATAATATCGAATGCCTTGCAACCTTGCAGGGAGACTGACCTTTACATGGTTATTCTGAGTTGACCTGCATATTTATAATCAAATATGTCAATCCAAAGTCAGAGATAATAGAAGATAATTAATAATCAAGTTATCAATGGAAAATCAAATATGGGTGGATGGTAATACCAATTTACATCGTGCATACAATTAAGCAGAACCGAGATCTGCCCTTTTGGATTGAGCACAACACTGGAAACCGAGTAATGCCAGGATTTGTCATTGGGGTGAACGTCATTAATATAGCGCCACCATGCATTATATCTGTGGTTTCCATCCCACACAAAAAACATTTTTCCTTTGAAATGTGCATACTTCGGATTTGAACCCAAAAACTCCTCAAATTTCTCATTGGCCGATTGCCAATGAGAATTCCAACTTGCCTTGATCTCAGAAGACACATCACGGGTTAACTCAGCATCGTCAAACAAAGAAATATAAAAAGAACGATCACCGTCAATGTGTCCGCCTTCAAATCGCTTCTGAAGGACGCATACATCGACCTCCTGCACAGGACGAATACGTGGCAATGGAACCATCCTGCAAAGAGGTACGTAAAAGGGGCCTTTGGTGACGCGCATATTTTGAAGGACAGTCACAAAATTTGATTTCTGGTGAAGTCGTCGTGCCCTCTCTCCATCTTGAACATTGACCAAACCACTTGGGCATTTTGGTGAATCATCTTCAGAATCAAATGAAGAAACGTCCTGTATTTTAAATTTACATATTAAAGTATTCAATAATTGATAACACCTGCGACAACATTACTAAATGCAAAGAGTTGCTAATGCCACAATCTTGAAAAATAACTAATGTTTAAAACAAATGATTAACTAACCTGAATTTCTGGGTTGAGAGGGCCTTTCTTGTCGTCTTGAGTTGTGTTGACCTCTAAAGAAACTTCCGCATTAATCTGAATAACAATGCACATACTTTTGAGAATGATAAGGCACATGATATACATAACCATAGGTATTTGAACAAGTTACTATAAATTAGAATACACATTACGTCAAATCTTAAGTCAATAATGAGGTCATTGTTGAATTCATTAAAGCCATTGTCGAATTCATTAACTCTATAGCCAACAAAGACAACATTAGATCAGAATAAAAATTTAAGCATAGCCTCTTTGAACAAGCTTTTGTCCACAAAGGCTATTCACGTACTTCTTAATTGTCAGTTTTCAATTAGTTTATTGAATCACAATTGAACAAAAAGAGTAGCTTCGTCCACGAAGCCTTCTCACAACATTCAAATGTTCAAAAGCAACTATAGTTTGACAGCATCACAAGAGGCTTCGTCCATGAAGCCTTATCATAACATTCAAATGTTCAAATGTTCAAAATCAACTTTAGTTGGACAGCATCACAAAAGGCTTCGTCCACGAAGCCTTATCACAACATTCAAATGTTCAAATGTTTAAAATCAACTTTAGTTTGACAGCTTCACAAGAGACTTCTCACAATATTCAAATGTTCAAAATCAACTTTAGTTTGACATCATCACAAGAGAATTCATCCACGAAGCTTTCATTCATAAATTCACACTCTGAACAAGAATTCATATTTGGACTATGAAACCACATTAAATCAAACAAAAATAAGCGTTTCAATTCATCACATGTTGAATTAAAGAGTTCAACCATACCATAGGTTGAGATGATCCCTCGATAATGCCAATATCACCAACATTTGTGGTACTTACTCCTCTTGGTATGCTCTGCCACATGCACACAACAATTTAGAATCCACGGTCGCAGAAGTTCTCAGCTCACAATGGCATAACATCAAAAATTGCCAATATATAAATGAGGCTTCGTCAACAAAGTCTCATTGGACATGCATGATAGCTCATGTCCATGTTCCAGCACAAAAACATGCTTCGTTGACAAAGCTTCATGGCTCAAACTCTGGTGGTACTAGAAGAACATTCTGATGAACTCAAAGAACATGCTTCGTTGACAAAGCATAACAATTTGCCTCAAACATGCTTCG
This sequence comes from Bryoerythrophyllum caledonicum, assembly GCA_963971425.1. Classification (NCBI taxonomy): domain Eukaryota; kingdom Viridiplantae; phylum Streptophyta; class Bryopsida; order Pottiales; family Pottiaceae; genus Bryoerythrophyllum; species Bryoerythrophyllum caledonicum. The sequence goes on along the minus strand of OZ020516.1, from coordinate 35,407,640 downwards.
TTGACGAAATTCCATCGTACTCAAAGTTGTTGCTGATTCATTCACAAAATTTTCAAACTTGCTACTGATAAAATTTCTTACTTGCTGCTGTTCGTTTATAAAATTCAGAGATCTTCCTGTGTCGTACGAACATGATTTGTTATGACGTCGTCCACAAAATCTTTTTTTCATTATTTTTAAAAACATGTCATTACTGTGATTTTATGAATGACGTCGCAGAAAAAATGATGTTTTTTTATGACGAGAATGCTGCAGTGATGTGCTATAAATCATTAGATGCCAAACCTGCGTGTTGAGTTTGAACTGAAATTTGGTCTTCACTTGGCTCAAGTCATCTGAGAATCTAGTAAAAAAGTGCACAGATGCTCACCTTGTGGCCTGAGAAGGAGTCAATGGTTGCCGCTAAAGGAGATGAGTACGCCATATCGTCCAATCCAGCAACAATTCCTCCTCTACATATGACCTGCCAGACCAACACAACAAATTAGATTCAAAGAAAACAATAAAAAATTTCCACTCACTGAAAAGGTTTTGTTAGACCACGAAGCCAAAGCCTATCGATCACAAAGCCTAAGGTCGGTGATCCATGAAGTTAAGTCACACGAAGCCAAAGTTTTGGATCGTTAAGGACGTAAGTTCCTGGAGTTCTCGACGTCCAAAGAAGAGGGTGAGTAACAGGCTTCGTCGACGAAGCCTTAGTTGACAGCTCAAACTAGTTGTCACTTCAGAAGATAGTATGTGCTCTCAAGCTAAAAGGAGCTCTGACACCTCATGATGTGCATCCACGTTGAGAATGTGGATCCACACTTCCTAAATAGGTGCAAAGTCCTCACGCAACTTAAGCGCGTATCTTGAGACACAACCAAAACAAGGCATCCTGGAGATGTCAAAATCCTAGCATCCTGGAAATGCTGCCGCAGATCCTGTAAATGCTGCCGTAATTGGTGGCACGTTCATGAGTTCATGTGGGCATGATCATGTCAATATCCAGTCTAACCAGTCTATCCAGTCCTAACTTCGATATAGCTTCCGAGTCTATCCAGTCCTAACTTCGACGTCGAGTTCCGAGTCTATCGAGTCCTAACTTTGACGTCTAGTTCCAAGTCAATACCTAGCTACCGAGTCAAGACCTAGCTGCAAACGTCCACTCCAGTCCTAACTTCGACGTCCAGTTCTGCACTTATCCACATGTACGTGGTGGACATTGCTCATAAACCGTGCATGGTGACCCATGCTCACGCGCAGCTTCCATCCGCTTCCTTCCCAGCAATTCCTTCTCACCACTACACTAATCACTGAATATAGTGTAGAGGGATGATTGATGTAGATCACCCATACTAATTTCCATCAAAGCATGTGCATGCCAAGTTGTGATTGGATATTTGTTCTCAAGCAAGTGTGTGTTAGTCAACAAATACAAAAATTTCCCTACAAAAATTTCACTAAAATTTACTATATTTAGTAATTTTTTTTCCGCCCCTTCAATTTCCCCGGTGACACGTCGAGACAATTAGGAAAAAACATACTTTTTGGTTTGGAATCACAGTCTCCACCGCTTCTGGAGTTGATTGTGCCTCCGCTAGTGATGGGATTGATTCCTCAATATCCTCCGTAATTGCATCGGTTCCTCGTCTTTCCTTGTCCTTCCACACACATAATAGTATAAAATATTAGATGAAAGTATTGGAACAATGAAGATGAAGTTAGCTAGGTCAACACATCATTGTTACATAAACTCCTGCAAAGACATTAAGAAATTGACGTAAACATAACTATATACTACTAACTAAATAGTCTTACAACTGAATCTCCTTCATTGTCAAGAACAAGGTGTTGTTCTCCATCTCTATCACGTTGTCTTAGATTATACGACAACACCCTTGCGGTATTAGAAATGTCAATGTCAGAAATATTTGCCTTTCTCCTTCCCATCCTAGCCCTCTGCAATTGCTTACGACTTGAAAACAGGATGCCTTGCCTCCTACGCTTCTTCTTCCTCTCACTTTCTACAACTAGACAATCTATCGTAGTTTCCTCATTCTAACCTTATGACAATTCCATAAACTCAGGCGTACAAATGAATTTGGAAACCTCTCTTTTAAGGTTGTCAAAACACCTTTGAAAGACGCTTCTTAATTGAATTTAGAAGTTTCCAACTCATTGTTGCTATATTAATTTGCATACAACTTGGCAGAAATATGATAGCTTCCTCTCTGTGAGCCGCCGCCATTCACTTCAATAATTGTTCACACTTTATTTATAGCTTACATATTTATGAGTTGTTTGTCACTAATTGTTATTTTGGGTTCATTGTCGTCATTCTAATGCCTGATAATAACCAGTCACTATAATTCATGAACATGATGGGTTGTCAACCTTTCAATCTTATTCCAATCATATAGTGCAGTTAGAGTGCAATTATACACCGTGAATTGTGCCTTCGTCTATTCTTTAAAAGTTTCTCTAATTGCATCTATCCGCCGTCATTCACTTTCAAGAATAGGACTTGCAAAAATATCGAATATCAATGTTTACTTTTTCATTTACAGCTATTCTGTTAAAGAAACTTTATTCTTGGATTACTCCCAAAATTTACTTCTAGTAAATTGTTTACATTCGTCTATGTTAGAAGCTTTTGTTTGTGCAAGTACTTAATCTTCAGTGCCTCTGCTAAACTCCCTCTTTTGTATCGATTTCATTTTGTCCTTGTGAGGTTGCAATCTACTTAGACTACAATGGCCTTCATTCGTGCTGATTTGCATTCTGTGCCAGTTACATTTCCGTTGGGTGAAGATGGTCATGCCATGGTCACTTCCACAACTCTAGGTCTCAGGTTTCAATTCCGTGAAGAGTCTGTCTTTGTGGAAGAAGAGGTTTTTGACATTACAACGGGACAAGTCTCGCATGCTATTGGTCAGTTGTCGAGTACAAACGATGTGGGGACATTCTGGTTGCTTAAACCCGGAAAGTATCGGGCATACGGAGTCTCTGAGTCAGTTTCAGCAGCTTCCACTGAACTCCTTACTCCTCGGGAGTCTTCCACTATTAGCATTAAGACCCCAATGCTTTCCAAAGTCAAAATAGAGCCAGGTCTTGAGACCATCTATGAGCTTAGTGATGACTCGGACAGTGAAGACGTCCAGGGTTCACTGTTAGAACCAAAGTGTAGAGAGCAAAGGGCGCTATCTCCGCAAAGTATACGCCAAAAGTCAACTCATCCTATCAGTCCATCACGCTCCAGCGAGCCGTCAAAAACTCCACCAAGTTACTCAATCAGCGTAGTTCAATCCTTAATGAAACTTAGTGCACGTAAGAGGTCAAAAAACGTCTTGTCCCGAATAGATTTCAATGCAATTAAATTAGAGCAGGTAGAATTTCTTCCGCCTCAATACAATGGAGACATTGTTTTTGAATTTCCTCCGTTAGGAATCCATGGCCAGCAAACTGTAGCCAAGCAGCTTCGTGGCATGGACAAACGTTATGATGGCCATCCTTGGTCTCGCACCATCACGTCTAATATTCAAAACGAATTGGAACTTACATTCCGTACCTCTTCCTATCTTGGCCACCTCCGTTGTGACAATGTCGACTGTGAGTATCTTTCTCGAGACCATAGAACCGCCGATGTGAATGAGAATGAGTGGGATAGAATATCTGTCAAAGTGTTTGAAGTTGGATCCAGTCCTCCTACCGGTTCTACACTAGTTTGCAAAACATGTATTGCAGTTTGCCCTGCGAAGATATACTATGTGTATGGAACACCACACATGACGAGAACATGTGTGCATTTAGGATCTCACGACCATCATGTCAAGACTGGTGATTACCGTGACTTCATTGAGCTAACAGAGAGCTTGATTGGTGAACAGGTGGAACGGACTCCATCAGCAACTCGTTCTGCCATTGTGCTTGAAACAGCGAAGGAAGTACTTGGCCCACTCCTTTTGGCTAGAGCAGGCGAGGAATAGAAGACCTTGGAGCTCACGGAGTTGTTGCCACTCTTTGATCGGTGCAAGCATCTAACCTCTCCCAATCTTCGTAATCCTGTCTCTACTTTTAGGCATCTGCGATGGTATGGAATTATGGACAGCATTACCAAGCTTCGGGGCTCGAGCACCTGGAATTTTGTTCAGGAGAATATGTTTCCGGGACAAGGATCAGACATGGACAAGGTCTTCGTCTTCAAGATGTTCGAGGTCGAGCCTGGCAGTGGAGTTGACTTGGTGAAGCGAATGCAGTCTAGGGGTGACCTTGAGAACGCCTGGATAATGTTTGACCATGTCAAACGTGTCAGATCCTGGACTACCATGGCTTGCCACGTGTACGACTGCACTTATTGTCGGGTCATGACAATCGCAGTATGTGACACGCAATCGGAGGACGTTGCAGCCCAATCAGTAGTATGGAAGAATCTGAATGTTGTCATGGCGCGCAACGGTGTGCATCAAGTCAATTTCAAGGGATTCATGGCCGACAGCGCCCAGGCTAATTGGAACGCTGTTCGCATCATCTACGGAAGTGGAGTCGCGAGTGAGAAAATGGTGGATAGAGAAGAGACTTGCCTTTTCCATTGGACATAGTCTCTGGAAAAACACACCAAGGCTGACATTCGCCAGGACCTCCAAGCTCACACCGGGAACTCTGCCAGCAATACAAAAATGCCAAGTCCATAACAGAGGCCGATACTAAGTATCTTGCAATTCGAGCATGGTGGATGTCATCCGGTGCTGCATCTGAACAAGGCCTTCCTCGACTTGAGCTTTGGCTCGCCTTCTGGCACTTTCGTTACCAGCAGTGGGGTGGCTTCATGCAGCTAGTAATTCCTCTACCTTCCTCTACCTTTTTTTCATAATCTACTTCGCCTCCAAAAAATACTTAAGTACTCTGATAAGGCTAAATTGACACCACATTACAATTGCAGGATCTCTCTCAAGACGAACTTACAGAAATGCCATCTTGTAACCTTGCAGAATCGATCCATAACAAGTGGAAACAGCAATCCGGAGATCGAGAGAGCGACCTGTACGTGGCGACCGTGGACGACTTTGTTCGCGGCTTCATGCAGTGCTTAGCATACTACCAATTCCTCAAAGGAGAGCGCCCTGGTACTGGTCCGTCAAAGGAAGAACTCAAGCTCAGAAGTGCTCAGAGGTTATCGTCTCGAACTCGAAACTCGAAACCACTCCACGAAGCGTTCTTGAAGATGCCTGGCGCCGACGTGTTGTGCACCAGAACTCCTCACCTTGAAGGGGAAGAGGTATTTGTTTCTCTTAAACGAAAGCCGGATACCACTTTTGGTTCTAAATATGAGTCTCACAGGCCTGACAAGATTAGCATGTCAAGACCGCGGGTCCAAACCAGATCAGCAGGCAATGACAACGACCACAAACTTCCACCAACTGATTCTCCTACACCTTCTGATCGGGAGGAGCTGAGCCTTGAACCACACCGACCTACTGATCAAATCGATTGCCACCACGTCACTGCTGTGGAGGAGATTGCATGCGACCCTTCCGAATGGCACATCGCACGCCTTGCGAAGACATCCGTCAAAGCGTGCTTTGCTCAACAAGCCATCACCAAGAAGAAGTGCATCGCTCAGATTGCGCAAGACGGGAAGAGCACTGTTGCTCCAACCTACACTAGCATGATGGACATCTACAAGAAGAACATGAAAGAATCTATGCAATTCTTCTTCTGCAATGACGACATTGAAAGATGCGTGAAGGGCACTCATCGAAAGTGGGTGATGTCAAGACTTGAGGTTCCAGAGGTTTGGCCGGTTAAGTTGGGGACTAACTTATCTCGCAAAGAGATCCTCTCCTTGGAGAATGCAGGCTTCAGACTACCCCAACGGAAGGAGATGTCGCCAGCAAGGCTCTTTCAGGACCAACCATTATTTATGGACTTATCAACTTACACGACTCCAGCATATCCAGACGAATTTCCCACCCGCAAATCAGGGAAGAATATCCGGCGCAAGAAGAAGGCACCGTCCACCAAGCATGCCAACAATTGTGCGTCAGCCCTATCATTGAAAGGAATTGTGCACAAGTTATGCATGCTTCCCGCCCCTGCCCTTGAATGCATTGTCTCATTGGATTCGGGCACACCTCCAAAGGTCCAGCAGTATTATTTGACAATTTCGCAGCTCTCTGCATGCACCTGCCCAATTTTCAAGGAGATGGCGACAAAAGTAATTGGAAAGCGTGGTCAGTGGGCCAATTGTAAGCACCTCTATTATGTATTTACAGTCATTTGTGGTTTGGATTCAGAGTCTGATACATTCGTGCACGCAGCTAGTTTTAGCTTCAATGAAGTGAAGCGAGTTCTAGAGAGTGGATTGTTGAACCACCTACACTCGTAGATTTGACAGTTTCTACAATGAAACCCTTGTAACCAGCTCTTGATTTAATTATTCAGTAGTGAGACTAAAAGGGCCACTACCAATTTTGCAGTATCACCTTTCTTCTGTTTTTCAGAGAATCAATCAAATTACTCCTCATAATCTTTACTACCTAAAATTTCTTACAATGCATTGCGCTAAATAAATCTAAAAGACAAGACGTTGCCTTTCACAGAATCTGCCATGATAGTTGCAGTTTTACTCATTTTACTAACTTATCCCATTTTTATTCTTCTTGAAAACGAATTTTCAACGGTTACTGTGAATAAATGTTTCACGGTTATAGGTCTCAAATCTTACTATAAATAATTGAAAATTGAAAATTTATGATTATTTAAATCTTCATTTAAGTCTAAACTATTTTTGCTCTTAAATATCCAAATCTTATAGCTCACCGCTCACCGCTCACACGATAGCCTCCTCCGTGAAAAGAAAGAGTTTCCCTCCGAACCCCAGCCTTTTGTAGTCTGGCCGTTAGTACGGCTCATGATGACAGTTGATGGTGACAGCTCTGGCTGACTGTTCCGGATAACAGACTGACCTGGAATTCCGTTACTATTCCGGCTCCGCGTTTAGCAGCTTTAGGCTCAATTAGGGTTTGCAGCCAAGTTCATCCGACTTTATTCATACATGAAGACTATAGGATGTATTCCAGCAGGAACTATCGTAACTAATTAACTAATTTTTTTGGTTTGGCCGGAATTTAAGGTTAACTTCCGGCACCATGTGGGAACGGAGTCCCACACATGCGATCAACGACTGTGGCGTCCTTTTGATTTCTTTCAAAGAAATTTGATTAATTTCATTCAATGCATGCCCATGTGTCCACCATATAGTATTGTAGTAAACGACCAATATAAAATATGTGGTTATTGCATTCACGCTAATAAAGCATGTTCGCATATATTTGCATTTGGATCACTCTCCTTGATCCGCCTTTGCCTCTAGAAGAAGAAGAACGCCGGTTTCCGTAGGAGCCGGTGTGAATAAAGTGTCTATTTGTTCCACCACTAAGACCATGCCCACCGGACAAGGAATTAGTAGTATGGAACTACTTCCCCCTCTCGAGGGTAGACACTATGTAACAAGTAGCAAAAACAAATAATCTAAGCTATCGGTAGTTAAAGAGTGGTCAAGAGAAAATTGGGGGGGACAAGGGAAGCTTCTCAATAATAAGGGGTTTTGATGTTTGAAGGTGTGTATGAGTAGTTCTATGGAGGGTCGTGTGTGTTGGGAAGAGGTTGGTTGTTTTCAATTTTGCGTTTATGAAGTAAAATGGACATGACATATTGAATAGCGATGGTGTTACTGATTTTAAAGGTGGTTTTAATTGTTTCGATGGGTATTTTGAAGGTATCTTCTAGAGTTTTCAAAGATGGGATATAGGTGGTGGCACGAGCGCCAAATGTGATTACAATAAGTGGGTCCACATTCCATCCAAGGGCTATGATGTTGTCAATGAGGGGTTGGTATTTATCTATTTTGTTTTGAATTGTTTCCGGGGAAAATCTATCGTTGCCATATGTGACTTCAATGAATTGAATGGTGTAGTCTTGGTTTATGTGATCGGGTGGTGGATCATTATATGGTAAACCTCTAACACAAAGGATGTCCGGTTTGAGCCTAGCATTCATGACAACTTTGAGTCTCACATGAACATGGGAGTAGCCAAGAAGGGACGGTATTTTCTTACGGATTGTTATTAAAGGTGCCGGTATTCATTGTCTATGTTGTTATTGTTAGTCTATTTTTCTATGTTAGGAATATTTTCTAAGATTGTGTCAAGGTTGTTGTAGAGGTCTTGTTTTTTAAGATATTTGCCCAAAAATCTAATCGGGCCTTTGACGGGGGTATCTTCTTTGGAAGACCAATCTTCTTTTTGAAAGTAGTATGGGGTAGCATGGGCATGTTTGTGTGGGTCTTTGGTATTTTTGTGTGTTTTTTCTCGGCCTTCTTTTGCTAGTTTGTCTGCTTGTTCGTTGCCATCAATATTGGCATGAGCTCTCACTTTGTGGAGGCTTGTGATTTTTGTTCGGTTTTGTAACATTTGGACCATTGACAGTAATATGGTTTGGTTGGAGTGGCTATTGTGAACAGTGGGGTGTGTTATTTGAGTGTTTAGTAGGTAAAGTGCATTTATACAATAGGTGAATATATGTGCGGATTCATTATTGTATTTTGTTGTGATGATTTGTAGTGTTTTGTGAATGGCCATGAATTCTGCTCTAAGAATATTTTGTAGTCCATGGAGTCTTTTGGCTAGTTTAATTTCCTTGGTAGAATTATATATGCCAAAGCCATATTTTTCTCTGCGCCAAGTTCCCAGGCTAATTTGTTCTAGTGGTTTAAAGGAGCCATCAGTGTAATAACTATGTGCGGGGTTAAATTTTGGTGTGGTATGAGTTGGATAGTTTGGGAGAGGGGGCGGTGTGACAAAGTAGTTTAATGTGTTATTGACATAGTTTAGTTTTGACCAGTTTTTACTTCGGTTTAGGGGGGTTTGTATAGGTGTCCGTGGGGCCAGTTTTGTGTGTAATCGGTGTATGTTTAAATTGTCCGTTATGGAGGTAAGCTCAACAAGTTGTTCTAGGATGCCAAGGGTTTGATTTTAATTATGGACACATAGTATTTGTAATGTAGATGGCTCCAATCGGGGTTTTCTTAGCTCGGATGGAATAGTAGGTTCTTCGTATGGTATTGAATCTGCCTCAAATAATGCAATGATATGGGAATCTGGATATGGGTTTGAGTGTTCGTTATTGTTTTGGTACCAATTGTTGTTTGGTGTGATGATGATTGTATTTGTGTTATTTGGACCATGTTTGGCGGCAAGTCGAGCCCAATGTATTGCTTGTTCCATTTCCTTCTCATTGTGGGGGTGAGCTATACCATTACCGATCCATTTGTAATCAAAGGCCTTTCCCAAGGATCCGAATATTTTGTCTCTTTTAAAAGGCCAGTAGAATTTTTTTAGTTTGGTAGAACATGTGACCGGGGAAGAAAAGTATGATTGTTCAATGTTAAAGGATGAGATTAGTGAGTCTAAAATGGGTGTGGGTATTGTAAGTTGCGCATTTTTGAGGGGGTCACTTTTTGAAATTTGGTATTTACATCTTTGGTGTTGCCAAATTAATTCGGTTTCAAAGGGTTGGATCATTGGTTCGATGTTTGTAGGAGTTGTAGTTTTGTATTGTATTGATTCCATAGCCATTGGAGTCGAGTAACAGGGATAGTGTGCAAATGTCGGCCATTTTCTTCATGTAGATGTGCTTGATTGTTATCTATTTTAATTGTGTTTGAGAGTGTAAGGATATCATTTTCGGGGTTGCATTCTATTGTATAGATGTTTACGAGTGGAATAATTATGGGTGGTGTTACAGACCTTGAGTCTGAGACTTGTTCTTGGGGGTGGTGCGAACTTAGGATGATATCCGAGTAAATGTTGTTTTGAATTCTTTGGTAGTATTGTTTTAATTTTTCGATGTTATGTGTGGAGGTATTGGTGTCGTGTCGTGGAAAAAGGTCTCTTTGGGGAAGCCATTCATTGTATGTATTATCATTGTGTTGCCATTCATTGTATGTATTATCATTGTGTTGCCATTGGCATAAATATTTTGTGTAGGTATTTTGTATATTATTTGTGTCTTTATATTGGATATATTTATGGTGTATGATGTTATTTATGGGATATGTGGTAGGGTTTTTGGGGATGTATGTTGGGGGACGGGGGTGGTGTGGATGGGGGGGTTAAGGGGATTGATTGGTGGGGGGATATTTCTTGAGGTGATGCTATTGTTGATGGTGATGAATGAATCTTGAAGTATATAGGAGTATGGGTGTATGTTACAAGGGATATGACAGTGGTGGGGCATGTTGGATGGCAAAATAGTTGTTTAGCAACATTGAGAGCACTTTTTAACCCTGAAAGGACCAAACATCCCCCCGGGGTCAAATTGGATTTTGGGCATGTACGTACAATTCGAAAAAAAATCCTTTTTAATTGAAAATTCTATACAAGATAGCCTCTGATAAGAGCTTTGTGGAGATATTTTTATTTTATTTTTTGGATTTGTGATTTGAAAGTTAGTACCACTTAAAGCCAAAAGTAGGGACTCCGGGCACCTCCAATAAATTTGACAGAAGTTTCTATTGACATTGAGATTTTTCACACATACAAAGAATATTTCTTTCTTCCTAAATTTTCAAAAAAAATTCTTGTCTTTAGTGTAAAAAGGCATTTTATTCCAAGTCAAACATTTTCAGACATTGTCGGGCAAGGGGGAGAAAAAATTAATCTTGTCTACATGAAGCCTAGAGATCTTCTTGTTTTTCACTTTTTATTTTTTCAACAACAATATGTGGTGAAAACCTTCTTAATGACCGTTTGGATTATCATTCGAATACATACGTAGTTCACAAAAAATAAAACGTGGAAAGGAAATTTTTGAACCTCCACTCCTTGCACACTTGTTTTGAATATGCTACACCCCTTTTCTACCTCTAAAAATTGGTGTGTTGGGAAACAACATCATGCTTAAGACAATGGTAAAAGATTTAGACCTCGTACTATGCAAAAATTTGATACAAAATAGTTGTTTAGCTACGTTAAGAGCACTTTTTGATAATTTGGATGGGGTGAAGTGGTAGGCTTTGAAGTCCTCATTGTTCATGATGTGTGTGCCGTTAGGTAAAGTAATTTGGTTTAGTTCAAAGATATTTTTTGAGAGGAGTTTTTGTAGAAGCTTTTGGGAGAGTTGGGCATTGAGTGTGTTGTGATTTAGTGTTTCTTGGCGCCATAGTATTTCTAGTGATGTAGGATTAATGAGGAAGTTTGGAAGCGTACTTTAAAGGTGGACTTTAGCTATGTGTTTTAGTAAGAAGAATGTTCGTGTTATTGGTGATCTTATGCAGTCACTTTTTTAAATTCTGGGTATGTTTTTGGCACCACCGTATTGGGCAATGACATAATGAGTTAATCCATTACATATTTTTCCAAGTCTACCTTTATCGTTTAAAGCATTCTGTAGTTGTTCACCTATACATCGGAGATATGACTTTTTGAGGAAGAAATCTTCAAGCCCAAATAATTATGTGGGAGTTGGGTTATTGCATTTGACATACATTTTGGTAATCCACATATAGTTTTTTGTATGGCTATTATTTTTGAATCAAGTTTTTTGATAGCTGGCATAGAGTATGGTACACTGTAGAAACTGTATGCCACACCTGGGCGTAGTACGGTACCAACCATTTTTATTTTTTGTTTCATGGTGGCCAGACATGTTGTTAGTTCATTGCATTGTTTGATGAGTTTCGTGGTTGTAGTGTGAATTTGGATTTTCCATTTTAGTGAGGGGACAAGATTTGTACCTAGGTATATGTATGGTTCATTTTGGTGTAGTATAGGGATCGGTTGATTACGGTAATTGATGTTAGAAGCTTGCATTAGGGCTTTGGAAGTGGTAGGGTTCAATTTGGATTTGTTTGGGCATTCGGTAGCGGCACATTTTGGGACACCTACGTCCGTACCCGTCCTTGCAATATCTATTAATTTTATTGAGTTGTATTTGGATCGATTTAATTTTGTTGGTTGTGGCGGCGAGGTCATCCACGTATGCGGCAGAGTTTATTGTGACTTGTGATGAGCCAAAAGTGTATCCATTGTTGCCTCGTTCTAGCGATCTGAGTAGTGGTTCTAGGAATAAAATGAATAGGTATGGGCTAAGGGTGTCCCCTTGTATAGTTCCTCTTTGAATGGATATAGGTTTTGTTTTCTCAAAGTGTTCACCAATATAGTAAGTGGATGATTGGGAGTAGATGTTTCCAACAAGTGTAGTTGCATCTTTTGGGTAACCAAGATCCATGATTATTGCTAGTAGTCGAGCATGGTCTATTGAGCGAAAGGCATTTTTAAAGTCAACGTATAATATGTATATATCTTGTTCCATACTACTAACCCATGCCTGGTGGGCATGGACTTAGTGGTGGAATGAACGGACACTTTATTCACGCCGGCCCCCCTTCGGGGACCGGCGTTCTTCTTCTTCTTCTGTATATATCTTGGTTTGCAGGGTTACCAATCCGATGTCCTTGGGGATCTGAGAGCGTCATAGGAGGAGGACGTCATGACGTCACGTCGGACGCACCGTGGGGGGGGGGGTAAAATGCATTTACAAAAGGCCCTGGTAAGTTTTCTGGACCGTCGAATCCGACGAAGTGCCACGCGGCCGGATCGCAGCCGTCAAATTGCGATAGGCCGTCCGATCGGTCGCTGCTGTCGGGGCGATTGGACGGCAAGCGGACCAATCGGATGGCCGCGATTTGATCGCGCGGACACGCGACCGCCGGCCGATCGGACGGCCGTGGTGGCGGTCGGCCTCATGGACGTCCGCCACCCTATAAAGGCCGACCGCCCACCACATTTCCTCACTTTTTTCTTCCTCTCTCAAGAATATATTTTTGAATGGATGCAAAGTGGCTTTGGCTAGCATTTTTCTATCCATTGGCTCCTCATCTTTAGGAGGGAAAAAATAATTCACATTGGGAGAGGGAGGTTTTGCCGTTTTTTAAAAAGTTTTTCTAAAAACTTGTTGTAGGTACGAACGACGGCGGTTTAAAGAAGATGCCGAAGGACAACAAGAAGCAGAAGGTTCCGGACTTTGGTCCAAAGCTTCATCCCATCCACGACAATCCATCTGAGGCTTGAAAGATTTTCCTCATAAAACTGATTGTCAGATTCTATGAGGCAAATACTCTTCGATCATTGGAGAGCAAGTACATCAGATATCTGGATGAAGGCCCCGAGAAGTTCCGGAGGGACATGCGGCAACTCATGATGGACGCGCTTCAAGCCCCAATGTGGAATACGGAGACCCAAAAGCGGGGATTTTTTTAAGTTCTTGGATGCCAGAGTGCACGATGCACTCTAAAATGCCAAGAACTTGTTGACCAAGTATGGGAGGTTCAATCGCGTGGCAGATGGAGATTTCAACGGCGTTCTGTTGAAGGCTGATTTATTTGTGGCCCAGATGAAGCCATTCGCCAAGAATCGAAACAGGGCGTGGCCCGTGGGATGGTGGAACTCGAGAGAGGGGCACCAAGAAGACCTGCTGCGAAAAGCCCATCTCATTGTCATTCCGCCAACAACCGCGGTTATACGAATGGACAATGCCAACCGGAAAGGTGGATACGCCACCATTTGCAAAATCTGCATTGAGGGTGCTCCAGGCATTGAACCATTTCGGGAATTTGCCGCCAAATTGTCGAACCAATCGAAGACACGGCCGGACTTGGCAAAAGTGGAGCATCAGAACGAGTCGATGGATGTGAAGATTCCACATCCGGGTGTCATCTGTTTCGTGGCCATTCATCCGAACAAATACAAATGATATGCGTATTGGTAGAATGGCGGGACAATTCGAGAGATGCTGAACCGGGATTCCGAATATGGTGACGATGTCTTTGTACATTTGAACTATGGGAGATACCCCGAGGATGAGGTTATTTGAACTCATCAGTTGGTTCATTTTTGCAAAAAACGGACGGAGCTTGCGTGGGCGTTGTTGCGCATCATGAACGAGGTCTACAAGAGCAACAATCTCCACATCGACTTGTCTCCGGACAATATCCTCCTCCACATCCCTCCAGATGAATCGCGAGTGTATACTGGAGTATGCGATTAGGGCATGACCACGAAGGTTACCGAACCAATGCAGTCTCTTTACACGTTCACGAATCGTGAAGACATGGCCGAGACTCTGCAAAGGCGATGGTGGGTGGATCCGCGGGCTGCGTATTTGCACAAACCAGATGCGGATGTGCAAATGATTCCGAAGTTATCAATGGCTTCGGAGGAGTTCGCTAGGGCCCGAATAGCGCAACGAATCAAGGGGCGGACAATGTCCATGGGCTACAAGAAATTGCAACGCGAATCTCGGAGTTCTGTAGTATTCTCAAATCAAGAATTTGCGGATACATCTCATATGTACATGGAGAGAGTCTGCAACAAAAACCGAGAGGTTGCTGGAGGGTTGTTTCATATCATTACACGCTTCAGCGACACATACAATTGGTCCACGCCTCATGAACATTTTCGGTTCAGGTATTAGTAATACATAGGTTTTACTTTATTCCTTCCGGCATTATTAGACTGTACTAGATAGCATGCACGTTTTAAAGTGACTATAGCAATAGTCTTAGATTAATATGTACAACATGCCTTTGAAATTTGGGCACAACAAGTAAAAAAATATTTTTTCATATAGCCGTACAAAGATCGACATTTTTGTATTTTATATGGTTTTGCTTGTGGCATAGTTACAATTTTTTAACTTATCAATGTGTTCTATTTCATAATTCTTGTAGAATTTTTTTTAAAGAAAATCACCTCAAAATATCCAAATCCAACCTTATGATGATATTTCCCTACACACCAATTTTTAGAGGAAGAGAAGAATTGTAGCATATTCAAATCAAGTGCGCAAATACTGGAGTTTAAAAATTGCCATTCCACCTTTTATTTTTTTGTAAACTTAATTTGATTTCAAATGATAATCCAAACTATGAGTAAGAAGGTTTTCACTACATGTTGTTGAAAAAACAAAATGTGTAAAATATGATGATCTCTAGGTTTTATGTAGAGAAGACGTATTTCAAATTTTACGAGTTTGGGTTCAAATTTTTTGGATAATGCCCATGGCACTAAATCATACATAACCTCAACCATTTTATGTTTTTTGAATATAACTTAGCATTTCTAGAAATTACCCCCATTTGAAACGCCTCCTCAGTCCCGACTCCCTACTCATACAACATGTCTCCTATATCCCCTAAGGTATCATGACAGTTTTGCACCGAAAACACTTCAAAGTTGTTGGATTCTAGTGCATTAAACATAGAAGGAAACCAAAAGTTAGATTTCTAGTTCTGACCGTAGGATCTCAATTAAGACTTATTAAAAATACGTTTTCAAAATTTCAAAAACTTTGACCACACAAATTGAAAGATTATAGTGTTTGAAGTGAAGCAAATGGTTCATTTACTTTACTGCGTTTAGTGGATCAACAGACTTGACTTTACGTGGTGTCAAAATTTTGAACTATACAAGGTCTAAATCCATTACCTTAAGCATGATATTAGTTCCTTAGACACCAATTTTTTGAGGTAGAGGACAGGTGTAGCGTATTCAAAACAACTGTGCAAGTAGTGGAGGTTCAAATTTGCCAATTCAAACTTTTGTTTTTTGTGAACTTAATGTGTTTTGGATTACTAATCCAAATGGTCAATAAGAAGGTTTACACCACATATTAATGTGGAGAAAATAAAATGTAACAAATATAAAGATATGTAGGTGTTATGTGGAAATGAATAATATCTTTTGGTACCTTGCCCAACAATGAGTGACAATGTGTGAAAATGTTTGACTTGGGTTGGTATGCTATTTTTCAATAAAGAGAAGAGTGTTTTTTTACAATATCAAGGGAAGCAATATTACTTGCGAGTATTGAAAATCTCACTTTCAATAGAGTGTCGTAGATTAACTTTTTGGAGGTGCCCGAGCTGCCCGCACTCCCCATTGGCAATTCAAAACCCTATAATCTTTTCATCAAATGTCCAATTTAAGAAAAAATTAACTTCCCACTAAGATATCGGTAATGCCTTTCTATAGTAAAAATTTCAAAGAAGAATGTTGAAATTTCACACTATAGGAACCTAACCAAACTTTCAAAAAGCCCATTTTTTACACTTGATCCTTTAGGGGATATACTTACTTGCCTTAGAAGTTAAATATTCGTACTTCAACATTTTTACTCTATCAAAATATACTATTTTTTTGTCTCCTTATATACTTTTCAATACATGTCTAGCTATATGAGAATTTGAAACTCATGTATGGAGTAATTTCTAGACCCAATTGCATCTATAGAAGTTTAGTAGCAGTTCGCGATTGTTTTGCAACGCATTAGAACAACCATTTTAATGCGTTTTCTGTATTACAGAATATTAAGAAAAATATCATTTCAAAATTTTATAGAAAATTGGAAGACTAGAGAAGGAGCGGGTTACAAACATTAAGTGTTTGTTAATAGTGTTCGTGATGATTCTTAACACTTTGCCATAGTCATTCGCAAACAATTTTTCTTCCGGAGACTATTTTTCGTCCACAGACTGTTTTTTCAATCACGGACTACTTTTCCATCTGCAGACTATTTTCATCCGCAGTGGATGAAACTATAATTTGGCCTGATTATATTAATAGTGAGTTAACATCTCCTAACATAATCATTATTCTTGAATTCCAACTTTGGATATCGGCTCTCTAAGGGGGGTTTTGATTTAGTAGAAAAAATAAATTGCGTAGAAGGTTTTTCAGAAACCACATTATTGTGAGTGTTTATAAATTATTTTAAGGAAGTTCAATGCCTAACTCTGTGGATAGATTGCTAGGGCATATTTACTCGGTTTTTAATATCCATAACAATTTGAAGCAATGAAGTATATCCAATGATTAATACAAACATGCATACATTAAAATGCAAAGGCATCCAAATATGAATAGCAAAAATGCTTATAGGAAGATTTTGTTGTATTCATTGATACTGTATAATGTATTTGGTCTACTATTTCGTGTACTCTATGGAGTAATTTCCACACATTAAAATATCCTTAGAGCAGAACTTATGGCCATACACAAAACACTACAAATCATCACAACACAACACAACACAACAACGAACCCACACACATATTCACTGACTGTATCAATGCACTTTATCTACTAAACATCCAAATAACAAACCCTACCCTCTACAATAGCCATCTCGACTAAACTATTTTAATGTCATTGGTCCACATGTTACAAAACTGAACACATATAACAACCCTTCACAAAGTTAGAGCCCATGCCAATATTGATGGAAACGAACAAGCAAATAAATTTGGAAAAGAGGTCTGCAAAAAATCGCATGAAAATGCCAAAGACTCGTACGAACATGCACATGCTACCCCATACTACTTCCAAAAAGAAGATTGGCCTTCTAAAGACGATACCCCCGATAAAGGGCCGGTTTTATTCTTGAACAAATATCTCAAGAAACAACCTTGACACAATCGAAGAAAACTTCCCTAATATAGAATAATGGGTTGGCAACAACAAAATAGACTATGAACTCTCTACAAATTCTTGGAAGAATCCCATCATCCCTAACTCACAAATAACATGCGTCATAAAATTTTGTAATAGTCGATATATGGGAAATGCCCAAAAACAACTCTTATGTGGAATAGAAAAATTCCCATCTGTAACATGCCCCATATGCACTTTCTCAAATCCCGACAAATGGCTCCATGTTCTACTCAAAATGCCAAAACTGTCACATACACTCCTTAATTGTCAAAAGACATAACAAAGCGGTATGGAAAATTTGAAAACTATTTACCTCCCCTAACAAATCACGATGATTTATCCTCATGAATGCCGGCACCTTTAATAACAACCCACAAGGAAATACGGTCCCCCCTTGGCTACTCCCGAGTCCCATGTACATGCGCAACTTAGCGCTGTCAGTGTAACGCTAGACTCAAAGCAGACATACTTTGCATTCGGGGCCTACCATACAATGACCCCGCACCTGACCACATTAACCAAGACTATACCATTCAATTCATTGAATTCACATATTGTAATGATAGATTCTCCCCAGAAACAATTGAGAACAAAATAAATAAATACCAACCTCTTATTAATGACATCATTGCTCTAGGATGGAAAGTTGACCCGCTTATTGTAATCACTGCCAGTGCTCGTGCCACCACCTTTATTTCATCTATAAATATCCTTGAAGATACCTATAAAATCTCCATCGAAACAATTTCACACACTTTCAATATTATTAACATCGTTGCCATTCAACATGCCATGTCCATTCTACTACACCAACGCAAAATTGAAAAACAACCAAGCCCTCCCCGACACGGTGTCTGGTGGGCATGGTCTTAGTGATGGAACAAACAGACCCTTTATTTACGCCGGCCCCTTCGCGGACCGGCGTTCTTCTTCTTGATTTAACTTTTGGGTGAGAAATACTCAAGGAATTTTAGGGGTACAGGGTGTAGAAAGAAATTTGTTGAACATGTAATGATATGAAATACTCTTGAACTTATATGAGGTGAATGAAAAGTTGGAATGTATAAAAATTTCTCATTCCACACATCCACTTATACAAAAAAATTATCAATAAAATTCATTTGGAAACGCGTAACATGCATTGTACATTCATCATCCACATTGACATGGCTGCAACGTAGAAATATTTAATAAACATCAATTTGAAGATCTTAAAAAATGACCTTCAAAATTTACAAAATAGTCAATATTGTTTTCACACGAAGACATTATCCACATGGATTACATTACAACGTGCCCATGTTTGATTAATCGGAATCTGAGTCAGTATCATGTCTTTGACATGGCCCAGCGCCACTTAAGTACGGCCCGCTTGAATAAACATCGTACAAGTTATTGTATTGCCTGTTCATGTAGCGAGATTCATCTTCGAGCCTGCGGTGTACTCGTTCTGGCTCTGTATTGTGGCTTCATGCATTTGTCTCTCAAACTCGGCATCTTTGTCCTGACGAGGTGGAAAAGTTGATGGAGGTGTGTTGTCACTCCCATCTAAGCTCCGGCCATATCCATCGTAAAAACGGCCATATCCGTCGTAGTAGACGTGTGCAAGGTTTGGGGTGTCGTGTTCTTCCTCTTTTCCAGGGGAATTACGACCAGACTCGTACGTATTCCTTGGATGCGTTGGCGTATAGCTCTAAGGGGTGTTGGTCCCTGTACCACATTGGCCACCTTCGTAGTAATGGCTGCCACTCCCCCCACCAAATGATACAGGAGCGGAACCCATATCATTGCCATAGTCGTTGTAGTCATGGCCCCCGTACTCTTGTGGAGGTGTTATCCGTTGTTGGTGGGCATCCGGATCGTCCCCGGATCTTCGGTTTGACCAACGTGGCCAACAATCACTCAGTTGATTCCATGTGGTTGGTATAAAATGGGCGGTTCGATCCATCAGGCTGACATTACGACCCACCACGGTGCGCCAATCCACATCCTTGAGTAGGACAATTTCCGCCCAAACCATCGCCATGTTCGAGTACAACATGATTTCCGGCCTCGAATTGCACACACGCACCGCAACAGTGACCTCATGATATCGATGGCGGAAATGGTCGCTCCGACAACTGCTCGTTAGACCTTCGTGCCGCGGCCCCGATATCCTCGCTTGTGCCCTGGGCCACAACTTCATGAGGTGCTTCATCTTCACGTACCTCTTGCACATGGTGCAAGTCCACAACCTCTCTTCTTCATCGTGCCATCCGTACTCCGCGACAACATTTGGGTCGTCCGTTGCGTCCCAATCCATCTCGAGGGCTTTCCCCTCTGGAGCAACGGGCCGGTTAGACCTTGGCATCTTCCTAAGTAGAACAAAGAATTAAATGAATGAAAGGAAATTAAATGAATTGAAATATAATGCGCCACTTGAGGGAGCGCAAGCGATGTGGCAGAATATGCCAAAGCGACCAGCTCGCCCACTAAAGTGTGGGAGAATGGTCGGCGAATCGTTCGAGCCGTCCGATGGTAGACGGCCTCGGGCATATCGCTCGATTGGACGGCCACGATGTCGCCACGGACGGTCGCAACCATCCGTCCGATCGGATCCGTCCGCAGAGTCTATCCGCGACCGTCGGATCGGACGGCTGAGGCCGTTCACGGCCGACTCCGATCGGACAGCCTCCCCTCTTCGCTCCTCCACTTCTCTACGCTCCCTCCCATCCCAACTCTCTCCCTCTGACCTCCCTTCCGTTGTCCTCCACTTTCTTTTCTGGGACAGTTGACATTGCACGTGCACTCCAAATCTGGAGATCCAGTCACGTGCATTAATGGTCGGAAGAATGTCGGGAAGATTTTATGCGCATTCACGAGGATTTTCCATTTTGCACGTGGAAGCAAAGATTTATATAGTTTCTTAATAATGGTTCCACTTAAAATATCCTACATAACATGTAAGAGATCCTCGTATCCTTTTTTTATGTTTGACTCACCATGAGGAAATTGGAATGGCCCACGGGCACAATGTTCCAAGGGCCAAGGGTACATTGCTCACGGCTTAGGCATAACTTTGTATGGGAGGATTTTTGGCCTCTACATGACTAAATCTCCTTCGTGGCGAGTTTTTAATTTTGGGCAGGTTTCTAGAATTCGAATATGAAGAAACAACTTTCGAAAATTTTATGTTAGTTTGTCCCTGGGAAGAGCTATTTGAATATATTAATTTAATTTTTTTTTTGGATTTGTGGTTTCAAATTTAGTACCATCCATAGTGAAAAATGGGGAACACGGGCATCTCAAATCTTTTTATAGAATTTTCTATTGACATTGAGGTTTTTCATACTCATCTCAAATTTTTTTTCTTTAAAGATTTTCTAAAAAAATGATTGTCTTTATTGTAAATTTGCATTTTATTCCAAGTAAAATATTTTCACCATTTTTTGTGCAATGTGCAACAAAACTTCTTCTTTTCCTCAATAAAACTTACAAATTTTTATATTTTTTTCACTTCTTCTTTTGTTCTCCTAAAAGATGTGATGTACACCCTTTCATTGACCAATTGGAATATGGATAAGCATTCTAAAAGATATTTAGTTCCCAAGTGATTGTAACGTGAGTTGGCCATTCTTGAACCTCCACTTGTTGTTGAATTTTATTGAAGATGCTATACCCCTCTTTACCTCTAGAAATTGGTGTATTGGGTATGAATATGATGCTTAACTTTTAAGACAATGGTAAAAGATTTGGAACTTCTGTACACAGTATTTTAAACATTACATAGAAAGTGAAGTCAAACTCTACGAACCCGGGAAGAAAACTCAACCATTGTTTTCACCTTAGACACTATAATCTATCGATTCGTGCGGTAGATTGCAACTAATACAGTATGGCGTGTTCATATATTTGGTTCCTATCGACCACACGGATAGATAATCCATGGTGTTTACAATCCAAATAACAACTCATTCTCTTCCCTGCGTTGATCCATATTCATGAGACACTGAGACTTTGACAACACTTCGTATCATATTTATGTAATATGCAAGGTCTAAATATTTTACCCTTGTTTGAAACTCTAAAGGAACATGGCCAATTTAGCTAAAAAATGAGTCCAAAACGAAAACGAGTCACATCGAAAAAGAGGCATAGCAATCACATTTTTCAAGTGATCTTTAGATTTTAAATCGTAAGATCCTAAAGTAGACTTCTATATGAACACAATATGCTCTTATGGTTGCAATCCACCGCATGGATTGATAGATTATAGTGTGTAAAGTAAAAAAAAATGTTCATTTTCTTCCATCGTTGACTGGTATCCTAGACTTTGACTTTGCTTTTTATAAACTTGTTCCAATCCAAAAGTTTGTAATTTTATATTGTTCTGTGAAGCATGATGTTAATTGCATATACACCAATTTGTAAAGGTAAAAAACGGGAGTAGCATATTCAAACAAATTTGTGCAAGGAGTGGAGGTTCAAACATGGCCAATTCACATTTCACTTTTTTGTGCACCCGGCATCTTTTAGAATGTTTATCCAAACAATCAATGAGAAGGTTTATAACACATCTTGTACAAGAGAAAACAAGATGTGTCAAATTTAATAAGGTGTACATTTATAATTGTCCCTCTCTCTCTCTGGTTCTCTTCTCCTTCTAGTTTACTTGAGATTTTAATATTGATTTGGTTGTCCCTCTCTTCCTTTTGTCTTTTAAAAATAAAATAGGGATGTTCCTTCCCAAACTCACAACTTCTAAATTACTCAATATCTAAATCAATAATTGTCCCTAAAGCCTAAACCCTCTTCCTTCCCTTCTAATTTAATGAAGACTTCATTTATTATTGTCCATCTCTTGTTCTTGCCTCCCTTTTTTTTGTTTTTTGAAGAACCTTCTTTATTTTTATTTATAATTTTTTGCATTCTTCTCCACTCCTTCCAATAATAAGAAGGTGGAATTATTTTGCCTTGGATCTTTTTCTTCTAATTTAACTAGGATCTTCTTGAACGATTGTCCATCTCTCCCATCTCCACTCACTCCATCTAAATTAAATGAGATCTACATTTATAAATGTCCCTTTCTCTCTCCCTCCCTTCTCTTTCCGTTTTAGTTCAAATCTGGAATTTTGTAGATTGTCACTCTCTTCCATTTGTCCTCTTTATTTATTTATTAGTTTTGTATTTCTTTGGTTTTTTTTAAATACTCCCGACTCCTTTTACCCCTATTCGTCTAAGAGATTTTAGATTAATCTCTATTTTGTTGATTAATAACTACGAAGAAGAACTTATTGAAATTGTAACTATAAATTTGACCTCACACTTTGTGTTTTTAGTGGGAAAATTGTTCGCTCATAGCATTTGAACCTTGACCTGTTCTGGTCGAAGCCGTTCCTCGTCGTCGACCACACGCACAAGGTCCTGATGTGACTAATCCATTAGGATCTTCCGCACCTAGAACTTCCAGCCGTGCTCCTCCTCGAAGGCCATCCACAACAACTGTTTGTGAGCCCTCGAATAAGAAGAGGAAATCCACTGCCACGGGAAGCTCCACCTCGACAATGACGCAGGCTGCAACTCCAAGCAAAGCTCGTAACGACACTCAGATGGACTTTGAGCAAATTACCAAAAAGGAGCGCGAGTTTTGGAAGGAGTGCAAGGGGTGCTTCTTGTTTGAGTTTTCAACATATAATGTGCAAATCGAGCAATGCATCGTTGCAAAAAAGCAGTACGTGATTCGGGGAATGGAGGAAGGCATTGTGTTGAGCACAATGGACTTTCTTGTACAACCTGGCGAAGTAGATCAACGCCAGAAGATCTGTGTCTGTCCAGTCGATGATGATGGAGAGCCCATTCAGGAGAAGCCAACCTCATGGGACGAAATCAAGAACGGCCGATTCATGCTCATCAACGGGCAGCATAGCGTAGAGGCGTCCGGGCGCCTTCAGAACAAGCAGAGCATGAGTGAAGTTTGAAAGAATGCACTGAAGCGGTGGGGTGCGTATGTAGTTTTGTCGACTGATCCTCTAAAGTTGCAGAGGATTTCAAAATTCTACAATGACACCAACTTCCTGGACCACGCTCAGCCGACATGGGGCAACGAGATCTTAAGTTGCAGGCGAATTTGGTTGAACTCGGGACGTCCAATTTACCAACAAGGAGAGGGTGCATCTCGCGGCAACCGTGCCGTGTTCGACGAGGAGAAGTACACGGTAGGCACTCCATTTAGATGTATCCTCGACTCGAGGATACTTCTTGACTCCAACCAACTGTCCTTTCTCCAATGCTCCAATTTCATGTGGAATTCTATTATATTTGTATTGACTTTCATTGTCGAACAAGTCCAATTCTTCTATTTTGCAGTTGTTTTCGAAACTTGTTGTCAACCGCTTCCAGAACATTGACCCGACCAAGGAAGGGAAGCAGGATAACAAGTCATCAGACATCACAAACGAGATTAAGGTGATCTCGTTGCCTGATGACATCTTCAAGATGTGGGAAGATTTTCTCGAAAAGCATTCGAAAGGAGAGATTATCAACCCAGACACGATGTACCTCTACAACAAGGCTTGTGGATTCAAGGCTTCGCCAATCCATCGAGAGTTCTTCAAGAGGTTGGGCCACCTTTCCGGCAAGGACTTGAAAGACTTGTTCATGTACCTTGTGGATAGTGAACGAGCGTATGGATATCCTAAGGTCACGCTCCGTAAAACGAGCATGGTCCATGGGTCCTGCTATCACTACGAGGAGTGGGCGGAACGGCGAAAGAGGAAGCGCATCGTCCTCCAGGAAGTAGTCGCCATCGATCCGTCATTGAAGTTTTTGATGCCAGACGGCTCCACCAACGACGAGATTTGGAAGACATAGAAGCAGAAATATTGCGTGTCGTCAGCCACGTACAAGAAATTATTCTATCAAATTTGGTGCGGAGTGTGAATGTGTTGTTCTGGTAGGTTTTGTAAGTTTAGTAAAGTTTGTAGAAGTGTATTGGTCCATGTAATTGTGTTCAAATTTTGTGGGTTTAGGAGATGGTTACATTCATCTATGTGTGGATGAGTAGTGACTACTAGGGCATATAGAATGTGGGGTGGTGGATGCGTATTTTTTTGTTGTATGTATTGGGCAATGTTTGGGTGTGTAGTGTTATGTGTGTGGTGTAATGTATGTGTGTTTTTTAAGAAAGGTGCGAAGGATTTTGCAATGTGTCCATATTCCGGTTGGAATTTTATGGTATTAGGTATGAAGTATATTTTGGCATTTTTCTTATGTGATGTAGGGTGTCTTATTTTGAATATTAGGCATTGGGCCTGGGTTGATTTCAAAGTCTCCTCCTAAAAGTAGTAGGAGTTTTATGTGTTTTGGTTTGGTGTTGTGTTTTAGAATTCTTGTTTTTTGTGTAACTTTATGAAGTTTTTTTTGGTGCTATTGTAGTTGTGCTTGGTCTGTAGTGAGTATGAGTTTCTATTTGAGTGTGTTACTATTTTTTGTTTTGTACTTATAGTGGTTTTTTCGAGTATGGTTGATAGTTGTTTTTGTGTTTTGGATGGGATTGTGTGTACTAGTTTGTGTGTTTTTAATTTTATTTTTTTGTATGTATAGTGTGTGTGGTTTTGTGATATTGGTGCTATTTTGTACCAATTTGCTTTCATGGTTTGTGAATTTTTTGTGTGTTTCTTTGTGTGTTATTTTGTATGTGTATTTATTTGTATTTGTGCAAGGTGGTGTGTTTGTGTGTATGTATATTTGTGTATTTGTTGGTGTACTGTTATGTATATTGCACATTATTTTGTTATGTGAATTTTTTGTTATATGTTTACTAATATATGTATATGAATGTGTTTTTCTCTTTGATATTTGGTAGTTGTACTTGGTGTAGTATTTGGTAGAGTATTTTTTGTAATGTATAAGGTATTTTATTTGGTGGATGGTACATTGGATGATCATGTGTGTATACGTACCGTGTATAGTAATTGTATTGGTATTAAAATGGGGGGTAGTACAATGTTTGTATGTAATATCTAAGTACGTATCTACCATAATGTGTATAGTATGAGTATAATGAGAGGATATGTATATTATAAGGTACCGTATGTAGTGTGTATAATTATATGGATGGTAAGTATGGATTACCGTGTGGTCATTGGTCTTCACATGTTTGGCGGCTTGTCTTCAAGTTTTCGTGGCATTCTTCCCTTAATGGCTTGGAGTGCAAGCAATGTGGCATTCATGGCATTCTCCACCTTGTCCATTTGATCTACCAACTCGTTGTGTAGTGCGTCGGTGTATTTCTTGCTTTCTTCTTGCATCTTTTTGTTGTTTTTCTCCAAAGCTTCCTTCAATTCTTTCTTGGTGATGTTGGCGGGGGCGTCTTGAATCTTGAAGGTTGCAATGGTGTTTACCATTGCGGTGTTGAGGGGCGGTTTACACTACGGACCAAGAACTCGTCCCATGATCCTCTTAAATCTCTGATTGGCTCCATCAACTTGTCCCGGGATGACTTGGGTTTACACTAGGAGGAAAAAAGAAAAGTGACCAAATGAGTTGAGGTCCTCAAAAGGCCTAGAAATAGGCCTAGTGGATAATGTTGGAGGGTCCCCCGGATTTTGCGGTGAGAGAGGCTAAATGGGTTCTCTCGTTGCTGAAACGAGGGGACCATGGGCCTGAAATGCAGTTTTATTAATTTTTAAGCCGTTTTTTTTTTTTTTTTTTGGGGGAAGGGTGCCCAACGTTACTGTAGATACAATGGCGGCCACCCTTTTTGTCTTTTTGGCTTGTTTTATTTTCTTTGTTATTTTAGGAAATACTGCCCTTTTTAGGCATTCATTTAAAAAATCAACATGCCCACTTTTTAGTACATGGTCATTCCTCCCGGTCCAAGTTCGGTTTACACTTAGTGAGAGGCCCGAGGGCTTTAAAAATGACATTTTTATGAAGTATGACCATGAAGTGTGACCATGGAATTAATCCATTTTCCTTGGTCACGGCTCTTGGTCTATAGTGTAAACCGCCCCTGATGTCGTTGAATCCAAAGGCCTTGATTTGTTCTTCGATAGGAGGTTGTTTACCTTCTATGCTCTTCCAATGTGGAGCAAAGTCCACGAAGTTGTCACCTATGCCAAATTGTTTCCTGACAAATTGCTTATACACAATGGGGTTAGTGCATTCAACATTAACCTTACCATTATGTCTACCCTCGATTTCCTTGTGGAACCAAATGGAGTTAATCTTATTCTCTCCCATAATCTTGTTAATAGCATTAGTAGTATCTTGCACACTCATGAGAAGGGGTAAGGGGGAGAGGGTGAGAGAGATGGCATCCTTCTTGGCCTTGACTTTGGGTGTCACTCGCCCTCCAATGTAGGTCTCCTTGCTTTTATGATCTCATGGTGGGTGGTGATGTGTTGTAGTTGGAGGCTTGGAGAAGGGTGGTCGCGGCAATGAAGGCTAATAAGTCTCCTTCTCCCTTAGTTCCTCCCGTGATCTCATAATCTTGGCCGCGCTTAAAGCTTTTTAGAGGATGTCTTTGAATAGTTGATGGGATGATGTACCTTTCAATGTGTCACTTCTCACTTGCACGGAGAGGTTAGAAGAGTTAGCGGTTAGGGGAAAGGATTTATACACCTTTCCAATGATGTTTTGATTGTCAAACGTGAGAATAAAAGGCCTTATTCCTTTTAGCAACATAAGGGCATCCGTTTCGGGGTTGAGTAAGCGTAGCTTAAACATACCGGTCCAAACACCTTTTTGTCCCTCTCTCTTGACACTATGGCATTGAATGTAAATGGGATCCATAACTTTTGACCCTAATTTTATTTCCATAACCTCTAATCTATGTATTATCATCTTGTGGACATCATCATGCTATAAGAGAGAGGAGGGTGGCTCAAAGTAAATAGCAACAGGGAAGTCAAGGGCCAAACTTGTGGCACCGGTGATCTTGGTGCCTTTGGGAAGTTAAGTGATATTGTAGTGTTGTTCATCACCCCCCGGTCTTGAAAGTGGGTAGTAGAGTTGTGGGATCCTTCGGAATGCCATCTTCGCGGTTTTGAACTCCTTCGCTTTGTGTTCTTGGAATCCTCTTGTCATCATATCCTCCACTTTCTCATCACGTGGGAGTTCTTCAAGTCCCTCTTCGATTGCGAGGCATTCCATAGCTTCATACCTTAGCCAAAATTTGAATGTCATGGTTATGGGGTCAAGAAGAGGGGACGTACCTTCTTCGTCATCCGTGCCTTTGCTCTTCTTGCTGCTGCCAATCTCCTTGATGTTTTTCCTACCAATTTTTTCTTTAAAAGCCAGTATTCTCTGCAAGATTCCTTCATCTATATCCATCATTTCCTCGAAGTGAAGGATCTTTTTACTATTGGAAATATTTTTAGAGCTAGAGTTGTTAGTATTCTTTTTAGTGTTGGGTTTTAATGGGTCAATGTAAGGGGGGAGAGAGTCAACTTTAGGGAGTTTGTTAATTTGCTTTTTAGTGTTTGAGTTCAATGAACAAATGCAGAGAGGGGGATTACTTACCTTTGTAAGTATGGCCCTGACGAGTGCTGATGGTTGGGGGCAGCTGCTATCCTGTACCCCGCGCCTGACCAGTTGTCGCTGAGCTTGAGTCCGGCGTTGTTCACCTTGGTACGATACCTGCAGTTTGAGCCTGTAGGGCTGGGGGTGTCCGTTGTGTAGGGGCACGTCCTAGGACTTAGCTCGTTTTGGAGTTGGTTGCCCACGTCTTCGGTGGAAGCGGCGTGCTTCACGCGAGGGTGCACTTTGGAGACTGTCCCGATTTGGGGCCTGCTCAACCCTGCAGTGCTGGAGATGTTTGTGGCGCGATGGCTCGGGCTTGTCTTGATTCGGTGTTAGCTGCGCCCGACTACTGTGGAGGTGGCGCTCTTCGCGCGAGGGCGCGCCTTGGTGTCTATCTCGTTTTAGAGCCTACTGCTCTAACCTGCAGTGTTGGGGGCATCCTTGGCTCGGTGGCAAGTCTTGGGGCTCTTCTGAAATGGGTAGCTATTGCACATGTTTTCGGTGGAGGAGGCGCTCTTTGCGCGGGGGCGCGCTTTGGTGCCTTCTGCAAAGCTGGAGGCAACTGTTGCACGAATGCGAGTAGTAGGGCTTGTTTTGTTTAGTTCTCAACTGCATCCGTCTTCGGTTGAGGTGGCACTTGTCCTGTGAAGGCTTGCGTTGGTCTCTGTCTTGTTTTGAAGCCTATTGCTCTGGCCTGCGGTGCTGAGGACGTTTTGGCCTTAGCGGTGGAGGTGGCTTTCGCCGCGCGAGGGCGTATCTTGGTGCTGGTGGTGACATCTTCTACGCGAGGGCGCGCCTTAATATTTGTCCTATTTAGGCACCTCCTTTCGTTTTGGAGCCTACTGTGTGAGTCGACGGTGATGGTGGCTTCCCGATTTCAGATTCTGCGGCTCTACTTTGGTAAGACTCAGGCCTCTATTTTTGTAGTTTATTCGGGTTCTAGAGGTGGGGGTAGCTGTATAGGAGTTCTTGTGAGTGGTCGGGGAGTGAGGAGGGGGATTGAGAATCTGGATAGGGAGAGTGGGGAGGAAGGGAGAGAGGCTGTAGGGACGATGTGGGAGGCTGGGGGGTATTAGATGAGGCTGGGAGGGAGGGGGTGGGCTGATACAGAGGGAGGGGGGTTTGGCGAGAGGGTGAGAGGGATTGGAGGTGGTTCGGGAGCTGGGGGGAGGTCTGTTATGGGTTGTTGGTAACGCTTGTTGGTTGTGTCATGTCCCTTGATTTTCTTCCTGGCTCGTCTCCTTTACTGCCCTCGAATGCACGCCTTGTTCTTCCTGGTCTGTTTCTATGACTGTTGAATGCTGACACTATTCTTCCTCGTCTGTCTTCTTGCCTGTCCACGAGTGTTGGCACTGTTCTTCGTGTTCGTCTTGTTTTTTCGGAGTATGTATGCTAATTTGATTATGTTGTCTCCGGCGTAGGTAGATTCTAGCTGCGGTTGGTCCGTGAATGTATCTGTAGCAGCATAGGCAGCAATCTTTTGAGGTACAACCTAAACTAGAAATTTGATATGTATGTCTAATGGTATGTAAGTAGCTAGGGTTTAATGTATGGGAGGTTCTAACGTGGATTGTGTTGTTGGTACTATTGCTAGTTGAGTGGGAGGATAAGTGCAATGTGTGTGGGGGGCTCTATGAGAAATATGTGTCATAAAAATAATGGGGAGAAAGGTTAGAAGGGAGCATGCCTGAATTCAGTTGGTGTTGGTTACTGCGTTGTAAACACGAGTCTTGTATACTGATCCACTTTGGTGTGCAGCTGTGGGCGATATGCTGGTTCGGCTCTGGAGCGAGGAGCTGGTCCGTCCTCCGGTCCTTTGTGGGTGGTTCCCGAGAGTATCTCGCAAGTCTAGAGTGTTGGTCTTGTGGTTGTGTTCTCTCCAGCAGTAGTTGATCCTCACTTATGGACTTTGTCTTTATACGCAATGTACTCGTGCCTACTGCAATGGGGTTAGTGCTCCTTAGATCTAGATCACAAGCAGAAGTGAGGTGGAATGGGGATTCCGTGCATGTGGGTGTGGGGTGTACTAGATCTGGTGTTGTTAGGCAACTATTGGAGCTTTCTACTCACAAACATAATGTAAGTGAGGACCTAAGTATGGGTGTGTCAAAGGGAACAAAATTAATGTTAATGCAAAGCAAAGTTTGTACTAAAAAGGAGTAACAAAAAAAAGTGGGGTAGATATAGCCTAATGTGGTGCGTTGTTGCCGCCTTGCAGCGATGGTGGGTAGGACTTGGCTTCAATCTTGTTCACTTGAGCACCTGGATTGAGGAGGGGGAGGAATTATTTGGGAGGTAGCAGATTCAGTCTATCTATTCTCAGATCTGGAATAGAGTGACCTTGTAGGTGAGGTTGAAATGACCACATCTGTGCTCCAACACACGTGCCCTTCGCCACAGATCTCTCACAGCAGAATCTTGTCAACAACTCTCATACATCAATCTTCTAACCCCAAATCCAAAAAATTTGAGCCTTGCCAACATACACACTCTGCTTTCCACACCTAACCACTTTCCAACCCCTTTGCCTCTACCATCATTTGGGCCCTCTCCTACAAACTTTGAGTCTTTCCATTCAAAGCCTCTCAATATGATGTTTGGAGACCATCTTAGACGTCCATCAATAAATGGAAGCACATAATGCAGTGGCAAATATGCAAAATATAAAGTTGAAATCCGCTCAAGAGGCCCATTCACCCTGTGGACAACAAAATCTCGGTCTGACGTGCTCTTGTTGTGGCTGTTGCCAACCATAAATGCGTCAATCTTGTTTGCTATGGGCATAATGTATCTTCGTCAATCTTGTGATTGCAAAGCCAACCAAAATAGTTGTAAGTCCATTGTTGGTTGTTCAACCATTGTGCGTAAGGATTGTCCTCATGTATCATTTTCAGGTGTGGTTTCTGCCGTGAGCAAATTGTTCATCAATATCTCCTTCTAGGGATGTCAATGCCAAACTGTTCTTACACACTCGGATAAATTCTCATAAGCTTTTTACTTCCCATATGTCTTTCTGCAACAAGCGCCGCAACAGCTGACAAGGCGCCATCAGTGGTAGAACTCAATATTTTCTTGATCTCAAGAGATAGTGGAAAGTGGTTTGGCTTGTGTTGAACCTCTTTTGGTGATGCGTTCTTCCAGCCAATGCAACGTACGACAGGTGCTACAATGGATGTTCATTTCTTGAATTACATGTCGAAAATTGTCAACCACCCCATCAACTACACAAAGTGCCAACCTCAAATCGTTGACTTGACGATTATTTTCTCGAACAACGGTGCATTTTGCGGCAATAGTACAACAATTATTTTCAGAATTAACCCGTTATTGTCAATTAGACGTTTCGCTCACCTCCATCATTATTTTGCATTGCATTCTTCATGTTTAACGTCATTACGTTGGGCATGGAGTTTTTGCTTCAACACATTTCCGCAGCCTTAAACTATTATCAAAATTTGTCTCTTAGAGTCTTTCTATCGTTTGTGATTGTTGATTTCTCATACATACACAAAACTTCCAATTTTAATCGTATAAGTTTTTGAACTTTAATGTATACAATTAAGTAGACAGAAATTTTTTAAAACAACAAAAGTCATGCATAAATGTTTTCTTCACATATTGTATGTTAATGCAAAGCTACACTAATAATGTTACTAGTGTTCGTAACACCAATTACGAACTTGAACACTAAATGGCAATAACCGTGTCAATGTAATGACATCAAATGTCAATCTAAACACTATGTGTCAATAATTGTAAATTTTGGTCGTAGTTATATTTTGACATGTTTACATTTGATGTTCATTTACCCCCAAAGAGCCCTTATAACCCAGGAGGGCGTTTTTTAAATTTTTGGCAGCTACCTAAAATTTGAAAAATAAATAAATAAATAAAATTTTAATACTGGATTGTACGTGATAAGATCTTTGTAGAAATGTTTTAAAAAAAAATTGGATTCATAGTATGAAAGTTATTAGCCTTCAAAGTCAAATTAGAAACTCTCGGCAGCTCCAAAATTCTTGCTAGATGAGTCTATTGACATCGAGAATTTTCTTACATATAGAGAATATTACTTTCTTTGAAGATGTCAAAAAACAAATTCTTGTCTTCAGTGAAAAAAACCATTTTAACCCAAGTCGATCATTTTCACACATTATCGGACAAGGTGCCAAAAACTTCTTGTTTTCTACATAAAACCTAGAGATCTTCATATTTTCACTTTTTATTTGTGACAACAGCATGTGGTGAAAACATTCGTATTGACTATTTGGATAATCATTTCTAAACATATTAAGTTCACAATAAAATAAAATGTGAATTGGCAATTTTTGAATCTCCACTTTTTGCACACTTGTTGTGAATATGCTACACCCCTTCTCTATCTCTAAAAACTTGTGCATAAGGAACTAACAACATGCTTAACACAGAGGTAAGGGATTTAGACCTTGTGTAGTGCAAATATTTGACACCAAGTGAAGTCCAAGTTTGTTGATCCACTCAATGCATGGAAGAAAATGAAGCAGTTTCTTGACTTCAAACGCTATAATCTTCATATCCGTGCGGTAGATTGTAGCCAAAAAAGGTACGGTAATTTCATGCAATAGTCTTTTTCAAGATCTTACGGTTTTACGTCCAAAATTATGCTTCAAAATTATATTTTCTTGCCACTTTTTGATAGTGGCAATTTTGGAGTGTTTCTTGAGTGAAAATGCCTTGGGCTCTTAGGGGTTAAGTAACAATTCATTTCAAACAAAGAATTGTGATTGTAAAAAGAGAATGCATGAACAAGTATTGTGTTTTGTAATGAAACCCTTGAAGAAAATTTAAATGTTTTGGAATGAAATATTGAAAACATACTTAAAATATAAATATATTCAATTTTACAATAAATACTTAAACTAATGATTCCATATATTTAAATTCTTTGAATATTTATTTAAATTTATATATATTAAAAATTAGAACCATAATCAAGTAAGAAGAATTAATATAATAATTATATCAATTCTATTATATAATTATTCTATAATTAAATTTATTTGATATTATGATATTTATTTTAAATATTATAATATAAATGATATTTTGATAATATAATATTTATATTTAATATTATTAATATTCTAATATTGTATTTAAATTGTATATTAATATTATAATTCAATTAAATTACAAACAATTGAATGAGATAATCTAGTACCATGTTCTTTTTTATAGTTATAATGCAGACACTTGAGAATTTAATTTGATGATGTATTTGAAATGCCATTCATGACACTCTAATCAAGTCGCTTTAATACATTTAATACCAACACAAATAAGCCATATATAGGTGCCCATGAACTTTGTCTAGTGCTCATAAAGTTGTGTATAGCCCATCTTTGTCTTTATTTCTTTGAGCTATTATTTTTGTAAACAATATTCGAGATTGATCTAGTCTAAAAGTAACTTGTTATGAATAGGAATTTGTAGTTTGTGCAAAGCCTATGTAATCTTTTGTCTCCCATTTAAATTTAAAAACTCAATGAACATCTTGGGGCCTTTGTCACCATATGTCATTCAATAAATGTCCAAAATCCTTCACATGTTCTAGAATAGACTCATTATATCCACCATGTTCAATAACTAATTGATGTCATGCTCCAAATAATTAATTTAGCATCTACAAGTGTGTAGATGGTTCAACCATGATTGCAAGTATAGAAATTATATCAATCATCCAATATGAATTGTTATTAAAATAAATTCTAAAATGTATCTTCATAATCAATCTTTAAATAATGCATTTTAAACTACAAGCACCATATTATATACATTTTATACTTTTGCGTTGAGATATGATAGACAAGTTATTGTAGAGGATAATTATCATTTTGCCATTGTTTTAGAACAATTTTGAGTAATAATTTCTAAGGCCTCTTCAATTTTCTTTTATCTAAAGTTCTCACGTATGTTGAATGAACTCCATCACATATTTATGAACATGTTTAGAGTAATAAAGTGCATGCCATAAAAAATCAAGTCGTTTGCAATACCAAATCCGTATAATTGATTAAGAGTCTATTATGGTGATTTCCCTTATTATTCCTACAAAAAGCAGCAAGAGATAAACATATGAACGAAAATGTTATTTTATTGACAATTTTTTATCATTGTAAGCATTGAAATATATATTCTTAGTATGTATTTGAATATTTTCTACCATAAGTCCTATTTTGATTACAAACGCTAAATCAATATTTTGATTTTTTATATAATCAATCTTACACTTGAATTCAAGATCAAGGATTTAAGCACCATATCCAATTTTTGAATCTAAAAAGAAAGCTAAGTGACGTGTCCCAATAGCATTGAAAATTATTTATTTTTCAAATGTTGTTGTTGCTCTCATCCAACTCGCTAGTCCTATGTTTGGTTATCTAAAAGTCTTTTTTGGTGCTCGAATCAATGTAGTTTCATCAAAGTACTTAACAAAGTAGACATTTCTTTCATCATTTACGTACTCGTGGACATGACACTAACAACATGAACTATGTCCACCAATTTTTAAATTAGTGACTTTGCATTGTGTAGGATGGTCTATAGTGGATATAAATGATATTGCTTGTAATCTACATGGATTACAGTTTCTATAAGTTATATAATATGATCAATATTGTGTAATTAGTTATAAATAAAATTATCATTATTTAATATTATAATATTAAACTCACTATTAATATAATTAACACATAATCAGACCCTCAAAAGTGGGTTCAAGTTTATTCAATTATCAATTCCCAAAAATTATAAGATGATACTGAGGGCGGCATTTGTCAATAATCATTGTAATAAAAAGAAGAATACGCATACTTAGGTGCAATAACTGTTATTTTCAGCTTGGGTTTGTTCTCATCACTATCATGGTCTCTCTTCTTTGACTCTAGAAGTCCAACATCACGTGCTTATTGTATTGTGTCTATAACGTTGTCAACAGAGTGCCCTATTGTATATTACATATTTCTAATAAACTTCACATTTAATATTATTATTTATATACATATTTAAATATCATTAATTTAAATATTAATAGATATCTTATATTACATCTCTACCCTTCAAAAGAAACTATGTCTGTCCTAACCATACAGTTTTGTGTCAGAATCTAGGTAAAACCTATTGGAACAAAGTCTTTTGGAGAACTTACTTTTTCTTTTGGATGTTGTGCCCTTGAAATTGAATAGGTCCTTGGTAGAAGTCCTTTTCATGTGACATTTCATAAAAATTGGATGATTGTCGTGTTAGAATGTAGGTGATACTTGGATAGGTGAAATTCAAATTTATGATATCCAAATAGGTGAAATTTGGATATATGATATCCGGATAGGTGATACCTCAATAACAATAATGGGTATATATAATAACTAACGAGTACCTATAATAAATAACATGTATCTACAGTAAATAACGAGCATACATTTATTTAATTGGAGATTGCCCTCGGCCCACAGGAAACAACAGGGATTCACAAATATTGAAATATTCATTTCATTTTTTAAATGAATATTTAAATTTAAATGAAATAACATATGAAATATGTTTATTAGTCTCAACACTAATTGTTGACAAATTGACATTTAGTGATAAATGTTGATTTTTTAAAAGTTTAATCATGATTTGAATTTTTCTTTATAAGGTTAGATATTGAAATTTGACATTGTATTTTTATTAAAAAAATCAACAAAAATATCTGGCACGGGAGGCGGCATCAAAGGCCTCACCACATTGTGTAATGTTAACATAGATTAGTTTTTTCTAATCTTTGTGTGTTATGGACAAACGTCCGAAGCAATATTTTCATTTGGCAAATGATTTTCATTTGCAAGGGTTTGGTGTGTATGTGTATAGTGGTGCCCATGTCCTTGAATTGACATCTTTGTCAAGTGAAGCTTTGTGAGTGAGTTTAGAGAGTGATTAGTGATTGTCTTTACTTGTAACTAATGCTTTATCATTCTTGAAGACGTCCCATTTTCTATTCTACTTGCACTTGTTGATTCTCTCCTTGTGGAGTGCGGGATGCTAGATTCCGTGAGCGATTCACATGTTTCTCCTTGAGGATGTATTGAACATATTTGTTTGTGTGTATATGTTTTGTTTATTTGATATTGGTTGTGATTCCTGATCTACTATGTATAGCAATCTTCTTTTACACGACATCTTCAAGGTTTTGCAAAAACATGCTTTGGGCACTACTATATGCAATGGTTATTTTTATATAAATATAGTTTATTAATTTACAATGAAGAATGTCATAATTTTTTGGAAAATCCAAGAGATTTGATTAGATGATATCCATGCAATACCTTGGTGATGCGCGTTGTATCTGAAGCACTGCAATTTGGAAAAATAAATACTTTGGTAGGTAGGTGCCAAAAGTGGCCACCGCGCATAGTAAAGTGTTAATATAGTTTTCTTTAAAGTGAAAGGAGGCCACCTCACACGTCATCATTTACTTTATGGTCTTATGTTGATAACCATGACCATATGGACATGGTGACTTGGCTTAGGAGAGGTGTGTGGAAACTACTAGTCAATCCTTTTAGAACTTGGGATACAATGGAGAAGGTTTAGCTTGCATTGAGTAGGGCCCAAGAGCATCGATTGCCATTGAGGTAATCCAATCTATTGCCAGCAAACTAAACAATATGCATATAAAAAATGGACATATAATAATACAAGTATTTTAATGTAATAGTGCTTAGTATTGCAATTCCAACCGAAGTGATTTCATACTACTCCAATAAAATTTAAAATTATCATGAATCTTCAAAGTGATCTGCCACGTTCGGCCCATTTCTACCACTAGGTATTCTCCATAGGCGCAAACCAAAAGTAAGGGGTTATAACCAATAGCAAACCTTAATCCTAAAAGAACCCAAAGACCTACTAGTAGTTCAATATTCTACATATATGGTGTCATATTTGAACATGATAAGGTTCAAATACTGAAATGACCTCCAAATGAAAGATGCTAGTTAAAGAATCTTCAATCCAAATGTGTAAGTCTTTTGTATCCTACAAAGTAAAGTATATGCTTATCTATATGGTTCCCGAGGGACGGTTTAAGCATCAATTTGAAAGTGTGAATGGGTGGTAATGGGACAGAAACAGGGTGGAATCGGGATCATTACAAGTGTGCTACACTAAACACTGAATATAGTGTAGAGGGATTATTCATGTTGATCACTTCACACTAATTTCCATCAAAGCATGTGCATGCCAAGTTCTGATTGGGTATTTGTTCTCAAGCAAGTGTGTGTCAGTCAACAATTGCATGTAAATTTTCAATTAGTGTAGGAAATTTCAAATAGTCTAGTCTACACTATATTCATGAAACGGTGTAGTGATACGAAGAAGATATCTTTGGGCTAGGTTACCTTAACCCCTAAAGGACCACGACCACTTTCGCTCCTAAACCAGTCAAAAACTGCCACTGCCAAAAAGAGACATGAAAATCACATTTTAAAGTGAATTTCGGATTTTCAACCGTAAGATCTTAAAATAGAGTTCTATATAAACATGCCGTAAAATTTTGATTGCAATCCACCGCACGGATTGATAGACTTTAGTGTTCAAAGTCAAAACAATGGTTCATTTTCTTCCATGCGTTGAGTAGATCGGCAGACTTTGACTTCACTTTGTATCAAATTTTTGCATTGTACAAGGTCTAAATCTTTTACCATTGTCTTAAGCATGATGTTGTTTCCCAACACACCAATTTTTAGAGGTAAAAAAGGGGTGTAGCATATTCAAAACAAGTGTGCAAGGAGTGGAGGTTCAAAAATTGTCATTTCACGTTTTATTTTTTGGTGAACTACGTATGTATTCAATTGATAATCCAAACAGTCAACAAGAAGGTTTTCACCATATATTGTTGTTGAAAAAATAAAAAAAGTGAAAATATGAAGATCTCTAGGTTTTATGTAGAAAAGATGAAATGTTTTTCCCGCGTTGCCCGAAAATGTGTGAAAATGTTTGACTTGGAATAAAATGCCTTTTTACACTAAAGACAAGAATTTTTTTTGAAAATTTCTACAGAAGGAAATATTATTTATATGTTTGAAAAATCTCAATGTCAATAGAAACTATTGTCAAAATTTTTAGAGGTGCCCAGAGTCCCCACTTTTGGCTTTAAGTGGTACTAACTTTCAAACCACAAATCCAAAAAAAAAAAATTTAAAAAAAAAAATTAAATTTTTTTTAAAAAAAATAAAATATATATATATATCTCCACGAAGCTCTTATTAGATCCTATCTTGAAAAAAAAATTCAATTAAAAAGGATTTTTTTTTATATTGTAGGTACATGCCCAAAATCTAAATTGACCCCAGGGGGATGTTTGGTCCCTTAGGGGTTAATACTCGTGCAGAAAAAACAGAGCATGAAATCCCTCATGCTCTCCTTCTTTCCAAATTTTAACCCCTAAAGGACCAAACGTCCCCCCGGGGTCATTTTGGATTTTGGGCATGTACCTACAATTCGAAAAAAAAATTCTTTTAAATTGAATTTTTTTTTCAAGATAGGATCTGATAAGAGCTTTGTGGAGATATTTTAAATTTTTTTTTGGATTTGTGGTTTGAAAGTTAGTACCACTAAAAGCCAAAAGTGGGACTTCGGGCACCTCCAAAAATTTTGACAAAAGTTTCTATTGACATTGAGATTTTTCACACATGTAAAGAATATTTCCTTACGTAGAAATTTTCAAAAAAAATTCTTGTCTTTAGTGTAAAATGGCATTTTATTCCAAGCCAAATATTTTCACACATTGTTGGGCAACGGGGGAAAAAAACTTCATCTTTTCTACATAAAACCTAGAGATCTTCGTATTTTTCACATTTTTTTTTTCAACAACAATATATGGTGAAAACCTTCTTGTTGACTGTTTGGATTATCATTTGAATACATACGTAGTTCACAAAAAAATAAAACGTGAAATGGCAATTTTTGAACCTCCACTCCTTGCACACTTGTTTTGAATATGCTACCCCCCTTTTTTACCTCTAAAAATTGGTGTGTTGGGAAATAACATCATGCTTAAGACAATGGTAAAAGATTTAGACCTTGTACAATGCAAAAATTTGATACAAAATGAAGTCAAAGTCAGCTGATCTACTCAACGCAGGGATGAAAATGAACCATTGTTTTGACTTTGTACACTAAAGTCTATCAATCCGTGCGGTGGATTGCAACCAAAATTTGATGACATGTTTATATGGAAGTCTACTTTAAGATCTTACGGTTGAAAATCCAAAATTCACTTTAAAATGTGATTTTCATGTCTCTTTTTGACAGTGGCAGTTTTGGACTGGTTTTAGAGCGAAATAGGTCGTGGTCCTTTAGGGGTTAATCTCACGCAACCTTTACGGAATTGAAATCGCACGCAGCCTTTCTCATTTCTTTCAGGAAACCTGAAATGTCGAGAATGAGCAGATGGCTAGAATTCACGTGGTTTTAGAATCCTCCGAAAAATCCGCCGTCGGAACGGAGCCCAAATTCCAACACCACGACATTTATCGCGTCCCAGATGTTCCATCATTCCCGCAAAAAGCCGCCGCGGCTGCCCACCCGCCACTCACCGGTCGCCAGCCCCGCCCCCTTCAACAACCGCCTTAAACGCCCACACATTCCCCGCCGTCCACCGGTCAGAAGCAACACCCTCACTAACCACCCACAAATTCCGCCCGCTCTATCCAAGCTGCCGACCTCCTGGTCCAGCTCCGCGACCATCGGTCGCCCCTCACGGCCCCCATCATGTTCCTCCCACGCACATCTCTCCCGCCCCATCCCCATTCTCGTAGATTACGTGCACACGCCAGGCTGATATTTCCGGGTTCGAAGCCAGTCCGGCGTTGTTTGTGTGGGGTCTGAGCACCTTGCATGTGACTTTGCATTGTCGACGTTTTCTGGAAGGCCCGAGTTTCTATTCTCGCAGCTTACTCCTTTCGGCTCGAGTGTGGCGTGAGTGGCGCTTCCGACGAGTGC
The DNA here is from genome assembly GCA_963971425.1 of Bryoerythrophyllum caledonicum. Lineage (NCBI taxonomy): Eukaryota > Viridiplantae > Streptophyta > Bryopsida > Pottiales > Pottiaceae > Bryoerythrophyllum > Bryoerythrophyllum caledonicum. Next base: position 35,367,585 of record OZ020516.1, on the reverse strand, counting down.
TGCATTTGGGTGCGAGGTAGGGTTTCGACCTCGTCCCTCTCTGACAGCTCTACTTTGGAACTGGAGTAGTTCGATGTCTGTTCCTTTTGCATGTGGTGTGCGAAGGGTTTCGGGTTTGAGAGCTTTGCCACGGTTTCGACGTTGTTGTGTGGTGAGCGTTGAGGTAATGTGTGACGGGAGCTCCTGTGGTGGAGTCTGTCAAGTTATGATGTTTCAAGGAGTGGTTGTGAGCATGTTGTGGGCTTTGCGAATTGTAACATGCAGCAGCATTGTGAGATGCTCTGTCGGGGTTCTTCGTGTTGGATGCTAGGCTGAGGGTTAAGGACGTTGTGCGATGCGTCCATGCTGTTGTGTTTGGCCGCGGCGGAGGTTTTGGTTGTCTTGCGCGTTTGATCGAGTCTTTGATAAGTTCAGGAGGAGCGGAGCCGCTCCTGGGCATTGTGCCGTGTGAAGGTGGCGTTTGCGGGTTCCGGCTGTACGGATTGGCATTGTGGAGGTGTCAGGTCTTCCTAGAGACGTGACATCGACGCTGTGATAATGTGTGAAACCCCTGACGCCGGCGGGGTTTCATGCGGCGTCTCTGTCACAACTTGTAGAATTTGGCTCCGTTCATTTCCAAGGCTCCATGTGCGATGCTTCATTTGGACGCAATTGGAGTTGCCTGTCCTCAGTGGTTTCCTCCGTGGTGCGAACAGAGTTTCGCTGACATTGTAGTATACTGTTTTAGGGAGTTGATTCATCGCGGTGCTCCGGCATTTGTGGACTGTGAGAGCCTCGTAACGACAAGTATCGTTTCCTTAACCATCAAAAAGACGACAAGTATCGTTTCCTTAACCATCAAAAAGACGACAAGTATCGTTTCCTTAACCATCAAAAAGATGAATATGCTTTTATACAATCAGAAGTTAAGCCTTAGCATTGTAGTCGATGTGATTCCGATGTATTGTTACATGGGTGTCTCTTGCATTAGAACTGATTCATAGGATACTAAAACGATATTGATGCTAAAGAACTTTGATATGGCCAGCTGTGTAATGTCCAGACCATCCGGATTGTTTACTCTGACTCATCCGGATGTCGGAGCTTCTTCACTTGATTTTGGGTCAAAATTGACAACAGGGTTTATTGAAGGCCAGCTTTGTGGTGGCTCCATCTTGGCACTTATGGCTTCTTGAGAAAGACCAGGTTTTTTATTTAGGTGATAGACGTTTCCGGGCCGTCAAGAGTATGGCGTCAGGTCTTACTCGAAGTTTGCCGGCGAGTAAGACTTTATTAGTAAAGTAGGGCCGGGGCACTCGCACAGAGAAAATCTGAAAATGTAGCAGATGAGCCTTCTTGCATGGGTGATTGGTTTCGTGTATGGATTGACAGAAACATCTTGATATCTGTTGCATCGTTGTCTCAGTTTGTAACGAGTTTGAGTTATGTCGAAGAAGATGGTGGGCCTTTATGCCTTTCCTGATCTTTTAATGGGTTTGTGAGTTGCTCCCTGTCTTGTGGAAAAATCAGTTTCTTGAGGATTTTCACCCGTTTTTTCCCTGTAATTGACGCACATGTTATGTAATTTTCCTGATGTTCCAGATGGAGATTCGACGTGCTCTACTGATTACAGTTCTGGGGATTCTGTTGGAATTCTGTTTGGTTGTCCCTACATGGGGTAAATTTTTTGTGGAGACAAACAGTTTGACCGTTACATCACCAGCATCACTGAAGGGAAGTCATGATTCAGCAATTGGTAATTTTGGGGTGCCTCAATATGGTGGAACGATGGCCGGAACAGTTGTTTACCCTGCCAAGCAAGCCGACGGATGTACGCCTTTCACAGAATCTCTCAAAGGACCCAATACTGGAGGCCGTCCAGTGTTTGCTCTTCTTGACCGTGGAGGTAATACTTGGACCAGAGATTGCATTTTGTGTGTTTTGAGGGCGTGAATGCCTTTCCTTGCTTTGTTTGCTTCTCGTACGAGAGCAGGTTCAATACAGACTCGTGGTTTGTTGATTTGGATTTGTATCTGCCGTCGTTTGCCCTCCACATCCTTCGCTCGTCCTGTACATTTTGATAATATTACTGTTTTCATTTGCGTATATTGATTAATTTTCAATTGTGCAGGCTGCTATTTTGCTTTGAAGGCTTGGAATGCGCAAAATGCAGGGGCAGCAGCTGTGCTTGTGGCAGATGATAAGGTGGAACTACTGATCACCATGGACACACCTGATGAAGGAAAATACTCTGACCTGACACAAAACATCACGATCCCGTCTGCTTTGATTGACAAGCACTTTGGCGACGACCTGAAACGAGTTATCGCTGCAAACGAAATGGTTAATATTAATCTTGATTGGAGGGAGTCTCTTCCTCACCCAGACGAGCGAGTGGAATATGAATTCTGGACTAACAGCAACGATATATGTGGGCCAAAATGCGATGCTCAAGCCGAATTCAAAAGTAATTTTAAGGGAGTAGCTCAACTGTTGGAGAAAGGCGGGTATACCAGCTTCATTCCCCACTACATCACATGGTATTGCCCTCAGGTAACATACCTCTCAACCATGTGTCTAAGTGTCCCTTCGTCAACAGCTTGAGGCTAGCTCTTCATCACATCCAATAAGTTAATGGAGTAGATTTATGCTGGAAGGTCATTAAATTCTTTCGTCACGGTAGTCCATTTAATGTGACAAAGTACACAATAGCATAATACTGACTACCTGCTCTCTTAGCGATTTGATTGGTGATGCATGCTCGTCAGTTCTTAGTGTTTTCGGAATGACAGATGAAGCCGAGCACTGTTTTGAACTGTTATGTGAACGGATACGTAGATATAGTTTTATCTTTTTTTACATCGAGATGTGCTGACATAAGTGAGGATGTTTCATTTCAAAATTGGTTTTATGGGGGTCGCTTTTCTATCTTATACTATAGATTTACGTGCTTCGGGATAATTGCTGTCAAATTGAAGTCATGCTGACTAGGTCACTTGGCATTCAGGCGTTTATTGAATCCAAGCAGTGCAAGTCCCAGTGTATCAACAAAGGTCGATATTGCGCCCCTGATCCGGAACAGGACTTCAACAAAGGATACGAGGGAAAAGATGTGGTTCTAGAAAACCTTCGGCAATTGTGTGTTTTCAAAGTTGCCAAAGACGCAAAGCGACCTTGGGTTTGGTGGGACTATGTCACAGATTTTCAAATACGTTGTCCTATGAAGGACAAGTTGTATAACCAAGATTGTGCAGAGAAAGTTATGACCTCGCTTTGTAAGTTCCATTTGTCACTTGCTATGCAACCCGTAACGAGCTTTGGTTTCACTTGAATTGATGTCAAGATGAATAGGTCCCTCTGTTTGAAGTCTCACCATAGAAGTCTCACCATAGAGGGAGAAGATGTGGTGGTGCCTTAGTGCTTGCACCCACTCCTGGTCTGGAGTCTTCGGAGTGGAAAGCCATTGGTTTAAGAGTTTTTTGATTTCGTGATGCTTGATCTCTAAAATTTTGGTTAAGAATTTGTCATTGTACATGTGGTGTATTACTTGATATTGAATTAGGACATAATTCGTGATATGGTTGTAATGACCTAACATTAGTGTATTTGTGCAGCTTTAAGTGTTGCAGATGTGCGCTCCTGCATGATGGATCCTGAATTAGATGCTGACAATGATCTCCTGAAAAAAGAACAAGATGCACAGGTCTGTAACATTTCTAACGAACCTTTCAAACCATCATTCTACTAAAGTTTTCGATGATGTTATTCTATTTTGTCTCCAATTTAAAGATGTGGTTTCCAGGTCGGAACAGGTACCCGTGGTGACGTCACAATTTTGCCGACACTTATCATAAATAACCGGCAATACAGAGGTATTTTTTCATTTGGATAATACAATGGTTTCTACTCAATCGATCGAGTAGAAATTCCCACTCTGCCATGCCTCCGGGGAAAAATGAAACCTTGCTCATCAGTATTGAATTAGGTACTAGCGTTTCAATAGGTCTGTTCAACAGATGTGAAGCGTGAAACGATTTCTTTACAGCGTCTTATGGCAGGAACTTCATTTCATGCTTTTTTCAGGGAAGCTTGACAAAGGAGCAGTGATGAAAGCTATTTGCTCCGGATTTGAAGAAACCACAGATCCGCCCGTCTGTTTGAGTGAAGGTAAGAAGCATGTCTCTGACTAAAATTCATTTCTGATTGTTGGACAGCAGCTGTGTGATTCATTTCTAGGAAAGCAGTGAGGTGGAGTTGATTGAGCATGCATCTGTATGTGTGTGGATCAACTTGGAGTCCGTCTCAGATCTCTATTAGCTGGTCTTGCACGCGCTTGGGATATCTGGTAGAATACAGGTAGAGGAAGTGAACCAATGAGTGAGAGTTGAACTATGGTGGACGAGGAAAATTGTTGATCGCTCTCTTTCAAATGAGCAACATGCTCACAGGTAAGGTCCGGCCATGGACAGGAAAAACCGGGGTTATGCAGTAGTTGACAAGAGGAAATAGAATGGTGCAAGTTGAGGTCGAGATAGAGCAAGTGAGGTTGGGGTTTAGGAGCGGATCCGGAGCGGCATTCGAAGGAAAAATCCCTTGGGACAACTGAGTGGACAACGCCGATTCAGTAAAAATACGGTGTACGGTCCATCTCTGACATCTGGCAGCGGCATGTTTAGATCTTCTTCTGTAGCATCCGAAGCCCTCCGTTGTAGTCTAGATGGTTAGGATACTCGGCTCTCACCCGAGCGACCCGGGTTCGAGTCCCGGCAACGGAAGCTCCCGAGTGAATATGACTACCTCTTTTGTTAGTTGTTGGACATTTTTGCTGCTTTGCGAACCGTTTCGTTGGTCACCAGCTCAATCTCTTGCACGACTGAAACTCTTTGGCTTTCCGAGCTCATGGCATTTTTGTTGAATAAGTGCAGGTGTTCAGACCAATGAGTGTCTCGAAAACAACGGTGGCTGTTGGGCGAATAAGAGAGCAAATATTACTGCCTGCAAAGTGAGGATCTTCTTGCCTTTGAGTTGCGTGTATGCTCTAGGATTCCTCTGAAATTTCCTCTGTAATTTTTTGAAGTTTTTTCAGAAACTATCTCCACAATTTTCTTTCTAGAAATTCATATTCATCCCAATTTTTACAGGATACATTTCGAGGCCGAGTTTGCCAATGTCCGTTGGTGGATGGTGTGAAATTCGAGGGTGATGGTTATACTACTTGTGAAGGTGACTTACAGTCAGCTCGCAGCTCGTTTAACTGTGTTGTTTGAAAGCTCGCCTTCGGTTGATTTTAGTTGCTTATGTAACTTTTGTCCTCCTACTTTTATGATGTTTTTCCATTACATTGCCTGCAATTATTTAGCAGATATTTCTAGTCACTTGCCTCTTTTGATGTTGAAATTTTCTTTTGGTTTCAAGTAGAGAAAATTCAAGACAATAGAATATGCTATAGGGGTTTGGGTTTGTCGGTTTCTTCCGCAATGCGAGACCTTTTTGTCTTAATATTCTTGATATTATGACGATGTTGTGTAGGTGACCAATTCTAGGCATTACTGGTCTGAACTACGCTGATTGTGTGTTTGGATATTTAATTTTTGAGTTTAAGAGATTATTAAAAGTTAAACTAAATCATCTTTTATATATTGTTTTTCCAGCTTCGGGCCTAGGCCGATGTAAGGTCGATAATGGTGGTTGCTGGCAGGAGAAGCGGGGAGATGTCTCTTATTCTGCTTGTCAGGTACGTTCGTACAAGTATTGTCAAATTGATGTCGTTCACTGTTAAAGAAGTTCGCACCTTGAGAACGGTCGTCTATAGCTTGTGTTGGTCATCAGTTACGCTGGCTGTATTGGATTCTGTTGGTACATCATCTTTAGCCTGTGAACACTGTTTATGTCCTGTTACTTGACGGATTTGTATATTGTGCTTTCTCTCACAGGATTTTCATTCCAAAGGCTGTCAGTGTCCTCATGGGTTCCGAGGGGATGGTATCAAGGAGTGCATAGGTGAGTGAATTTCATTCCCATGCTTAGGTCTACGAATTCTTTGGAATGCATCTTATATTTTCATCTGTCAACCAAGAACCTAGAATTTTCAGCAGCACTTTTGGCGTGGCTCAGCTTTATTATTAACTGGCAGTTCTTCAGTTTCTACACTTCATTAGTTTTCCTCGGTGATTGCAACGTTTCTCTTTCGAGCCTGCACTGTGTTCCACATGTACATATTTCTACATTTCCCTTAGCTATCTGCAGCTCCAGGTCGTAGTTTGACTTCTTTTCTTTAAAGTTTTTGTTATCAATATCTTCATCAAATATGCCTCTTGTATATCTTCATGAATTGCGAGTTAAAAGTACAGAAGTATCTCTGGTGCTGGTCTACATAATTGGATTTTTCAATATTAATCTCATTCAGATTTTAAGTTGAAACTTTAAATGACCTGTTTTTTTTTTTGAATCTGCAGACATTGACGAGTGTCGTGAGAGAAGCAAGTGTCAGTGTCCGGAGTGCAAGTGTACCAACAAGTGGGGTGGCTATGACTGTGAATGCTCAAATGACTTGCTGTATATTCATGAGCACGACACTTGCATAAGTGAGTACCATCATCTACATTGCAAACCTAGTAGGGATTTAGCTCATACTGCATATGTTTTATGAGTGCATACTTGTGGATTAGTGCACTGTCACTTGCTTTGATGTAGTGCTTAAGACGCTGCTTCTGTTCTCTGACAAAGATGATATTCTTCAGGTAAGAAGAGCCAGCAATCGAAAATTGGGTGGGCGGTGTTTTTGTTTGTCCTGGTGGGAGTGGCTACACTATCAGTGGGTGGCTATATTGTCTACAAGTACAGGCTTCGGGTATGAGCTCTTTCCCTATCGATGTATTTGTTTCAAATGAATGATTCTGTGTTTTAAGTTGAGATGTTCACGCAGTCAATCTGAACTGTAGAAGCATCCACAATATCTATAGCATAGATACTTTGGACTTCAATCTTGTTTCACTTAACCTGCTTCAATGTTCTGTTGGTGGAACAGTCATACATGGACTCAGAGATAAGGGCTATCATGGCGCAATACATGCCACTCGACAGCTCCAGTGACATCAACCACCATCTAAACGAGGAGCCATGAAGGCAAACGAGGTATGAGTGATGAAGGATATTCAAGAGCTCTGTCCAGCTCCAGAAAACGTCTTTTCAAATATCCTTAGTAGAAGAACGAAGCATGCGAGGAAAAGTCACATCTTATTAATTCGAATGGATGTGTGTGTTCGAGCCAGCGACAGCCGCGAACCATGTAATTGGTAAACGCTGTTGCGTTGTGTTGGTATTATTCTTAGCGTATAATGTCGAGGATAGTACACTGTCGATCAAATTTGAGTTACTTCTGTAGCCTAACTTTCCGTGGATGTAAATAGTTTCCTAGACCATCACGGATTCGACGTGTTAGCTAGTTTTTGGCCGGTTGACATTGAAGACCTGAGTGGAATGCGGTGCTTGACATTTGAGTATCATCGCTGTTTATAAGCGAAGGAGGAAGTGATCAATTTTGTTTGAGTGCTCTACTATCCAGTGGATGTTTTATGTCATCAGCATCTTAGATTTGAAAACCTTCTTTGCCTGCCAGAAACTTATGCCTCTCCTGTTTCATCCCAAAAGAAAAAGTTGTACTCTCATAGTTACAAGTATAATTTCTTATCTTTTGAAAGGAATTAAGGGTAGGCATTGTGTGGGCGTTGTGAACTTCGAAAACTAAAATTTTCAGTTTAATGAGTTTGTGGAGCAATAAGATGCGTCCATGTAGAGTGGACGCATGTAGGGTGTAGAGCGTACATGTAGAATGACACTTGCATAGCAAATTTTACGGTCCTCCTCATATACACGAATCCGAATTGTAACCTCCGAAATCAATTTCCGAGCTGATAATGCAGCAAGGTCCTGAACGAAAATTGCTATACACTCATATGTTCAAAAGTCACTAAAATCCTGTCCTGCACACTCGACCATTCTTGCGTTTGTTGAGAAGATTCTACCCTTTACATGCCGAAGACGGCCGAGTGCGTGAAGGCCTCTGTGATGACCAGGCCCAGGAACCCCAGCATCGCAATGCGCCCGTTCCACCGCTCCGCCCTCGCCGTGAACGGCCCGAAGCTACGCGCGTCCGTCGACTCGCCGCTCATGATCGGCACCAGCGACGCGTACGTGAACAGCTGCACCGCCCCCAGGAAGTACAACAGCCCCGGCTGCCCGGCGTTGGTGACTTGCTCGAACACCGTCTGGCCCGTCAGCCTCTCCGCCACCACGGCCCACACGAAGCCAAGCATCGCCTGCACACACGTTGGGCACAAGGTTAAGTTGAACCAATGCCACTAAACATGTGAGACGAAGCATACACAGAAAATTGTAGGCAACTTCAGCAATTTCAAGTACAAGTTGCACAGTCGCCATGGCCGTGAGATGCAAGACTCACCAGTCGGCAGTTGATGGTCTCGGGTGCGGCGCCATCGAACGCGAACACGCTGAAGAAGTTCTTGCTCCCGGTCTCCGGCCGCCTCTCCACCTCGGGCCGAGGGTAGAAGGACCCGGACGTCGGCTCGGTGCCGAACACGGACTTCTTCTCGGACTCGTTGGTCTCCTGGTTGCGCAGGATGTCGTCCTTGGTGATGGTCTTCTTGGTCTGCTGGTCCACCACCGCCTTGGCATCGGCCAGGGGACCCTCACCCTTGCCCACCTCGCAGCGCACACTCCCAGCGAGAGAGGTCATGAGCCTGGGCGAGCTGGTGACTCCGGCTCCACCCAACTTGTTGAGCTTTGAGTGGATGGGCAGGGCTTGGAGGCCCCCAAGCTTGGCACATGCAACCTGCGACATCATCATGGCCGTCATCTTTAGTTCGGCTGTAACAGAGAGAGAGAGAGCAGGAACTTCTATCTACAAGAATAACACTAGAGTTCTGTCAGGGGCGATATCCAAGATGATTTAGTGAATGATCTGCTGGCTTGTATTTGATGAAATGGGCATCGACCACACGCATTATGTAGTATCGATCACCTTAACTGCGGGGACGCGAGTGAGTGCCATGTAGGATCTTGGCGTGGCAGCGCGGGTCTGACGAGTTGGGCGCTTTTCCAAAGAACGGCGCTGCCCTCGTCCACGAGGCTAGCTGCAGTAAGCAAAGTGCAATGTGGTGCTCATAACGAACGAGAACGGCACGTGGTTAAAATGGTCACTTCTCCTTTTCTTCGTTTGCATGGCCACCGAGTATTGCAGCTCATGATCAAAGTTCAAACAGGGTAGACTTTTTCTGTTACTCATGTGATGAGCAACGAAGCAGCTCATCTTACTCGGAAAGAGATAGTCATGTGGGGGCAATGTGCGCTCGTCCATTCGCTACGATGAACCTTTGCGAACTGTTCTCTGTCTTGGACGTCACCAGAAAAGTCGACGCCTTGATCTGGCTTATTTCATTCACTGACAGCAGCAGAACACAAGTGGTGAATTGTTTCTATGCTGGATTCAACATGCATTTTGAATGAATGATTCCATGAGCAAGCTGGAGTAAAGTCCACTTGGCCATGAAAAAGTTGAACTTCTCCAAAGTAGCGCCTGTGAACTTGAACAAGGGGAAGGTGATTCCACTGAACATGTCCAGGGAGAGTGTCTGCGTCGTTCACCTTCCCTCACCCACTCAACCAACTGAGAGATCCCTTCCCAGTCCAAAGCCCCAAATCACCAAGAACGCTCACCAGCTCTGAGCACAAGTCTTCCCGGCTTGAGATATCCATGAACTTTTCATTCCCACATCTTTCAATGCGCACCACTCGCAGTGTTCGTGCATGGCCAGTAGCCACCACATCCGCCTCTGCTTCTCTAAATTTTCCGCAATTTAAGATGGTTAAGTTGGACAACTTTGGGGACCTACGAAGATCAGGTAACTGAGTTATGGTGTTGCAGTCTTTTATAAGAAGAGACTCGAGCGCTGGCAAAGGCCCCCAGTGGTGCAGTCCACCTAGCCCAACACAACCGTCGAGGTTCAGTTCTGCGATATGACTAAGGTTTCTAATGCAGGCAAGGAATTGAAATTTGCGAGACGCCTTAGTCCTCTACACTTGATGAATTCCAACCTTGATACGGTGGCAAAAAGAGTTGGGGATGGAACCTCGGTTAGGCTCTTACATGAAAGAGAAATAGACGAGAACCTCGTATAAGTCTGGTGAGGAATTAGCACGGACCGCTCTCTCGTCCACTCTGCCGAATCAAAGAGGCGATGCATATGCAAACAATGCGTAACATCTTCGCCGCATGATGGGATGAAGGCAACCTGATTGTTTGAGTCTCGAGCAAACATTCCAGTCATCGGCGCGAAAATTCCACAGAGAGGTTCGTCAAGAAGGATCTCAACCTTGTCAGACAAGCTATGGTATGTTGAGTTCTCTCGTTGGCATGTTAATTTCAGTTTTGACACAGCTTCAGAAAGTTCCATATTCTCCACCACCTCCCGATCGACATCTCCAATAGTAACATCCAACGCAAGCCTGGCCAGGCTATTCAGGATAGGAATCCTTTCCACTCGGACACATCGATAACGACATTTGGCGTTGTCATCTGTGACTTAAACAGGCACTGAAGTCTACCTTCTCCAATGTCTGGAGTTTACCCAGGTCAGAAACAGCTGCCAACAGCGGGTGACGGGTCAATGTCATTTCCAGCAATCCAACGCAGCCTCCGAAAGAACCAATATCAGGCACTTGGGATTCTTTTGAACCATAAACTTCGACAACTTCCAAGGCCGGGGGGAAAGAAGAGACCGAGAAAGAATTTCTGCACGTATTCCATCGAAAGAATTTAAGATGCTTCAGGTCACCAAGATTCGCAACAATGTGAAGTGAAAAACATCCCCTTAACTCTAGACTTCGAAGACTCCTCAAGCTCCGAAGATCAAGCGACTCCCGAGAAATTCACAACACTACACTACGAAAATATGGGGTGCTGTTTCTGGTTCGACCGCCTCAAATCCAAGTTGTTTACCCACTCGGTAAGCTTCATTGAAGTGTAACCCAAAGGGACGCGAAGTTGCCGCCCCAAGTTCCAACACCTCAAGTGCCAACGGAACATACTGCTTTGGAGATGGTACCTTTTGTCATAAAGCAACGCTCCAAGACCTTATCAACTGCTGTTCCTTGATGCTTTGAATATCATGTCCAGGGGCGGCAGATTGAAACAGTGTTGCCATGGCATGAGGTTTATCCAGCACTGGCATCTCAAAGCAACACTCTTTGTGGAGCCCCAGCCACTCCAGAAGCTCACGGCTGCGTGACGGTATGATCACAAGACTTTCCGGATGAAAGTCCATCCCGAGAAGAGCTTCCACTTGCTCCCTGGATTCGTCTTCATTCCAGACATCGTCAATTGCTAGGAACACTTTATACTCGATCCTTTTCCTCAACAGGCTCCGCCACTGCATGCACATGGGTAGTAATGTTCAACGTGTAAGAGGTTTGGTTTTTGAAAATTTGATGTACTATAGCATAATTTGACAAACTCCACTTCTCACGTCTCTACTTGCCACTCAAATGAATTATATATCCAGGTTGTGCACAGAACATCTGAGATAATACTACACCCATGTGTGGATTGTCACCCAAAGATGATTGGTTCTGATCATTTAAACTACACTAGTACATTCAACGTTGAACTCCATTCATTACGTTACTTCCTGTGACTGAGCAATTTTTAGGAGTTGTCTCAAGCAACTAGCAACTCAATCGCAGGTCGTCTATATTAGAATTAACATGGAAAATATTTTCAGACATGTACCTGATGAAACTTCAACTTCCCTTTCATGTGTGAATCTTCCCACTTCAGATCTGGACTTACAAGCTTGAAAACTGCTGACATAATGCTATCGATGTATTCGTCCTCGTCTTTGCAGCGACGATATTCCAAGCCATTGGCGCCACCGAGAATCTTCAAGGCCTCTTTCCATTCTGATACATCGATTCTGCTATCACTGACTCCCATTTCATACCATTGATCCTGCCAAACAATTTGCAAATCTACATTTCGAAGCTCCTCAACACATAGGCCCATGAATAACAATAAAATCTTAAACTCCTTGCACACTTGCTGGTTTACTCTCTTCTTTTGTTCTTTCATAAAGATAGCCAACTCTATCAAAGGCCACTTGCTTCTGAGAAACTCATGGCTGAGAACAACGAATCATCGCTACATCAGCTAGCCGACTTGCATTTTTGATTCACTGCGAAAACAGTTCGCCTTTTGATAAACACGCTGGGTCTTCATAAAAAAATGGATGATAAGCGTTCCGTTATAAAGCATGCTGGAGACGACGCACAAATGCTTTCTGAGCAGAACTGTGGCTTAAAAATATGCTATGTTTCTGTTGCGTACTGCTTCCCAACTTGGGCAGAGTACAAATGACATACAACGCAACACATCAACATGTGCTCGGCACTAATCAAAGCGACATCTCTGAAAACTGATCTAGCAACTCAATGTAATTTCTTCAATTTTTCTGTAAGGCAAACAGCCATACGCACGAATTATGGGATAGGTTGGAAAGATTGCGATTGCGTTTCATAGTTGCACGCAACCATAAATTTGTACAGACAATAGTATGCCTGTAACTTTGGTATGATCTCACAGACTTTGACATGCAATGATATCTAATGTCCAGTTTTCATGAATTTTCTAGATGCCGAAATTGGTGAAATGATACCAAAGCTAAGAATTTTTTGATAATTTAAGAAATACTACTTATACAAAATCGACTTCAAATTTCAGCTACATATTGAAAAAAAACACAGCCTGTCACCAATGGGACAACCGCCGTGTGTCTCCAAACGCCGTGAAGCATGTTACTTAGACCTGGAATGTTGGGGACATTGGGACAATCGCATCATGACCCTGGTGTCAAGTATTTTACCTCATTGGAATATGTTGATATTGCACATGATAATTTAAAATGAATTTGTCCAAATTTGTGCAGATATTCCCTTCTGAACGTACAAAATTTTGAGTAAGATTTTGAACATAAATTTAAGACCCCATTTCAAGGGTTTCTTTTTATATGTAGAAAATACTTATACATGTCAAAACTATTAACGGCTTAGATTTAGAATGTTTTGACATTAAGGTATTGATTTGTTAATAATTGCAGGTGGTTGTACATCAAAGATTTTCCACGCAAGGTTATATTGAATATAAACTGTGGATCTTTCTGAGTAATTTCGAACACGGTTAACTCGTAGCAACGACAAAATATTACACAACTAAAGAGATTGTTAGTAGAGGAGTTCCTTGGAGTACATCCAATATTTCCTCAAAACACTTCAAAAAATCTAGCTAATGGAAATTTCTTTCAGACAAACTACAATTTACAAACCAACAGCTAGCCGATAACAATATATGATCCTGATGATACTCTTACAGAAACCGAGATAACCATACCTGGAACCAATTTCCATGCACGTACTACCGCTAGGTCCTAAACGAAAATTGCTATACACTCAGATGTTCGAAAGCCGCTAAAATCTTGTACTGGATGGACCCTTTTCTCATTTACAAGCCAAAAACGGCAGAGTGGGTGAAGGCCTCCGTGATGACCAGACCCAGGAACCCCAACATCGCAATGCGCCCGTTCCACCGCTCCGCCCTCGCCGTAAACGGCCCGAAGCTGCGCGCGTCCGTCGACTCGCCGCTCATGATCGACACTAGCGACGCGTACGTGAACAGCTGCACCGCTCCCAAAAAGTAGAAGAGACCCGGCTGCCCAGCGTTCGTCACTTGATCGAACACCGTCTGGCCCGTTAGCCTCTCCGCCACCACGGCCCACACGAACCCGAGCATCGCCTACACACACGTCAAGCGCAAGTTCAGAATTCACCGCTAAACATATGACTACACGAGGCACAAGCAGCTGGAGCGGGAAAATTGCGGGCATTTGGACCACGGTTGTCAAAAAATAGAAGTGCAAGGTGGTGAGATCGCCATAACTACGACATAGAATACTCACCAGTCGGCAGTTGATGGTCTCGGGTGCGGCACCATCGAACGCAAACACGCTGAAGAAGTTCTTGCTCCCGGTCTCCGGCCGCCTCTCCACCTCGGGCCGAGGGTAGAAGGACCCGGACGTCGGCTTGGTGCCGAACACGGACTTCTTCTTGGACTCGTTGGTCTCCTGGTTGCGCAGGATGTCGTCCTTGGTGATGGTCTTCTTGGTCTGCTGGTCCACCACCGCCTTGGCATCGGCCAGGGGACCCTCACCCTTGCCCACCTCGCAGCGCACCCTCCCAGCGAGAGAGGTCATGAGCCTGGGCGAGCTGGTGACTCCGGCTCCACCCAACTTGTTGAGCTTTGAGTGGATGGGCAGGGCTTGGAGGCCTCCAAGCTTGACACACGCAACCTGCAACATCACCATGGCTGCCATACTTGCTGTTTCTGTAACAGATAGAAGAGCTTCACAAGAATAACACTAGAGTTCGGTGCAAAAACAATATACAAGGTGTAGAGAATGACTTTCTTACAGCTAGCTTGCGTCTGATGCATTGAGCATCGAAACTTGCATTATATAGTAGCGATCACCTTGACTGCGGAGACGCGAATGAATGCCATGTAGGATCGTGGCGTGGCAGCGTGGGTATGACAAGAAGGGTACTTTTGCAAAGAATGGCGTTGCCCTCGTCCACGAGGCTAAGGTTGGATGACCTATAACCACCACGAACCCCATAATGGACAAGGTAAAGTGGACTAAAACCACCACAGACCCACCCCATTTCCGAAATTTTAGGAAGTCACATATGATTGGGTGTTAGTTCATGATTGGTTCAAAGCTGCCGGTTTTTAGTCAATGCAGAAGTGGTTATTGGTACAACTTAGTGTGGAAATAGAGAGTATGGTAAGTCGAGGAATGGGTCACGGCTCACTATCCACTTTGAAAATTTGTAGCAATTTCAATATGAAGAAATAAATGGTCACGACAATTGCAATATTCATGAAATCCTATTTTGAATTCCCAAAATATGTCTTACCTCGTATACAAACGCTATAAATAGGTCAGCAAGCTTAAGTTGGTGGTTATAGGTCATCCAACCTTAGCTGCGGCAAGCAAAGTGCAATGTGGTTGCACACAACGAACGAGAGCGGCACGTAGTCGAAACGGGTCTGGTGTGTAGATGGCTGCGCACCGCCTGAGTATCGAGAAGGGCACGTAAACGTGGAGTGGGTGACGGCCCTTCAAGTTCCTTTGGCATGCATGGTCGGCCAGTGTTCCACGGTCCGATACTCTTAATAATGACATGTAGATATTTTGGATGGTTTGCGTTCACGTCTGGTCTGTCTGTTCACAACACCGTTCACCGTATATAGTATGGAATAGTTATTGATGTGGATCACTAGTAACTACACTCGCTCTCTGCATCCGTCATCGCCCTCTCCAACAAAACAAGCGCGCTTTCTTCTGTGAATTCTCTTGCTTCCTCTCCTGAAGGCCACGCAGGGTCCAACACTGAGATTGATAGCTCTATGGAGTCCCGGAGCTGTCTATTACGCAAATTAGGTGCGATGTGCTCCGTGACTCTCTCGTGCCTGAAGACGACACAATGCACATTGACGGCATCGGCACTGATATTCAAGGTGCGCACCCTTTGAACTCGAAACATGAAATCCTAACATGCAAGATGAACAACTTACACTGTGATCCTGTGTCCACTGTTTCTGATGACGGCAGGAGCGCTGAATGTTTAGCTCTAGGTGACATCAACGCCTTCAAAGAGACAGATGCACCTCGAAGACCAGCGCCTGGAGTGCTTCCGGCAGCAGCTGCTCAACACCAACAAGTAGTAAAGAAACATGAAAATCAGAGCTCGAGTTGGTGAGAGGTCGAGGTGCAGGATGCGCAGCCTTCAGAGATGGAGGAGCTCATGCGCAGTCAAGGCGCAGTCAAGGCGCATTTACTCAGCCGTTACTGCTCATCTACTGCGCCGTCACTGCTCATCTACTCCGCCGTCACTGCTCATCTACTACGCCGTCACTGCTCATCTACTGCGCCGTCACTGCTCATCTACTACGCCGTCACTGCTCATCTACTGCGCCGTCACTGCTCATCTACTGCGCGCTATCTGTTGAAAATCTTGATGAATCAAGGTAAAGCTCATTGTATTACAGTGAACTCATTACGAGAGAGAAACAAGAACTGTATAAGGTAAGCCCCTAAAACCGACAAGTTAAGGAATGTGTATATATGGAGAGAGGAGATAATTATACTTTTATTTTTCAGTGATAGCCAATAGAATTACAATTCCAACCCAAGTGATTTCATATTTTTCCGATGAAAACTGAATTAGTTATGAATTTTCAAACTGTGCAGCCATGTTTTGCGGGTGGCCAACAGTAGGTACCCCATAACCAACGACCAAAAGTAAGGGTCTTGACGAATAGCAAACCTCCATTTGGAGTTGAGTTGGTGGTAATGGGATCGAAGAGGGTTGGACATACCCCAATTTTGTAGGCGTTGGCTATGGATTTTTGCTGGTTATGGGGGGGCTTATCTTATATTCTGCAGTCACGAACTATCTATAGTAACAGTAATCAATAGAACCAATGTAGAGAGGACAACTGAAGCGAGTAAATAGTGAAGGATGAGAAGTCGTCTAATGGATCAAATCGAAGTTTTGTATACACGAAGGTACAAATACTCTCCCCCGAGCTCTGTGTCCGATGTCTGGGAGTTGAGGTACGAGAGTGAGTAGTGTTTAACGACAATGGACGTTCGTGAGCGAGAAGAAAGTTGGGTAGGTCTTGTTGTGCTTGATCGTAAAGATGGAAATATATAGTTGTGGATGCAACTAATGTTGTTTGCTCGCAGGGATATTTGTTGTTGCTTTGTGTGTGGGCAATCGCCGCGCTCTTGAGGAGGATTGCTAACGCATTCTTCAAAGCAATTGATTCGAGAATGAGGATGCGTCAGGAAGTAGAGTTTGGACGAGCATCCTCAAGTTGCAAACGTTACGGTTTGGGATTTTGGGTTTCTGGTCATTGATCCCGCCATCAAGAAGCAATATCCGCCGGTGGACCAACGGGTAGGACACTTGGCTCGATCTGCGTCAGTGAATTTGGTGACTTCGTTTGTAGTGTCCTTGTAGAAGAGTCCTAGGTTCGATGTCCCTTTGATGTATCTAAGTATGTGCAATGTTGCTTTTAGGTGTGGTACTTGAGGTCAAGACATATTTTTGGAAACTACGCCCACCGCAAAAGTTAGGTCAGGTCTAGTTGTGGTTAAGAAAATATTTTCCTACTAGCTTACAGTAGTTGTGTTTGTCTGTGTATGATGCATCCATGTCCTTTGTAAGGTGTAGGTTTGGGGAAAGAGGAATGGGCGTTGATTTACAGGTTTCTAGGCCATGGTCGGTGAAAAGTTTTAGTGCATACTCATGCTGGTGGAGGAAAATGCCTGGAGGCATGAACTTGAAGTTCACGCCGAGATGACGTCTGATGAGCCTTAGGTTAGTCAAGTCAATCTCGTCATTAAGTTTTTGGATAACCCAAGTTTTTTTTTTTGTAGCAAGTCCTATGAGATAGAAGTCGTCGACATACACTAGTAGCACTATTTGGTTTATGCTTTTGCCTAGAAGGTAGAGATTTGGATCACTAGTGCTCCTAATAAAACCTAGAGTTTTGAAGTATGTGTCTTGTCTCTTGTACCACATGCGCGGACTCTGCTTAAGTCTATAGAGAGACTCTTTTAGGTAGCAGACAAGGTCACAAGTCCTAAACCTTGAAACCCTAAACTCTAAACCCTGTACTTGGGATACCCTGAAAGATGTAGCCCTAAGCCTAGAAATTTATTTACTTTTAATCTATTACTGAACCCTGAACCTTGAACCGTGGTATTCATGATTATTCCACGTTCTCATTTTCCAAGTACCAACTAAATGATATATTTTACTACTATGTATAGATCTTTCGTACTTCATACATGGACCAATGCATCATCACAATGCATGGGTTTAGGAACCATTCTATAGTTTATGGATAATGATTGTATACTAATCTTGCCAAGATTGATCCACCTCAAATTTCCCGCACTAATTTGACGTGGATTTTCCGGATGGCTGATTTGATCACAATCTTCCACATTCACTCATCAACTTCAATATTGATTCAATAGCATTGAAAATTGATTGTGTATTTCGATTTGTATTGTTTTGGTTTCCTTTTTTCTGTTTCGTAGGTTTGTTTCATACCACTTGTTCGTACAAATCTGACGTGTACTAATGATGACCCCAGAAGGAGTTGGGCATTGGGAACTTTCATCATTCATCCGCTTTCTTGGTAGAGACCGGAGGATCCTCCGGTCTTTTGATGTCTTCTTCACTTTGCACGCGCGATGATTTTACCGAGCATCATGCGGTAGGGTTGACGCTGGGGCGTGTGATCGCCGTGGCGACTTTTTTCCAAGCATGGAAGTTCAACTCACTTACTCCGCGCATGACGTTTGTCACGGGACGTGGCGTCGAGGGTCTCTCCGTATCGTAGATTTTAGCGTAGATTGGTTTATTACTAATCTACGTGTGTTTAGGGACGAACGGCGGTGGACCGTTTTCATCCGTGGATGATTTTCATCGACTTAGGGTTGTATGCGTGTGCATATAGCGCCGCACACGTCCTTGACTTGACGTCTTTGTCAAGTCAAGCTTTGTGAGTGAGGTTAGAGAGTGATTAGTGAGTTCTTTGCTTGTAAAGTGATGGTTTATCATTAGTGAAAGCTCCGCATTCTCTACTTTAGTTGCACTCGTTGATTCTCCCCTTGTGGAGTGCGTGTCGCTTGACTTCTTGTGGAAAACACATGTGATTCACTTGACAAAGACCCTCCATTTTCTACAATTAGATCTCGTTTTATGGAGCTAGAAATTGTGAGAAAACTTGTGGGTACTTAGCATGATGTTGTAGAGCGCGTTTAGAGGAAGCTAATGCGACAAACGGCGTGCGATTTGGACAATTTTTGAAGAAGTTGTGAGCGGTAGAAGATTGGAGCAAGGTGGATCAGCTTCTGGACCTGCTGTGCAAATTTTTCATCCGCCGCGCGATTTTTCATCCACGGTGGTTTTTCATCCACTGCGGCAGTTTTCATCCGCTGGGTCGCAAATCCGTTGGGGTACGTATTTCCGTTAGGGACCCTAAACCGTGCCGAAGTTCCTAAAACCGTCACTTTTGGGCTGAAATTTCAGCACATCCCTGGACCAAAACATCAAAATTTTAACTTTTGCAATTTTGATTATTTCTGGATTCCGATTGCGGATTTGAGTTCGCAGAGGAATTATAAGCGTTGGAGACCAGTGAAATTTAGGTTTTCAGCACTTTCAAAAACCAACATTTTTTAGGTGTCTTCAAAACAATCACATGTTTATGTGACCTATGTAAAAAAATAAAAAAAAAGTATTTAGTGTCTAACTTCGGAGGTAATTAGCTAGTGCATTTTTACTCTAGTTTTGAGTGAAACTTGCGTTTATAGTTAAGGAATCTCGTCATTTATCCAATTCTAGTATTGGATTGACGTTTTGGCACGTTTGACACCCATGGTTTGAATTTTATTGGGGGACTAGTGTTTTTGAACACCGTGACCATAGGATTCTATTACCTCCTTAGTTTTTAGACATTGGGGGCACACCTTGCGGTGTTTCTCTTTGATTTGCGACTTTGAGGCATCCACTGCAGGCGTGTGCCAGTGGCGCTGTCTCTTTCATTTTCCTGCTTTTATGTTGTTGGGGGAGAGGATCCGGTTTTGATTTCTGGATTCTTGTGCGGTACCTCCCCCGTGTTGTGGGCTTGTTGCCGGTGTTTTCCGGTGGCCCCATTTCTTGTTGTTCCAGTTTCTGATAGGGTACCATAGGGGTGAAGTCGGATTTATGGCCGGCAAGACCTTTCTATGTGGGGGGATGTGGTTGGACCTGTGGTAGCCGGAGGTGATGACCGGTGATCCACACAGCTTGGTGATTTTGCAAGTGCAGGTTGCCCGTTCGTACCCTTACCCTTTAGATAGTACCCGTAGATAGATCCCGAGGTGGTTTTTGTTTATGGTGAGTACCCGGAGTCGGTATTACCGCTCACCCTCACCAAACCACTCGGAGAGTGCTTCCACCACAGACTTTGGGCCAGGGTCGGATACCGACGAGGCTTTTGAGCCTGTTTCGGCGTTGGATACCGACCGTAGGCTTCGGGTCTGGAGTGTGGGCACGTTTCATGACATGGAGGACGATCACCGTCATGTCGTGTGAGACAGGTTCTCAGGACGGGTTGGGGGCATCTCCCTACCCGATTGGCGTCTCCGATTCCAAACTTGGATGAAGGAGAAGCGCCAGCAGACGCCGTTGTTCAACGATTGGTACGCGTTCGAGCTTTTGTCCCAGCATTTGGAGCTGGAGGCACTTCAGACATATGGGAGGTGGACCACGCAGCACGAGGCAGAGTTGCGCCCGGTTGAGGAGTATTGGCGCCAGCGTGTGGAGTTGGTCACTGCACTCAAGGAGAGTGCGGTTGCCCAACTCTCGACTTCCACCGAGGAGCCCATGGAGGAGGAGAGTTTCCTCGGTGAGGACTCCAAGGGCAAAGGTGTTGCCATTGTGGGCGAACGAGCTGGCATGAGGGCCATGTCTCGTTTGGCCGTAGCCACACGTGCAACATTGGTGGCGGTTGGCAACCCGCCAGCCTTCGATCCTTTGGCGCAGTTCATGGCGCATCTGGAGGTGGAGTACGGGGGATTTCGGTGCGATCAGATGCACCGCATCCAGGACTTCCGCCGTGAGAAGGAAGACACGCCACGCACCATGTACACACGGTTGGCACGGTTGGCGGCGGAGGCTGGTGATGTCTTTACGGAGCGCCAACTTGTGAAGATTTTTATCTCCAAGCTCGACAAGCGGATGGTAGAGTTGATCAGTCCGCATTTTCTCTTCCGGTACCACGGCAACGCGACCTTGGCTCAGGCGTTCGCCGAGGTGGAAGCACTTGACCGGGCGTTGGGTGTGAGCGAGGCCACAGACTTGGTCACGTCGCTCATGGATGCTCCGAAGCCCAAGAAGCTTGCTACGGCGACTGGTAGCTTGGCAGAAGCACAACCTGAAAAGGTTGTGCATTGTTGGGCTTGTGGAGAGGTCGGTCACACCAAGGGGGACCCCAATTGTCCGAAGAAGAAGGAGGCAGTGGCGAGGAAGGCCAAGCTCAAGACCGAGGCGGCCAAGCTTACGGAGAAGACTGGGAGCAAGGGGAAGAAGCCTGTGACATGCTCTCACTGCGGCAAGCCTGGCCACAGTGATGAGAACTGCTTTTCTCTTCACCCAGAGAAGCGCCCAGGATCTTCGGCTGTTGGATCAGATGCCGTGAAGTCACTTCAATCCGAATTGGCGGAGTCGAAGAAGCAGATGAGCGCGATGGCTTATTTGGGGCAAGTGGTAGACACACGGCCTGTGGTGACGGGTCAAGGCTCATCTTCAGCCTTAGATCGCTACTTGTATGGCGCTTCGGGGGAGGTGGTGGCAGCGGTTGCCACTCGTGCTCAGACCATTACACAGGCGGTGGCACCCTCTTCCACTGTGCCGGGTAGTAGCGGTCGTTCACGCCATGCGGGTTTGCCGGACCACATTGGTCAGTCCCGGCTACCTCTTTTGTTCAGCATCGCGGATGCGGCTACTTCTACTGCCGCTCCCACTTTGATTCCGGTCCCACCGGTTTCTTCTAGTCCTAGAGATGCTGCACACACCTTGGCGTATAAGGTGTTGCAATTGCCGGTGTTTGCTGGTGTGGATTTTCTCACACCGGATTTTCAACCATCCGGTGTATTCCACTTGGCGGGTAGTATGTTGGAAGGCAAGGTGCCCATTCCGTCGTTGGAGGTGTCACAGGAAGTGACCGCTCTACCCACTAAGGAGGATTTAGTGGCAATGCGGGCCAAGTTGGTGGCGGAGGCTATTTCCGCGTTTGAGGCCAATGCCACTTCTACACCTATCGAGCAGTCGTCTGGGGATCGGGCCTTGATCTCTGGAGTGGCTTATTTGTCTGACGTTGCAGCCCGGTCGGCACGAGAGCGACGTAGTGTGCGTCCAGGGGTGGTACGTTTGGTGAATGACGATGGAGTCATGGTGGTAGGCCGTACGGATGGCAACTCCACTCGAGCTACCCCCCTACCCGTTATGTTGGATTCCGGGGCTCAGCCTGTGATGATTGGCAAGCAGCTAGCCCAGGATTTGGGTCTAGGTGCTTTGGACCTCGAGCCTTGTCCATTCACGATTGTTACATCGGTTGGGGGCACGGAGAAGGCCATGGGCTACACCTGACATCCGTTGCAGTTGATGTTTGGCGTGGGATCTGGTCCGTTGTTCTCCCATGTCTCTCTTCAGTGCGTGTCTCTCTTCAGTACGGATAGTGGCTTTGCAGCCAACCGTGCCGCTCACCATCACATTCAGCGTCTTCTGGCGTTGTATCCAGAGCAGTTACCATCTTCTGCGATTCGAGGGTGTTTTGGCAAGTTGCCACGTGATGTGACGTTGATCAGTGAGGATGATCTTCGCCGGTTAGGTCACGTGGACTTGGTGATTGCCGGATGGCCTTGCCAAGGCCATTCACGGGCGGGAAGTGGACGTGGCTTGGATGATCCACGGTCGGGTCTCTTTGCGGATTTGCTCAGGCTCATCCAGTGGTGGATTACCCACCAATCGACACCACCGGGGTACATTTTTGAAAATGTTCCCCCATTGGGGGATACACGGACGAAAGTGCGTGAGGATGGGGCGTACATCCATCACCTTCTTGGTCCCCCTACGTTTGTTGATGCCGCGGCGTTGGGATCTTACGCCCATCGGCCACGTTGGATTTGGACCAACATGGCATCATCCACGACGCTCACTTCTGCACTTGCTCAAGTGCAACGGCCCGTGCGCCGTGAGGTTGATGACATTTTAGACGACCACCGTGTTTCCACCGAGGTTACGAAGGATGATGAACCACCATTGGCGGTGGTCAACCGCGTTGGTTTCACTCGGGGGGCATTTCCCACTTTATTGTACTATCCAGGCTCTTTTGCCTTCAGGACACGCGGTCCGGGCATGGTTTGGGATTCTTCTTCCCACACTTTCGAGGAGCCTTCAGCCAATGAGAGGGAGCGGGCGATGGGCTTTTTGACAGGCACCACCGCCGCACCGGATATCTCTGAGGGCCAACGCCGTTATTTGTTGGGTCAAGCCATTGACCTCAACACCCTTGTTTGGATATGTGGCCTCTGTTTCGCCGCTCAACGCCGTTGGAGTGACCATCCACGCGTGCTGGGGGCAGACTCTGATGGTCAGGGGGCAGCGGTGCCACATCTCACAGAGATCGAGGAAGCGGAGATGCTATTTCGATTGAAGAGACATGCAGCTGAGGAGCTTCGTGCTCAGCGTGTCTTTGCAGCCTTGGCAGAGGACTTTGGCCGTGAGGATGCTCGGGATATCTTTTCCCAGTTTTATCACCACGACACGGGATTTTCTGTAGATCCTGTGAGTGAGGGGTCTGGGGGCATTAATGCCCTCTCTGCTACCAAGTAGCAATCACCGGCCGTGCCGGTACGCGGTGAGTCTTCTACGGTGGAGAAGGAGACCACGGAGTTTGATGATTGGCCTTTGGATTTGGGGCCACATCTTACTGGTGCCGAGGCACGAAGGATACGAGCGTTTATAAGTTCGTATCGTAGTTGTTTTGCCTTTAGTCTCCATGATTTGGAGGGCTATAGAGGCAAACCGATTCACATTCAGTTGGAGGATGACCACCCGATCTTCCGACGACCGTACAAGCTCAGTCTCTCTGAGAAAGTTGGAGTTCAGACTCGTTGTCAGGAGTTGTTGGCCGCCAGTTTGATTGAGCTCTCCAACGGCGAGTACGCTTGTGCCACGGTGATGCCATCGAAGAAGGACATCTTTGGCAACTGGACGGAAAAGCGGATGTGTGGGGATTATAGACCGGTCAATCGTAAGACCAAGTCGGATCGGTATCCCATGCCCACGCCAGAGGAGTTGTTTGATGCGGTGGGACAAGCCAGAGTATTTAGTACTCTGGATTTGCGGTCCGGTTACCACCAGTTACCATTGATGGTGGACGACCGGGTGAAGACCGCGTTCTGGGGAGTTGATCTGGATGGGAGAGATCAGCTCTACCATTGGAAGTTTCTTCCATTTGGCCTCAAGAACGCACCCGCTGACTTTCAGAGGGTGATGGACCGGGTGTTGACCGGTTTATCGTTTGCCCGATGCTACATTGATAATGTTATCATTTTTAGTAGCAGCCCACAGGAGCATGTGAGGCATCTGCAGGCGGTGTTTGAGAGGTTACGACAGTGGGGATTGCGCTTGCACCATGGCAAGTGCAAGTTCTTCCACGACCGGTTGCCATATTTGGGACATATGATTGTTCCAGGGGGTCTTGGCGTAGAGCAGGCCAAGGAGGATGCGTTGCAGAAGATTCCTGCCCCAATCGACGTATCACGGCTTCGAGCTTTTCTTGGCTTGGCGAATTACTATCGCCGGTTTGTCAAGAACTTTAGCTTGATTGCCAAGCCTTTGACTATTCTCACGGGGAAGGATCAGCCATGGACTTGGGGACGGGAGCAACAACAGGCGTTTGCTACTTTGAAGGTGAAGCTCGGTTCAGCGCCTGTACTGCGGCGTCCAGATGCTACACGGCCTTTCCACTTGCACATAGATTGGAGTGCAGTAGGATTGGGAGCCGTGTTGACTCAAAAGGATGATGAGGGACGGGAGTACGTTGTAGCGTTTGCTTCCAGGAGCAACAACAACGCGGAGTCCAACTATTCGTCCTATGAGGGGGAGGCCTTGGCCGCGGTTTGGGCCATAGCTCATTTTAGACCCTACTTCTATGGGCAACGTTTTACTTTGGTGACCGACCACCTGCCTTTGAAGTGGCTCATGGAGTCTGACAAGCTTACTGGCAAGCTTGCCAGGTGGGCTTTGTTGCTCCAGGAGTATGATTTTGAGGTTGTACACCGGGTGGGCATCACGAACTTGGATGCGGATGGTCTATCTCGCAATCGAAGTCCATCGGAGGAGGATTTGACTGGTGCCAAGTGGCATGGGGATTGTGACAGGGAGTCTGTCCCGGGGTGGCATGCAGCAGCCTACCTCACATTGATGTGTGGATCCACATCGACGTTGCCTAATATGGCAGCGGATGAGGAACCGGACAAGGCCCAGGTTGTTAGCGACGTGTGGGAAGACGTTCCAGTCTTGCACAAGCTGCAACATGGCACACTTCCGCCCGCTCTTTCGGCCATGGAGCGCGATCGAGTTGGACACCGGATAGCAAGGTTCCGTTGGGAGAACGGCCTTCTATTTCGGTTGTGGCCGGATGGAACTAGGCGCATAGTTCCCAGACCGGATCAGAGGGCTTTGTTGGTACGGCAGGTACACGAAGACCTTGGTCATTTTGGCGTGCGGCGGACTCATTCGATGTTGCGCAGCCAATATTGGTGGACCGGCATGTATCAGCAGGTCGCCACGTATGTTTCACGGTGTAAAGTCTGTGATCGGGTCAGATCCAGCTTCAACACCTTGTCACCACAGTTGCAGCCTTTGCCCATCATGGGTTTGGGCTACCGTTGGTCTCTGGATTTTGCTGGGCCACTTGTTGTCACCCCACGTGGAGCCAAGTACGTGTTGGTGATGGTGGAGCACTTCAGCAAGTGGATTGAGCTTGTGGCATTACCACAGAACTCCTCGGAGTTGGCAGCCATGGCATTCCTTGATCGGGTGCTCGCTCGTTTTGGAGCCCCAGCTGAGGTGTTGACTGACCAAGGGCGTGAGTTCCTTGGTGCTTTCGAGGCTTTGTGCACCAAGGCTTTGATTGACCACCGTACCACTTCTCGGGATCATCCGGAAGCAGACGGTTTGGCAGAGCGTGTGGTTCAGACCATCAAGCGTGGACTACGGAAGTATGGATTACTTCAGGGTGGCCACCGTGATTGGGATCTGATGATACCATGGATCGCCATGGGATACCGGTTTAGCCGGCAGGCCTCTTTGGCCGCTTTCAGTCCGTATCAGTTGTTGTACGGATGGGAGCCGATTCTACCCAATTCTGTACGGGAAAAGTTGGCCCCAGTTGTGGACTTGGATGATCCAGAGGTCTGGATCCAGTGTCTGCGTGACCGAGCGGAGTTCTTCAAGCGGGCCATGCCAATGGCCATGGAGAATTTATCCATCGCTCAGCACCGCGACACATTACGGTACGCTCGCATTCGCAGCGGCGCTTATCGACCTCAGTTGCGGCGTTTCTCCACTGGAGATTATGTTTATTTGCAGCGTGAGGCACCTACGACGTTGGACGTCAAGGTTGGGCGCACCATTCTTCGTGTGAAGGATGTGTTGCCTAGTGACATCTTGTTGCTGGAAGGCAAAGATGGCCGGGAGTGTCGTGAGCACTCCAAAAACCGCGCGCCCTGTCATTTGCCCATTGATGGCTCCGTGCATCCTGAGTTGGCCGTTGTGCCACAGGGTCTTCCGTGTTTTGTGTGTGGTGAGAAGAAGGGTGCGTCTACTATGTTGCTTTGTGACCATTGCCAGCGTGGTTGGCATATGGCTTGCTTGACGCCGCCTCTCTCTACTCTACCGTCCAGGGATTGGACTTGCCCTCATTGTCGGAGGTCTTCGAGTCACGTTTCACCCGATAAAACGGCTTGAATTCCTCATAGACTTGTCATTGTGAGGTGCGTTGCCATCCAGTTGGAGTTCCTGGTTTCGGTTCAGGGATAGGCAATGTGGAGATTGACCAAGAGATTGGCAATAAAATTGCCTAAGGCGATTAAAGATGGGGCTCACATTGCACCCGGCCTACCATCTCTTTGTTACTTCTTCATATGCTTATTGATTCGACGACGGCGACATCTTTGGCTGGATGCGTACAGTAGTTGCAGCGACATCACCGTGGCGTTTAGTCTTATTAGTGTTGTTTGGTCCTAGCTGGATAGAGGGTCTCTTTATCCGCTAAGGGGGGCACTTGAGGGTGTATTACGTATACTTGTTTTAGTGTATGTTTTTCGTTTATTTGATGTTGGTTAGGACTCTCGATCTGTTGTGGTTATCGATCTTTCTTTACACGACAGCTGTCACGGGAGGTGGCGTCGAGGGTCTCTCCGTATCGTAGATTTTAGCGTAGATTAGTTTATTACTAATCTACGTGTGTTTAGGGACGAACGGCGGTGCACCGTTTTCATCCGTGGATGATTTTCATCGACTTAGGGTTGTATGCGTGTGCATATAGCGCCGCACACGTCCTTGACTTGACGTCTTTGTCAAGTCAAGCTTTGTGAGTGAGGTTAGAGAGTGATTAGTGAGTTCTTTGCTTGTAAAGTGATGGTTTATCATTAGTGAAAGCTCCGCATTCTCTACTTTAGTTGCACTCGTTGATTCTCCCCTTGTGGAGTGAGTGTCGCTTGACTTCTTGTGGAAAACACATGTGATTCCTTGAGGATGTATTATGTATACTTGTTTTAGTGTATGTTTTTCGTTTATTTGATGTTGGTTAGGACTCTCGATCTGTTGTGGTTATCGATCTTTCTTTACTCGACACGTTGTTGGATAAGCCACCATCATTGAAGCTATTCCAACAGGAAACTGGCTTGGCGTCGTCACTAGTCTCATCATGGGCGATATGACTCTGCTTAGACCTTTTGAGAGTCGACATGAGGCGAGGAGTCTTCTTATGCAGCCATTGGAGGAGGGTATCTTTATACTCTCTGATGCAATTGGTAGGACAGTTCTTTGGGATGCCGAGCGGGTAGTCCTACGACCGGAGGATCCTTCGGTCTCTCCAACAGGTCAGGATTCATCAGAGATCCCAAACGCCATTCCTTACATCCCACAAGCGGAATGGATAGGGTATGTGGTTGAGTTCTATAACAGTGATGGGGATCTGACAGGCTCTGGACATGCCAACTACTCTCTCCCTGGCAAGCCGTTCCAAAACAATACATTAGGGGAGGGAAACATTGGAGTCACTGTGTTCAATGTCTTCATCGGTGATCGTAATGATATTATGAGTCATAAGAGGTCGCCCATATCCGAATGTAGATTTGATGGTAGGGGAGGTCTAAGTGAGACGGTTGAGCACTTTTTCCGTGTTCCGGAAGCAGTTGACCCGTACTTGTACCTTGGTGGTTGACCAAAAGCACCATACCAATTTATTTGTCACAAGGAGCGCACTGAGGAGAAGCTCAATTCTTACGCAATAAAAACTAATGCGTTGGAGATTCAAGCGGTCAATTCCCAGTCGTGTTGCCCTGACGAATGCACTTGAAAATTCCGTCCCAATGATACCTTGTCCGTCCAACAGCGGTATTACCTGAGGGGGTTTGACAATAGGCGGGAATATGGAATTGTTGTGGGAGGGCAACTCCAAAACCAGGAATATAATCGTAAAAGGAAGTATGTCATTTTGCTTGGCGTGGATGTTTGCACTACAACATGGTATAAAATTCATGGCATACCCAAGTCAACTTTTTACACCTATGTCAACCTATACCAGGCGGGCATGTTGTCATCTACTCACGGGAACAAAGGCGTCAAACGACCCCGTCTCGGAAACGTGCAAGCAATGGGTACCATCACGGCAATTATCAATGAGAACGCTGATAACATGCCTCATCATATGCGGGCTACTATACCAGGTCACATGGACACACTCAAGTTTCTGCCATCAGGTCACAGCTGGAAGAGGATCCAAGCTGATGCCACGGAGGTACGACACAAACGGAATATCTCAATGCCCTTCTTTTTTGCTTTGATTAAGTGAATCCAGAGTAGAAGTCATTTGAAGTTTCACAAGTGTGTTGGTATGAACAATGTCAGCCGTGTGTCTCCTACTGTAAGTACTGAGTTGTTCTTAATGTGAATCCATGACCCTGCCCATTGTCGTGTTCTGTGACCGGAAGATCCTCCAGTCTTCGAATCAATGTGTGGGCATCCTAGTATAATTTTTGCTGACGGCCTTTTTTTGCAGACAAATCTTGAGCACGGATTGCCTAAGGTTTCGCAGTCTGTTGTGAGTAGAATCAAGAAGGAGCTCTTCAACAATGTTGGAGTAAAACCCTTGGGGAGTACATTTGCGAAGTGCACTACGTGTGACACTCTACAACAGTTCATTGGGAAATCCGTGAAGGGCTTCGCCGAGTATGTGTCGTTTGTAAAACAACAAAATGTGCACTTGAACCACCAAGCCTCATGTTGGCGTGTGTACCATTCTTGGAGAGAGGAGTCCAAACGCAACAAGGGGGATATTATTTGCATTATCCATGATATAAATGGATACGGCCAAGATTGCTATTCCTTATATGCGAGTTACCATGAAGCTCACTTCCGCTCTTGGTCAGCTACCAATGAACGTCACCGAAATGGTCACACATGGACATGGAGATGGTGCATACGCCACTACTCTATTGACCTATGGCCAGGAGATTTGAATTACACAATTTCATCCATAGCTAGATTGCTACGTCGTCTCGAGGAACCACCCATTTGTGTTACAGGCAGGCTTTACTCTTACAAGCCGGCAAACTTGTTCTTTGAGGCAATGCTACGTGGAAGTCCAAATGTCTTGACGATTTACCTAAGGTGATACCAAGCCTCAAAACTGCTTGCGTCCCCCTACCAAAGCAGTTGTATTTGCAACTGGACAACTCTGCAAAGGACAATAAGAACCAGTTTTTCATGGCATTCTTATCTATACTGACTTATCGAAAGGTGTTCAAGGAAATCCAAGTTGGTTTCTTATTAGTGGGGCACACACATGAGGATATCGAAGTTTACTTCAGCCACTTGTCCAAGACCTTAAAGAATGGCAATACATTTGTAGTCGCTGACGTGATGAAGTCTTTCATGGAATCGCAGGAGATGAGTTTTATGCCCGAGTTTGTTCAAGAGGTTGCAGATTTCAAATCTTTTGTCGATGGCTATATATGTGACGGTGCACAAAAAATTGTAGGCCTAGGAGAGATGCACCTCTTCAAATTCTACATTGATGAAGAAGGTTGGCCCATCATGCGCTGTAAAGTTTTTGCAGTTGATCCGCACTAGCTACCTTGAAACAAGCCTATTATACGCCTTTGGAAGGTGGATACCAACGG
Source organism: Bryoerythrophyllum caledonicum (assembly GCA_963971425.1). Classification (NCBI taxonomy): domain Eukaryota; kingdom Viridiplantae; phylum Streptophyta; class Bryopsida; order Pottiales; family Pottiaceae; genus Bryoerythrophyllum; species Bryoerythrophyllum caledonicum. The sequence continues at coordinate 35,337,439 of OZ020516.1, read as the reverse complement.
TCATCCCATGATTCCTTCAGGCATTCCAAACTCTGTACCTTTCAAATGATTGTGGGGAGAAGAGGATCCATTTCAACCTGGTGATCAAGGGAAGGCAAGGGAGAAGACTTCCAAAGCGCTTGAGAAGAGGTCATTCATCAAGTCTGGAATCCGAGGTTATATTGGTTTCTAGGAACAAGGAATGAAAAAATGCGAGGGCTTCCGAAGAGATTTTCCACCTTATGTTGCCTATGGGAATGCAATATTGGCAGAACTTGTTGAATTTCTTCTCCACCTTCGGCCTTGGTAGAAGGCTTTTGGTCAAATCATGATTGAAGTGCAATAGTTCCAGATCCCTTATACCTCATTACAAGAGGAGATGTCACACCTGAAGATGAGGAGCCTGAACATTACTGCGGCCCAGGGGTGTCCAAATCGAGGGAGTCTTTGAATCCGTGGCAAGATGTGATATTGGGATCATGGATACTACTCCGTCCTTCAGACCTTGAAATATATCATGTCTGGTTAGGGAGGGTGCATTCTGTAGTCAATAGAGAAGTTGGGCATGACAACTATGGAAAGTTTGTAATCTAATTCTGGAAGCCAAGAAATGCGTTCAAAGACCATTCAAAGAAGTACAAGGATTGTTGGACATCGATGTGGGTTCCAGAAAACCGACGTCCGGAGCAAATGCATGTGGATGTTGTCTTGTTTTCCTCATGGTCAAAGAAAATAAATTCAAAGACTCGAATGATTCCAGAGAGAGACCGAAGAGCAGCCATGACTAACCTTGCAGCTGCAAACAACGGAGACCCTTGACCATATAGTCTTATAGAAGGTTTCTAGTTCGACCAGATGATCTGCCGTTATTCTTCGTGGCAATCTGTTCGACCGGAGGATCCGCCGGTCTTCTTCCTGAACCCTACCTATCACTTCGGCCGGAGGATCCACCGGTCTTCTTCCTGCCTAATAGTTCAATCAAAGAATTCGCCGGTCTTCATTATGTGTATGTATGAATCCACATGTCTCCTCAACTCGATGCACACACAAAAGCAATTCGGACTTCCGCACTAGTCGTCTATACTGTATCATTCCTCCTGAGATTCTTTTGTTTCGACTAGAACCACCTATATGCTACAAATTTTGTTTCTAAACCTGAATCTGCAAAATTTGGCGTTATTCTACTCGCTTCCACTACTTGCATGTTTTTTTGTCGCATCATCTTTGAACATCAACAAATATTTTGTATGTTGTCATGTCCACGTTGCTTTGGAATATCTGCCGGTCCTTGATCATAATTCTTGTTCTCCTAATGACGTTTCTGTTGTTGTGATCTATTCCTATCCAGTAGTTCAAAGTAATTAACTTCCATCACGTTTTTGCACTTCAACATTTACAAGGAGCCAAATATCATTTTGGGACTCAAACTCTTTCTTCTCTAACTAGCTTGAGTCCGACCGGAGGATCCTCTTGTCGGTTGACCCCACAACATCATGATGTCCTTCTAGTTCCTGCAATTTTATTTTAATTCATCTTCTAACACTTGGAGTTTATACTACATCTTTGATAATTCTGTTAGAACAATCGAAGGATATCTATGCCAAAATTTGATTAAATTTGGACTTTGACGAATCTGGACTTTTGAAAGTCTAGATTTAGTTAAATATGGCATGGTGTTCTTTTTCTAAAATGGAGAAGCCTGGAGGTTGTTCTAAGTACACTTCATCCTGTAAGTGGCTGTAGAAGAACACAGTTTTGACATCTAGATGAAAGATGGCATGTCCTAGTCGTGCTGCACGGGCGGTCATGGTACGAATTGTTGACCATTTAACTGTAGGGGCAAAGATCTTGTCATAGTCAATTCCGTACCGTTGTTCGAAGCCCCTAGCGACAAGACGAGCTTTGAGCCGCGGATGTTGCCCTAATGGAGATGGCTTGGTTTTGAATACCCACTTTGCACTAATGGGTTTCTTGCTAGGTGGGAGTGGGGCGAGGTCCCATGTTTCATTTTTTCTAATGGATTCTATTTCCTCTTCCATTACTTTAGTCCAGCCAGGGTGTTGTTGTGCTTTGGGGAATGTGATATCATTTGCATCTTAGGTTGGTATATGTTCAGATAAGCATATGTTAAAGTCGTCAGGAGAAAGCTAGAGCAAATAATCGTCTAAATGTACATTTTGCCTCCTGAAGCGGGTGGATCTGCATAGGGAGGAGGGCTAGTGATGAGAGGGATTTAATTCCGGGAGGGAGGTGGGTATGGTTAGGGTGAGGTTGGGATGTAGGTCGGAGGTGGGCAAGGGTGAAGGTGGGTTGTTGGCTAGGCCCAAAGCATTGAAGAGGGTTGGACGGTGACTGTCAAAGAGATAATGCGGCGAGATAGAAGGAGTGGGAGCAGGCCGAGGGATTCAACCAGTACGACCTGAGGACTGGTTCAGATTGGTTGTTGATGGATGACTTGTTGGTGCAGCTATTGTTGATGCCTGGGGCATGATAGCTTCATTATGGTGAAGAACATTCAAGTCTAGAAAGGCTCTAAAGAGGTGGTTCTTGGTCGGGGAAGGAACTGCTAAGCTTGGTAAGCCTAATTTGGATTCATCAAAGCAAATATCTCGCAAGATGATGACCTTTTTTTCTATCATGATCAAAGCACCAATAACCTGATAACCCTTGGTGTGATTGTTGCACCCGACTAAGGTCAAAGGGAGTGATTAGTGTTGAAGTTTGTCTCTATTCTGTAGCAAAACATAAGACTGGTTGCCAAATATTTTAAAGTGGGAAATTTCAGATTTCTGACCTGACCAACTGTCGTACCACGAATTTAAAAAAATATTCATTGGCTATTTAGGAAGGGTATCACCGTACCACCTTATAAAGTTTAGAGGTGAGTATCCACCTAGTATTAGTTCTTAGGGAGAATTAGAGTAGGTAGGATGCAAGGTCATTGAGTAGATGCTAAAAAAGACAAGTAGTGGGTAACTCCGGGTCCTAACACCCTAGCCTAGCAGGTAGTTGGAAGACTTAGAGGAGGGCTCACCTGCTGGGAACTCGCAAGGCCACCAGCACACGAGTCAGACAACCTCACCTAGAGGAAGGTCGGCACATGCCCAAGTAAGAAGCAAGGTAGCTCCACCGGCAACGGCAAGGAAGCTCACTAAGGCCCTAGTATAAGATCCGGGCTGGAGAGCTCTACACCACACAAGAAGGCGGCTGGAGTAGCTCCGAGCTAGAAGAAGCACGATAGGTCCGAGCTGGGAGGAGCAGGGCATGTCCGAGCTGGGGGGGAAGAGCACTGCAGGCCCAAGCAAGGGCGTTCACCGAGGTCCGCGCACAAGGTACCACCACCAGCCAAACGAGGAGCACTACAGTCGAGAGCGAGGGCGCACCGACGTCCGAGCACGGAGTGTAGGTCCGAGCAAGGGCGCACTGACATTCGAGCACGGAGTGCAGACGAGAGTGGAAGGGCGCACCGACATCCGAGCACGGAGTGCAGGCGAGAGCAGAAGGGTTCACCGACATTTGAGCACGGATTACAGGCGAGAGCAAGGGCGCAATGACGTCCGAGCACGGAGTGCAGGTCCGAGAGCAGGGACGCACCGATGTCCGAGCACGGAGTGCAGGTCTGAGAGCAGGGACGTACCGACGTCCGAGCACAGAGTGCAGGTCCGAAAGCAGGGGCGCACCGACATCCGAGCACAGAGTGCAGGTCCAAGAGCAGGGGCGCACCGACATCCGAGCACGGAGTGCAGGTCCGCGCACGAGGTACCACCACCAGCCAAGCAAGGTGCTGCAGGCGAGAGCAAGGGCGCACCGACGTCTGAGCACGGAGTGCAGGTCCGAGAGCACGGGCGTACCGACATCCAAGCACGGAAGGCAGGTCCGAGCAGGGGCGTTCACCGATGTCCGCGCATGAGGTACCACCACCAGCCAAGCAAGGTGCTGTAGGCGAGAGCACGCGCGCACCGACATCCGAGCACAAGGGGCCCTAGCCAAGCAAGGTGCTGTAGGTCCGTGCGCGAGGTTCACCGACATCCGAGCACGAAGGCCACCAAGCTCAAGAGAGCTCCAGCTCCGAGCCTAAGGTAAGAAGGGTGCTCTAGGTACGAAACAAGGAACTGATGGCCGAGCATGGAACATTCACCAAGCCGGGCAGGAACGTTCACCGACATCCGAGTTGCAGCTCCAAGCACGAGGTACCACCAAGCTAAGAGGGGTGCTGCAGGTCTGAGCCAAACTAAAGAGAGGTCCGAGCTGAGAGTACACCCCACTTTCCAAGGAGTACGGCTAAGGATAAAAGAGAAGAAGGAGGCCGAGGGAAGAGGTCTAGACGAAATGACCTCCATGGCTTCTACGACCAAGGAGATCTCTCCCACCGTTCCAAGAGATCTCTTCGAGCCCACCAAATTGAAGGAAGACCTCCTTCGGATGGGTTGTCTCTCTCTCCTGGACTTCTGCTAGAGTTTTTGTGTGGACTCAACGGTGCAGGAGCTACGACAAGATCCGTTTCCCGAGCCCGAGGGGAGTAGCATCCGAGCTTGACCGGACTGTTGGACCATGGGAAGATGGCAGGAGGTGTACGGTTTCCCGTGACATGGGGCGGGCTTCACGAGTTTGAAGAAATAAGAGTACGCCAAGGGGCTGTTTGGTACCAAGGATGCCAAGAATGGCTACGCATTGCAAGATTGTCAAGATCCTCGGGCCAAGAGGGTTTTCTCATTCCTCGTACCAATCTTGCACCCGGAGAAACCTACCCGAGTCACGATCACTCTTGCTAACACCTTGTATGGTGCCTATGTTGGAGAGCGGATAGTGAATTGGGCTCTTATCATAAAGGAAGTAGTGATGAGGTTGACGAAGAGCGTCAACAACACGAGGCGCTCACCCATTTGCCCTTTCCTCATCTACCTCTATCACCACTTCAAGGAAACCACTCCGGAGGAGGCCATGGCGTATGGCACGCATCTGATGATGAAGAAGTTTGAAGGGACGGAATCGGAGCCCGAGTCTGGATCAGAAGGAAGAAGTAGCTCATCGCAGTCAGAAGGGGAAGCGTTGGCACCCCCCAAGCGTCAACGACAGAGATACGGAGGAGCATCTTCCACCCGGACTCGAGCTGCCGTCCGTGCAGCCGCTATCGGATTAGCTCAACTTGGAGGAAAGACTTATCGTGCCTCCGAGTTGGTAGAGGCTCTTTGGGTGTATGTGGACGATGTGGACAAGACCTTGGGATAGTTAGGCAACCTACTTGGCAACCCTTCTTACCAAGGACTGGTCGCTACGGCCAAGGAGAAGATTGGAGGAGTTGGTGACCTCCGCCTTATAGAACAGAAGGTTAACGGACTCACTTTGGATGTCACCAAGATGAAGAGCCAGGCGTTGGAGGCAGAGAAGAGTTGCAAGGAGGCTCTTCTCCAAGCCAACGCCTCGACATCGGCGTTGGAGTAGGTGGAGGAAGCATTGCACGTCCCAGTGGATGCAGTGATGAAGGCCAAGATGTTTGATGCTAGATTGGAGAAGGATGGCCACATTTCTAGCAAAGAGGTGATTGCCTTCATGGTGGAGCAGATCGTGAAGATCAAAGAGGCGTATGCTAACATGAGGTTGTTGGTAAGCAACCTCACCCATATCCTACCAAAGTTTGTGGAGGATTCGGATGGTTCGGACAAGGATGGCGACTCTGATTCAGACGTAGATTTGGAGAAGCAAGACTCGGGTGACCAAGGACTTCCGACAGGAAAGGAAGTGATTGATCTCGATAGTCTTGATCTCCCTTCTCGAATTCCCTCGGTGGGAGTTATCGCTTGTCCTTTCTCTTCAGATATCACCACGGAGGTGCAGAGTGGAAGAAAGAAAAGCTTAGGTGCCACGATGGAGCCTCCGCGCACGACTCTCCTTCATCAGTTTTCCCTTGGAGACCCCGTTTGCGCAACACCGACTGTTACTCCTTTTGGGTATGTCTCCTTTTGGGAAGACCACGAGTGAGAGTTCGGCTTACTTGCACCTTCTAGTACGGACGGAGGTCAAGTTGGGACACACCTCCATACAAGAGGCCTTCATCGGGAATCCGAGCCTCGTATCGGCCCTTCCGGCCCGGTCCGAGCCCCATCAAAGCACGACTTACGTGCTACTCACTTCGGGTGGTCCGGATGCCTCATTGGCTTCGATGGAGGCCTTGCCTCGGTCATCCATGGGCGGATCGGCTCCCTCTTCATCTGCAAATCGGTTATCACCTCTTGTGACGCTCGAGAAGGCTGCGGCTAACCCGACTTCGAGCAAGAGCGCGAAGAAGCGGAAGAAGAAAGAAGAGAAGACTTGAGGAGTTGACTTGGAAGTAGGGTCAGAATCTTAGTTTATAGGTCACTGTACATTCACGGACTAGGCCCCGGTTTGGACTTGGATTTGACTTGGTTTTGCCTTGGGATTCGTGTAGATGCCTTTTGACTTGGTGCTTAGAATTGGTGGACGGTGGCTGCGCCGTCAAGGGTAGTTAATGCCGCTAGGTTTAGTAGAAGGCATCGTTTTCTTTTGGCGTTTGTGTGAGTTCTTGGCAGTATAAGTGAGGAGCCTCTTGGCACCTCTCTTCACTACTTGATGTGTGTATTTGCTTTCAGTTTAATTCTAAACCTACACTCCAAGAAAACCTTCGATGGTTGGAGAGCTCGGATTTTTATATGATTGTGAGTACCATTTCAAGTAGTCCACTCCTCAAGTCCGTACTAACCGTTGAAGTCATTGTTTCCTTGTTCCATCAAGTAGAGTTAGTCCGGGTGGATGGGAATAACATGTGAGATTATAAGTGATTAGAGGTGGAGGAAGGGGGAGTGACGGGTGAGGAAGGAGTCTTGATATATCTTGTGTGACCTATCGGTGGCACGACGTCACCGATTGTGAGGATGTACTCTAGATCCCGGATGCATCAACTTTTGGTCGGATAGGTTGATCCATAGGAGTGTGACATTACTTTAGCATTCGTGCTAAGGACGGAGAAGGACTTGGTTTGACCCCCATGTGCAATTCTATGCGCCGTTAACCAAGAACTACTCTAACAACTCGGATTATCTTGAGAGAATGAAGGAGATCCAACTAACCCCTTTGCACTGTGATCCATTGGAGTAATAGGAGGAGGACTTTGTTCCCTGAAGAAAAGGAATAGAGTCGATTGTCCCTTGAGCTAATGGCTATGTAAGCCCACTAGATAATACTCCTTTAGCCAATTTTGAGGTAAAGGAAGGACTAAGAGCTCGGATGGTAGGTAGGTAAACCACGTGCTTGCCACAAGAGTAGTGTTAATCCTTAAGGCCCAAGTCTTATTCCCCTTTATGGGAGAATCCAGTGAAACCGCCACCAGTCCAAGTTAGTGAGTAATAGTGATTGGAGAAATTGTGAGGAAGGATAGTCATTATTTGAGTCCCTACTAAAATCTCTGTGAGTCCACGGACCATCGTCCGTGGTGATATAATCTTCCTCCGGATACTCACGTACTCCAGATGTCTATAGTGTGCATAAGTGTAAAGATAACCCCACCCCTAAAACGGGAGTAAGTAGGAGTAGGTCCCTACCCGAAGGTCCCTACCTTCTGAGCGAGGTAGGTTCCTACCCAGGGAAAAGCACTTGTACGGGGAGTGGGGTGGTGGATGTGGTTAACGCTCAGGCGTTGTAATCTAAACCTTTCCTTTCTTTCTTTTGATGTATCTATCATGGTATGTTTAACATTGTATATATCTAGGCTTGTTATTAGTCATTGTAGTCCTCGGTGATTCTCTGTGGGAACGATTACCTTAAGGGTATCTTTGTGTTAAGATGTGAATACTTGTCAACACGTACTACGACACCAACACGCCAGTGATGTGGCGCCACTCAAGGCATAGTGCAAAACGCGGTTGGATACGTGATTGCCACGCAAAGCCCCTCCTCCCAAAGATACGGCAATAATTTTGCTCCAAAGAGAAGCGTACCCATCGTTTTACACAAGTGCCTATTCTTGCTGTGGCATTCTTGGCGCTGTAATTTGTCTCCTAATCCTTTGATCTTGCCATCTTGACAATAATTGTTGAATTCCATGGATAGATATTCCCCGCCTCTGACTATACAAAGACAAGAAATATTGAGGCTGATTTCACGCTCTACCATGCTCTTGAAGACTTTGAAAGTCTCAAATGTACTACTCTTTGCAGCAAGAAAATACACCTACGACTTGCACGAATAGTTGTCTATAAAGGTAAGGAAATATCTTGAACCAAAGAGTGATGTTCATGGAAAGGGACCACACAAATCTAAGTGAACTAATTCTAATGGTCTAGTGGTGGTTGTGTCACTTGCTTGTAGAAAAGATAGCTTGTGGTGTTTTCCTAAGGTGCATGAGGCACATTGGTGTGTTGTTTTGGGTAGAAGGGGAAGTCTTGTGACTAGTTTCTATCTAGAGAGTTTGTACAAGCTTTGGTAGTTCTGATGAGTTGTTCAATTGTGCCAAAGTTGAGCTTGTTGGGATTGATAGCTACTAATGTTTGCTTCTAAGGTTCTAGGTGAGAGGATTGATGTGTTGATGCGGTAGAGGCCATTTCTTCTAGCTCAGAGCTAGTAAAAAACACACGTTTGGGTCCTTGTTTGGAGGATATCCAACTTTTTTGAGAACCAAACAATGTGAGGTAGTCTTCACATGCAAACTTCCCAACGGAGAGTAGGTTTTTATGCATTCCAGAGACATAGAGAACATTGTGTACAACTCTATTTCCATCAAGTATAACTATTCCTTGGGACAATACATGTAACATGCGGCCACCTATTGTGGTAACTCTGGTTTTTGGTCCTAGTTCTATTCTAGAGAATAGATTTCTATCGCCCGTTACATGTGCGCTAGCACCGCAATTGAGGTACCACTCTGTGGATTTTTTGTAAGAGTAGGAATGATGGACATCGCTTGCGTGGACGTCTAGTATCTCGGCAAGGGAAGCTTCCTCTTTTTCAATTGAGGCTTGTTTATCTTTGGGCTCCTCTTGCTCTTCATTCTTAACTAGATGAGTCTCATTTGACCTCCTCCAGTTGGAAGAGTTGAAGCGTAGGCCAAGCTCTAGTTCGCATATCTTGTCTTTGATCTTGCGGATTTCATAGTTGTTGGCTCTGTGGTTTGGGCTTTTGCATGCGTAACTGACTCATTTGCCAAAACTTCCTTCTTGGAGTTTTCCTTGGCGCCCCCTGGTTTGTGGTCTCTGTGAGGTAGTGTTGATTCGCGAGGTCTACTGCTGGCTAAAGCCACTGTTCCTTCCTTGTCCACGACCTCTGCTACTCCTGCGGTTGCTTGTGGAGCCCCCAAATCTGCCTGCCTAGGCTGCTTAATACTCGGTGAGCATGGCTTCCTCCAGCTCTTCTCGCTCTTTTCTGCGAGTTTGGAGTCCACCTTCTAATAACAGTTTTAACTTCAATACAGAAAGTGACAGGGGTCATCTTGTGAAGAGAGCATCTAACAGTAGTAACTCTAGCTTTCCAGAATGCTCATTAGAACCCTGTCTATAATGTCATCACCAGGGACTATTATGCCAATGTTGGCAAGTTATCCAACAATGGAGTTGATATGCCTCATATGCTCTACCATGGAAGTTTTGTCAGTCATGCTAAGGCTATAGAACTGCGATTTCAGAGACGGTTGGCGATTCATTGAATTTGATAAAAAAAATCACGTAGTTTGATCTAGACTAGTCTGGGATCAATGAGATGGATAAAGTGTGCTAAGAGTGCATCTATGATAGAAGTTGAAATAATTCCAAGGGCCTTGTATCTCATGTGAGTAAGATTGTCATTTGTTGTACATGCAAGTGTAGACAATTCCACGGCTATCGTGCCACGTCTAGCTGACAAATCCGTTGTAGTAGAAGCAGAGTCGGCGGATGAGCTTGGAACGGCTTTGGCTTGGATAGTGTCCGGATCAACGATGCTCCAAACTTTCAGCCCTTCGTGTGCGGTGCGCACCTTGTATGCCCAAACAACATAGTCCAAAGCTCCTTGAAGCTTCTTAGGTATCTTCGCCACTGAGTACCGACTCCATGATTGGAATAGGTGTGACTAGAGAAAAATTACAAGATTTGAATCTACAAAGAGTGTCTACAAAGAGACTAGTGACTGAGCGTCTAGCAGTTCAGAGAACGACGCTCTCATACCATGTTGAGAACCTTGATGAATCAAGGTGAAGCTCATTGTATTACAGTGAACTCATTACAATACAAGTGAAGGTGATAACGCCAAATACAAATCATGCAAATAATATTTGCACCTTTGTGTATACACAACTCCGATTTCATCCATTAGACAACTTTTCATCTGTTTCTATCTACTTGCTTCAGTAGGCGTCTCTACACTGATTCTATTGATTACTGTTACTATTGATAGTTCGTGACTGCAGTATATATATAGTTGACGTAGCTTGCTTACTTGTATTGAATCCCTAAAAGACCAAGATATTTTAGAAGAATCTCTACTCCATTTATTTAGACCTGTCAAGGAACTTTGGGACTTGGTATTGCCAACACAAATTTTTTAAATATTGTAGTTTATAGACCCATTATTCATTTATTGGACAGTCTTTTCTTACTAGTGTACTACAAACCATGTATATTATATTACATATGTTACTATATTATATTATTATATCTTAGATTAGATTCATCATTTTTTTTTGGGCGCAATCTACGATACTCAATTGATTTGTTGACTTTTGTGAACCCACAACCACACTTCCAAAGATCTTTAATAATAACATGAAATACAATTTCTGATTTCCTAATTTGCACACCCAAACTTATGATTCAATGCTAAAATCCCAACCTAAATTCTAAACCCTAAGCCTTAATCCTAAATCTAAACCTAAACCCTAAGCTGGTGATTAGTTAACAAACCCCAATTACGGCTAGATCAACGATGCCCACAAACCGTTATATGCCCATTTAACCCCTAAAGGACCAATGTCCCCTCGGGGGACATTTTGAGTTTGGGTAAGGTACCACGTTCTCAATTCTAGGCATTGTTTTATGAGATTTTTTATTGAATGGACAACTTTTGATTAGCTTTGCGTAGACACAAATTTCGTAGAATTCCGACTTGCGGTTCAAAAGTTACAATTTATTTTCACTTCCATATACAAATAGTGCAGCAGTTTAGTGTGACATATCACAAATACTGTCACTAAACTTTAATAACTTCTAAATTCAATAGAAATTAGAGTTTTTGTCCATTTAAAGGAACAAAAATGTCCTCTTCGAAAAGAAATTGAGATCTTTGCATCTACCATACGGATTTGTGAATTTCAAATATTTGAGAAGGATATGATATATGCAAAATATAAAGTGTATTGTTGATTCTCAACACATAGTTGCATTGCAAGATTTTTTAGGACATCTTCTACACCTCTTCTACTTCTAAAATTTGGTGCACATGTGCCTAACATGATCCTTTTCAAGCTAACATAATAAATTCACGGCCCGTAGTGCAAAAAGTTGCCATAGAAGGTGGTCGAAGTTTGTTGAAGGTGTTTAGTATGACCTCAAAAAGAGATTATGTCTCACTTCAAAGGCTGATATCTTTCAATCCGTGCAGTCAAACTTGCCAGAATTTTCACCACACACTCTCATACAAGTCTAGGACAAGATCCTACGGTTAAATTTTCAAAAAAATGATTTTGTATCATTTTGTGTTGAATGTGCTGAAAATGGCAGTTTTGGAGTGTTTTTGAGGAAAAATTGCCTTGGTCCTTTAGGGGTTTTTGGTTTTGGATTAGCTTCCTTTGCGCTATTTTTGCCTTCTAAAGGCTTTTCTGCTTCCGAAGTTCGTCTTCTTACACCCAGACACCTTTCTTTGCTACCTTCTTCGCATCACCATCCGTCTCCGATTTCATCTGATTTCTCTCCAATATGCAACAATGGCCAAGGATCCGCGTGCTTCATGTGTGTGCTTGATGCTTCTCCGAGGGAATGGCTTGGTGTAACGAGGGAATGGTGAGGCGGTTGTGTGATCGGCATGCATTCAGGTAAAGGCACCCAATTCCGATCACTTAAGCGAGTTGGGGACTCAAATGACATTGTATGTCAAGAGCATTTATGTGAAATAATGCAGAATTAGGAATGAAACTCAACAAATATTTTTTCAAGTTTAATCCAAAGATTTGGAATTGATATAGAATTTAAAAGCCCAAAAACCGCTGGAGCCCATAATCAAACTCTAGAGTATGTGAGATTTAGTGCCCTCCTTTGCCTAATGCCAACAAGTGAGTGAGTAAAAGAGAGAAGACATGCCATGGATAACGAACTCATGGAGGGTACTCAATGCCGATCGGCCATGTTCGACTTTTGAGGCAATGCCACCAATAAGAGCTCAATTGAGGTGGAGTAACCCAAAATTGCACACTTCATGACCCAATGCCGATTATGACTCGTGTTTTCAGATTTTGAGTTATCGGTTTTGGGTCACTTCATGCACCATTTCAAGCATTTGCCATTTTCATGCACCATGCCATGCATACTCTACTGATCGGAATTGGGTGGCCGGTCGGAATTGGGTGCCTCTACCGGTTTTTGTGTGAGTAGTAGAAGATTATTTTCGTTGAAATCGGTAACAGTTTGTTTTTTTCTTTTTCTTTTGAAGTCGTGAATTTTTGAAGACAAAGTGACGGGCTGCATTTGGTGAGGGTGAGGGTTGGGGAATTGCAGCCATGGCGGCTGTCAAGACGGTGAGACGCTGTGTTTGAAGTAGGAGTCTCTGCTGAGTTTGTTTCTAGGGAAGTAGCTTCCTCACGTAGCTGCCGCGCTTCTCATCGCCATTGTTATGGTTGTCGCAAGATCACGTTTCGACTCTTGTTCCTCTTGTAATGTCAGATCTGCGTGTTTTGGACAAGCTAGTGAAGGAATCCTTTCTGAAGGACAGTTTGATGCAAGTTTGATGTGTATTTGTGCTTATTGTTGCATTCGGTTTCGGACATATGATGTGTCTAAGAATTCTGCCAGTATCCTGATGGTCGACATTACTTCACCAGTTGGAACTTTGTCGACATTTTATTTTTTTTGGTATGGTAGCAATTTTCAGTGGAGCCGCCTGATTTTGAGGAATAGACATGACTACAACAAAGTGTCGGGCGTAAGGTGCGCTCAACTTGATGACACCTCAGAACTACCAAACGTTACAAGACCCTTACATGTTAAGAGTGATGATGATTGAGATTGTTGTATGTTTGTATCTTGCAGTTTCACATTGTCCACGACGCTGTATGCTGGCAAAGCAGTCATGGGGTTCAAGATGTTTGGATCCGAGACTGCACCTCAAATCACGCTGAGTTTGTCAATATCTAGCATCCAAAATAGCGGTCTGGATTAAAAATTTAGGATTCTATGATTTTTATTTTTATTTTATTTTTTTGGTGCAGAAGTGAGATTTAGTGCAAATGCGCAGAGTACGGTGTATTATGTTCTGGGACAACGCACCCTGAGAATCCTGATTTTTTAGAGATACAACATTTTGAAAGTTTTCCTCTACATGTTTTCTCCACTGATTTATGTACACCTCATATAATGTTGTGAGTTTGGTAGCCAGGCACCTAATTCATGCGTTTCAAGGAATCACTACAAGCTGGTTGAGGATGTTGATGGAATGCAAATTGTAGGTCAGGTAGTTGTGTTCATTGCTTCTCTGTTGTTTGCATGATTATGCGTTTAGCAAAGAGAGGTGTATGGTTTAGAATTGCACCTTGCGTCTCTTAACTCTAAATGTAGAAGCCAATGTAATTACCAAGTAATCATCTTCTCTAGCATGTGTCAAGAACAACGTCTTCTTTGTTGTAATCTTCACATGTGTACCATAATGGATTCAGAGAGTCCTAAAGGGAATTGGTCAAATAAAATCTTGAACTGTGTCCCAAAGCCTAACAAAGTGACTGTTGAAGCGTTAAAATTTTCTAGGGCCCTCGGCAGCTGGCAAACCGCTACCTTGCGTAGCGGGGCTTGCCCAGCCCGCTACGCAGTCCGTAACTTCAAAATGTTCGTGGACTTCAAGTCGGCTTTGTCCCATGCACGAGCCTCGATTAAGAAATTGGTCGATGCACGTCAAGTTTGTATCTTTGTCCTCAACAAGTTGCAGCTGGAAAAATGAAGTCGCCAGCAAGTGCTCTTGATCAATATTACCGAGAAGAGCAATGCTCATAAGACCGTGCAATTAATATACAAGGTCAAGATGACATTGTAGAATTATATGTCAAGGTGACAAAAAGAAATAAACTTTCTTTCATAGATTCTTAATCAGCTAGTTTTTAATTCCATTGCTTGTTTCTCATGCATGGTGGATAATATATTAATATGTCATTGTGCGTTTATCACGAGGCGATTGAAGATGATCAGAAGCCATGATAATTCCTGCTTCAAAAACAGTACAGTACCAGGTCGAGGAAGATGTTGTAATGCATTCAAATATTATTGATTTCATTTCGACTCTTGATTGCTCCTAAAGAAACTACTTTATGTGAATGGTAGCCTGATTCTGAGATTTTCAAGCAGAATTTGGGGATGATAACTTGATAGCACAGACCCGATTCCCTATTTGGGAGTTATCCCATATTGTTAGGCACCCCTGCTTGGGGTGGCCCTGGGGGCCTCAACTGTAAGCCCCCTCTCCCGCCCAGGGCAAATTGACCCCCCGTTGGTACTTACCCGAGGGGGCCACAAGGTGGTGGGGCCAAACCTGGCCCCTATTTTGTTTTTGGATGGGGTCCTATTTATAGCAAGGGAGGGTCCTCTCCAGTAAACAATAACCGTAGGCCCCAAATTTGTCAAAAAATAATCCAAAAAATCCTCTAGACCCCCCAAAATAAGAGGGCCAGAAAAATGACCCCATGCAATTAAGACGGGGCCCACCTCGGGTAAGTACCAACAGGGGTCAATTCGCCCTGGGCCCGTTTCCCTCCCCGACTACAGAGGCGCGGACAGGACGTCCCCCATGCTCGGACTTACCCGAGGTGGGCCCCGTCTTAATTGCATGGGTTCATTTTTCTGGCCCTCCCATTTTGGGGGGGTCAGAGGCTTTTTTTGGCTTTTTTTTTTACAAAATTGGGGCCTACGGCCCCAACTTAGTCCTGAGGTCCCCCTTTGGCTAAATTTAGGCCCCCATTCAAAAACAAAATAGGGGCCAGGTTTTGGCCCCACCACCTCATCCCCACCCGGTAAGTCCAAGCGTGGGGATGTCCTGTCAAATCGGACTACAGAAGGGTAGTCTCGCCTACATTCCCCCCAATAACTAAAGACACAGGTGGGGCCGGGAAGCCTCAGTCAAAGTACAATTTTTGTTTTCAAAAATCACTTCCCAAAGAACCAATAATAGGGGTAGGGTCGGTAACAATCTGGACTTCATCCATCTGTGAAATTCATCTGTGTTCTCTTTATTTCTTGATTACCTTTTTTTGCATTTCTGTAACATACTTCATGTCCTCTGAGAGGAAGAGCTCCCATTCCTACAGACTCAACGACAATATGTTGAAAACATCTCAGATACATCTACTTCAAATTAAATACCATCAAACTCATGCGTTTTTGTATAAAAATCTAACTGTATCATAATCAAGTCAACAATTTCATGATAAAATGAAGTTACAGTTTTACAAATATTACACCGCTCCCGTGTTGATGTGGCAATTATTCGGATGGTCTTTGGAATCATCATGTAACGAATATCTTAGTGTTTACGCTTACAAGAAGTACGGTGTTATTTCGACAGAACAACGACGACGACGAAGTTGGAACCTGCAGCACACTTCAATCACTGATATTATGTGTTTCCTTTTTCTGAATCGGGCTTTAACAGTCGACGACCAAGTACCAAGTTCGAGTTTGTGAATCGGGATTCGAGATTTGTAAATCAGCTCAGGGAGCTTCTGTGAGTTGTGCTTTTTTTTTCATGAAAGGAGTTCGTCCTTGGTCTTGTCGTAAAACGTAGTTAGATTCATCTCTTCGACGATCACGCAAGTTCGCTCGTGAATCACCCTCCGTGACCCTCGCTTGAAGGGAGATGTCCGCAAGTTGTCACAAAAGTGGTCGAGAACCTTCTTGTCACAGAGAAGTTAAATTGATATCTTAGAAGCAGGTTTGTGAATCAGCAGCTTGACTTGAAGGTAGATTTGCGAATCAGCCTCGCTTGAAAGTTGAGGTTATGTTTGTGAATAAGGTTTCAAGAAGGTGAAGGTTTAAGAAATGAGGCTGGAGTCTCATAGTTTGGTATATTGAATTTGAGAGTTCTTCGCATCTGAGTGTGCTCTTTTGCACCAGGTTGTAGCCTGGACTAAGGTGCTCCTCCTTCACGATGGACCCGAAGGCGGCGACTCGGATGCTGGCCCCCTCCGCGAGCCGACGCCAGATTTGCGGGTACTCCGTCGGCATGTCCACTGCCCTGTGCGCGTTGCTCGTGTGCTTCTTCGTGGACGCAGAGATGATCTACCGCACGGCCGGCTTCTCCGTCCCCACCTTCGCCACCTCCTCGCCCAACCACGGCTTCGGCCAACCCGCCCACCAGTCCCTCGCCCACCTCATGAACTCCATAACAGAACCCGGAGAAGAGGTCACAAAAGAGGAAGAGATTGCTGCAAAGGAGGAACTTGAGGCTAAGGTATGCTCTATTCTCCTTTGTGTCATTGTCTATACACAAGATCTTAAGCATGTCCTTCGAATTTTGTGACATTAAGGATTGTGAGGGAGCTCGACCTTTGCAAGGGAGACTATGGTAACGCTCTGTTCTCTTTTATGTCACCTTCTTTAGGAGCACCAAACTCTAGATCTCAAGCATGTCCTTAGCGCTTGTGATATTTTGGGCTCTATTCTACTTTTATGTCACCTTTTGGAGCACCATACTCTAGATCTGAAGCATGTCCTTAGATTTTGTGATAGTAAGGATTCTGAATTGATGACATCTACAACAATTTACTTCATTTGTAGGTTATCATGGACGGATTTGAGCTCCTCATTCACAGTTCTACCTGTGAATATGTTTTTGTTGTTACGGAGAAGATCATGGGAAACTAACGGAAAATAGCATCGTGTTCCTTCTTAGGAGGGAGAAACCACCGCAAAGGAGGAGGAAGAGAAGGCTCGCACGGACGTGATTCCCGCGCTGGAAGGCGAGGAGGTGACCGTCGAGGATGAGCCGGTGCCGGTGGCGGAGATTAAGATTGATCCTCACGGGAAGAAGAATTCGTTGCTGGGGTGTGACTTGAGCCTGGGGCAGTGGGTGTACGACAACGTGACATACCCTTTGTACCATACGCGCAACTGCCCGTTCGTGGACCCGGGCTTCCAGTGCGAGGAGAACGGGCGCCCGGACTTGGAGTGGATGAGTTACCACTGGAAGCCGCACGGCTGCGACCTGCCCAGGTAAACCAACCAATGAAATCATTGCTCACATTGATGTCACATAGATAGGGATGCCGCATGGATAGGGTTCGGTATCCGGAGCGTCTGAGATAGAGGCGTGGAAGCCAGGCCTGATTGACAGAATGTGCACCCCATGATGGTTTTCTCCCCTAGTTTCCTGCTGCGAATGTAGCGCAATGGCGCAAGAACGGCCACTGTTTCCCTGGCTTTGTGTTCTTATGATTTGAAGATACTAGGTGGGTTTTTCTGATGGGTAATCAGGTTCAATGCGACGGATATACTGGAGAGGTTGCGTAGCCAGCGGATGGTGTTTGTTGGGGACTCGCTGGGGCGGAATAACTGGGAGTCCCTACTGTGCATGCTGGCGGAAGGCGTGCCTGACAAGAGCAAGATCTACGAAGTCAATGGGGAACCGTTCACGAAACATTCTGGAAAGCTGGTGTACAGGTAGAGCATGGATATGGACCATGGTACTTACAAAGATGATTTCAATGATTCTACGAAAACCAAGCCCATGCATGGATCAGATAATACACCAGAGGGTCACCTAACAGTAAATTAAAGTAATCAAGCTTGGGAAAAATTCATTGTGACCAGCTGTAACCTGCGACCCAGCAATGTAGTAGTGACCAGCTGTGATTTCCTTGCTTATTTTGGACCGGGTAAGGTAGGGAGCACTGGTGCTGATTCTAGTGGTGTGGTTGTTTGGTGCAGATTTGTAGACTACAACTGCACGGTGGAGTATTACCGGGACCCGTATCTGATTCCCCAGACGCGGCCTCCACAAAACTCCTCGGCTGATGTGAAGTGTGCGCTCAAAGTGGACCATGTGAGCTGGAGCGCGGACCTGTGGTGGAATGCAGACATCATCATTTTCAACGCAGGCCACTGGTGGACCGAGGGCAGAATCTTTCGTCAATGGTTCGTTCTCCTGCCCAGTTTTTTTTGTTTCGTTGGGTGGGGGTCAGTGATGACGCAATCTTAATACCACCAACTTCTACATCCTTCCCAGATTTCACTGAATGACTGTAGTCTACCCATCCACCACTTATGTATGGACCAATAACGTATAAGTGATTTGTAATGACTGGAATTCGACTCTAAAATCTCGGAAGGGCACAGAAGGTGCTGCTTTTAGGCCGGCAAGACAAAAGGCATAATTCATGTTTTGGTTTTTTTTCCGTTTAGTGTACCTTGTTCATTGAGGAGGTGCTGAAGACTTCATGTGCGAGCAATGTGCAGGGGTTGTCAGTTCCAGGAAGGCGACAAATTGAAGCCGGAGTACGACGTGCCCACCGGCTTGAAAAAAGCGTTGCACACATGGGCAGCGTGGTTGGAGGAACACCTGGACGCAGAGAAGAGTCAGGTCTTCTGGCTGAGTTATCCCACCGTGCATTTTAGGTGAATGCAACAAACCTTACCTTTCATGGCCTCCTTCGAACCAATAATTTCGTGGCCAGCTCCATCGTGGACTGACAATACATATCATGCACCAATAATTCATGGCTCTATCATGAAGTCGTGGACCCGTTCTGGCATTATCATGTCGTGAACCAAACCACAATGGCTACTTCTCAGCTTGACGGTCAATTATTCATCCATCTCAGAGAAGAAACAAGAATCTTCCCTCCGCATTATACATCGATTTCTTTGTGACGAAACTGTTTTCTGTAGAAAAAAAACTGGAGGCCACTGCGGCCAGGAGCGCCGCCCCTTGACGGAGAAGGAAGTACGAGCGGAGTGGCAGACGCCATGGATGAACCAAATTGTGTTGGACGAGTTCATGGCCAAGTTGAAGAAGCTACCAGTGGCATATCTCGACATCACCACCGCCACAAACTACCGGGCGGACGGGCATGGCGCGCTCTACACGTGGGACACGAAGAAGGTCGGATTAAAGCCTCGCCGCGAAGAGGATTGCAGCCACTTCTGCCTCCCCGGCGTGCCGGACGCATGGAACGAGCTCATCTTGGCAAGCTTATTTGTCCAGGGGAAGGGCACATGGGCACACAACTCATGGACATATTTCTAGACGAGATTACGGTACTTCTAGGCGAACCCTCATATCCAAACTTCATGCATGAATTTTAAAGAGGGATTCATTATTTTTCTAACCATGAGTTCATTGAAACATTTCTTCATTTCCTCCCGCTTACTACATTTTTATTTACATCTTCTAGACTTTTGATTCTAAGCTATCTGGAGGCGGAATGGATGATATGAGAAAACAATACAACCATCACACGTGGTGCAAAACAATCACAACGAATATTGAGAACAATTTTGACCTTACGTATCGGAAATCAACATGTGCAAGACATTGTCAATGCCCCAACTTGACTTGTCTGATCTAGATTTGTTCATTTTTTTCACTTTCATGATGGGTGGCCAAGAACTAAATTTGTGAGTCATTGTATATGAAGATGTTCCAAAACTTATACAAATCAAAATGTAAGTTTTATATTTGATGAGAAAGATCAACATTCAAAAGAAGAGAAGAAGAGTTGGCCGTATTGATAGCATGAATAAGAATCTATTGGAAGTAACACTACAACGTAGACCACTAGGACCTAAATAGCGTATATAAGCCTTTGTCCCTCCTCTTGAAAGTAGACTCCAAGTAACAAAGAAAAGTAACCAAGTAGAGAGAAACTTGTAGGTACATTGTTGAGTATTTTCCTCTGTATCTGCTGCTGGCCATGATCTGATTTTGTTGGTTGAGGTGGAACATTACAAAACATTGGAGGGTTTCTTCGAGACAAATTTTAATCAAAATTTAGACCAAAATCATTTTCCATAGGTGTGAAATACAACGTAGTATGTGCCAAATTTTGCCAGTGTTTGCCATTCTAAGTAGGTTTTATTGTCTAGATGCTATAGGGCATGTTAGAGAAAGAAATTTACAATTTCTTTGAGAAGAAAGGGCAACTGCTAAGCATCGTCCCACTTCAAATATAGTTTTCTCTCATTGTATCTTTTCTCATGGCTGAGGTTAACTATTGGATTTCAACTGTGGGAGCTTGTAGACAATATTGATCTAGTAAACACTGACTCCACTATGTTGTCATCAATTGTCAGGTTATTACAGGTAATTACAGAGCAGGAGTCTTGAGATTAGTTTGTGTACATTATGACATTATTCATGCGCTTGGAATTTCTTAGCAACGTTGGTGATAACAACAAAGGTGCTACAGAAAGATCTACAACCACCACTAGCTCCAACGGAAGGCACAAAAGTGCCAATACCAATACTAAAAACGGCCAATATACAATGGCGACCAAAGGTCTCCAAAACAGTAGACCATTGCTCCAATAGGTGTTGACTTTAGCTTAGTTGGTGGATTAATAAGAGATTTTTTGGACTAGGTTTAATTAGCACACCACATGGAACCTAATTAACATTGACTCCCTCAAAATTTGCCACTTGTAGAGATTATACATGCAAAAATTATGAAGTTGTGTGTATAACTTAATATGCACATAAGTTGTACACACCACTATCTTTTCAATTCAGTTGCACTTGTGAGGCTTTTTGTTTTGGATTTTTTTAATAAGATTTGGAGAGGCCTTTGATGATTTGCTATGCCTCCTAGAAGGTCCGTGAATCAACGTAGGGCAGTTTTTGAGATATACGAGCGAGGCAACTCATATGGCAATATTTCAGCAGTTTTGGGCATTCCTTGAAGTACTTCTTTTGACATAGTGTGAAGGTTTTGTGAGAAAGAGAGCCAAATAAACAAAACTTCATGCGGTAGTCCTAGAATTTTTTATGAACCTGGTGACTGTGACATTGTGAGGCGGTTAGATGATCCAAATACTAATACATTAGCGGCTATAGGAAGAGTGTTATGATCTAAGGGCTTGCAATTGAGTGATAATATGTTTAAAAGGAGTCTTTGGAGGCATGGGTTGAGACCAAGAAGCTACTTTTGACAAAAAAACATCAAGCACGTCCTTTGCAGTGGGTAAAGAAGTGCAAGCATGCAGATTGCGAATTTAGGATTCTCGTCATTTTTTCTGATGAATCAAGATTCAATCATTTTGGCTCAGATGGACGTCAATATTGTTGATTTTGGGCTCAAATGGACCTCAGTATTGTTGGTGAAAGAGTGGAGAACGTCTTTTAAATCAACATGTGCAATCTACAGTCAAACATGATAGAGGAAACATAATGATTTGGACTCTGTGAATAGGGATGGCATTTGCAAGCTTCATCTGATTGAAAGAAGGATGGATAAATTTATATATCGCAACATTTTAGGGACGGAACTTATGGGCACTATATAGATGAACTAGGTGGCATATGCATCAAAGAGCACTTGATGTCTACCAAGGAAAAGGTAGCTACACACGGTGGTAATATTCGTGAGTGCTTATGAGTTGAATCATTAAGTTGTAAAGGTATTTTGGATTCTTTAGTCTTGTTTTCTACAATTGATATACAATAAAAATCAGTTTGATCATAAAGAATTATATAGGCTTGTTGCACATTTGAATTGTTGTGTGATTTTCTAATTCGTATTTTATTTGAAAACTTTGTACTTTATGCTTGTTGCAACCATATGTGCTTGTGGTACTCTTCTTATTATATGAGAATTCATGTAGATTTGGTAGCTGATTTCCTAAAAAGCTCCTCTTGTACAACTATTTCTGGTTGCCACTGTACTAGCCAAATCTTATTTTTGACAAGATATTCAGTCCGACTCTCATGCCTTCAGTTCCCCAATACTCTCGCCTGCTCAACATCCGAGTCCACGATGCGCCGGATATACTTGAGTGCACTGTCTTCCTATTTCAAGGTACTTGAAACAGCAGTTCGCCTTAGATTGTACTGTACACCGATTGGTACTGAAACTGACACTTAGAACGCACTACAATGAGAACTGAAAATATTTGCCTTCAGTTTCTACAAATCATGTACATTCCATGCTATTCAAGAAGAAAAATTTGAGAACATTACCATCCACCTTCAGACACCCCCCGCACAGTTGTGAAGGAAGTTGCTACCGGAGCTAGAAAATATGTTCTGCTTCTACGCCTGTGTAAAGTACTGTACGTGCCGGACAAAGCGTCGTAGTGAATGTCGTAAGGTCAACTCATCTTCAAGGCGCCTGTGAACGTAAGCATATGAGTATTGCGCGCTCTGAATAACTCGCGCGGATGCCTGACTATCACCGTCAGATATCTATTGCCGATTGATTATTGACAACCCTTCACTTGTTGCCAAAGTGCGCCCGCTGTCCTCTGAACAGTATCTGGCCCACATGAGATGCGGAAGCTTGGCCCATCCACCCACGGGCAGAGAGTAATTTCGTGACGAACGCCACGGGGCTCTCTGGAAATGCGCACACATGATGACTTCCTAGTGGTCGCTTCTCGGGAGGGAAAAAACCGTCATCTTCGATGTCACCCCGCTGGAAAGCATCTTCTTCACTTCTGCTTCTGGGACGAGGACACAAGCCCAGAAACTCGCAGTATGCATCCTGTTCACGCGCGTTTGCGAAGAACGCGCCTCCTGAAAAGGCAGTCAGCTGGGCAACGAGGGAATCGGGAACCACAAAGTGGGCGTCACCCGGTGGAAGAGACAGAGGGCGGTCACAGAGCATGAGACTCTGTCCTCGGTGAATGCTCGGGGCGAACATGCGGAGCGCTGCACCTCTCCCTCGTCGAAACTCTGGTAGCAGCTCGTTCGCTTCGAAGGGGCTCAATAAAACTATGGCCTCACCTGGACAGCCTTTTGTCACTGCGCACCACTTCACTGGTCGCAGGAAATGAACGCCACTTGAGTCGCTTTCATGTGCCAAAACGGTGGCAAACTCGTGCGTGACGAAGATCTTGTCACTCCACCCACGCGACTCTGCCATTTTCCACAGCGATGCGCAGCCTTTAAACACGTCCATCAATGGGCGATAGTTCTCTGGGTTTAAGTAGCCGGACGTTGCGAGCAGACGAACATGCTCCTCAAGATTTGGCTTCCGTGGCGTGGCCGCACCAGGGCGTTGTACTTCCTCCTCCTCCTCCAGCTCGTGTTCCAGCTCGCGTTCCTGCTCTTCATCGAGCACTTGGGAGAAGCATTCCACCTGGGAAGCGTAATCGATGATTCGACTGGTCACAGGAAGGCCCTGCTCTAAAATCATGCTCTCTGCGTCGTGGGCAAGTTTGGTATCCATTTCCATAGCCGTATTCTTCAACCGCCTCCTCATGATCTCTGGTAAGATGGTCTTCTTTCTCTCGCCACCGTACGAAATGACGAGCTCCGTGACCTCAGGATCGGTGCTGAGAAGCCCGAGCTCCAGAAGAGAGCCCACGCCATGTTTAGACTCGAATAACTGACTGACCACTTTCTTCCGCGCGTGCGCAATGCCCTGCGCGCCCCAGTGGCGGAATCCATCTTGGGTCGCGTCCACCGTGTTGCGGATGACCCAGCGGAGCACATCTACGCTTGTGAGTTCGTCCGAGGCGCCCGCTTGCTGCGTGATCGATGTGTGGACCTCCTGGGACGCCCAGAAGCTCACTGAGTGGCCCTCTCCCAGCATGCGCATCCGCATGCACGCCTGCACGAGCCGGTCTTTCGTGATGCCTCGGCCGAGCGTGACGCACGCGTGGGAACCGTGTGGGATTTTCAGGTCCGTCCCGCGCGTGTGCACGTCGTCCAGGTAGACCACGCACCGGTCCATTTGACGGTGGAACGGCGAGAGCGCAAGCGGCGCGGCGCGTCCGTCACGGTCGATCGACATGATCTGGTCGTCGTCGTCGAAGTAGATTGCTGCCTGCGTCCTCCTGCGGTCCGGGAGTCGTCTCAGCCATTCCATGGCTACTTTCCGGTTGCTCATGTCCACCATGAGAGCGCCCACGTCGAGGAGGACGCGCGCTCGCTGCGCCACGACGCTCGTTTCGAGGATCTCCACGCTGGTTATGCACGATGGGAAGCTGGAGTAACGGGTGTTCTCCTCTTGTAGCAGCTTCGAGATCACCGCCCCGTCGGTGCCCTGGAGCTCCGGAAGGTCAAGTTGCATGATTGACGAAGGGAGAAGCAGGCTCGTGTCCTTGGTGCCGCTGAAGCCAGTCACCGGATGTGCTCCGCGATCGCTCAAGTCCCACGCAGACGCCGCAAGCTTCCCCTCGAACATCTTCGACTCAACTGGGAACACCGCCGTTGACAGCCAGAAGTCGATCACTTGCATATTCCGACGCAGAACTGGAAACAGAACTTCCGTCCTCTGCACGAAGTCGTCGAGGTTGACCCCGGCAAGAGTGTGCAGCGTCGGCGGCAAGGCTTCCGAGGGCACGTCTGAGAGCCATCTCTGGTACTCATCCGCGCTTGTCGACGACCGATGGAGCCTGTTGAACGCGTCCAGCAGCTGCGCATCGCTCAAACCGCCATGGTAGTAGCTGAGCTGCGTCAACATGATGGCGAGGTCGGGGTGGCCAAACTCCGCGCGCTCCACTGGCACATCCTTGGCCCGGAACGGAACTGCCATCTTCGGTCTTCCGGAAGGTCTAACTCCATACTGCACCCGCCACCGCATCTGAAGCGCGTGCACCAGCACGCCGTAACAGAGCAGCCCTCGTAGAATCAGGAGCGTGTTCAAGATGGGTCCCTGGTTGTAGACCTTTCTGATCGACTCTACCGACACATTCTCATCGGTAGGCAATATGAAGCTACGAATCATGGCGGCGTCCCTTCGTCGCAGTTCCCGGAGGGGCAGGTTGTCGTCTCCACCTCGGAGTACGTCATCCGCGATTCTCTCACAAAGCGTGCGACAGAGGGATGCATCCAGGATGCGGATATGCGGGAATGCGAATGGACCCTCGCCGGCTGCTTTGAACTCCATACCCTGCAGAGCGCTGCAATGACGTTGTGCGCTGCGGAGAACACTCTGCGACACTTTCCACCGTAAGTGTCCACCGTCGAGGTTCATCTGTTCACCGACTGTGTACACGACCTGGTACTTGACGTGAAGGAGCAGATCCGACTCGTCTAAAATGTCGCGTGCGTTTCGCTCGACCATATCGTGGAGGTTCCGCATCTCAGCTGCGAGGTTTGCGCCAAGACGACATAGCTCCAGCGTCTTCAAGATGGTGCTGAGCCTGTGCTCGGGACGCATCACCACAACACCATGTCTTGAGATGCATTCCTGGTAGACTTCGTGCATGGCGTGCACTCCTCGCGCGTCAATGCTTATGTCGCGCCGGAATGGGAAGGTGTACACTCTCTGATTGAGGAGCCCCCCGAGCTTGGAAACCAGCGCGTCGAAGTTCATGCGGAACAAGGACCCCAGAACTGTGAGGCGTGCGAACTGCTTGCCGTCAGGAATGTGGGCGCAAAGAGCCGGCACTATCACGCTCGTCTTCCCCTCGCCCATGTTCAACTGCAGGACAAGATTTTCAGATGAGGACAACATCTTCTCCGCGACGTCGACTTGGATGGCTCGCATGAAATAATCTCCCTCGAGCTCCAACATGAGCCACTCGGGGTGCGCCTCTGGCTGCCAATTCGCGTGCCCACGGTTGGCTAGCTCCTTCTGCAGGGCCATGTCTTTGTTGCATAGCAGCCGCAGGCACCGCTCTGCTTGCTGCTCCAAGGTCCAGATCACGGCTAGAGCACCAAGCGCCACTCGCACTTTGGTGAGATTCTTGTCAACTGCGTCGTCCCTGACGCATGCGAGTAGAACGGTAGGAAGAGCTCGCCGCCATAAACCAGCAGCTTCCAGCGCCCGTGACACAGGATCATCGCAACAAGGCTGCACAGCATCACAGATTTCATCCCAGAGAGACCTCGACTTTGTTTTGTATACTTGCAATTGTCCCTCAAGCTCCTCGCGGACGACAACATGCGAAGGCTGCGGACGACTTCTGTGGTGAGCCAGCCAGCTTGCCTCTAGATCAACGTGGAACTTTTTAGCAATCTCGCAGCTGGACGCTGTTGCACTAGGTTGCAGAGGAAAGGGGGTCGCCTCAGGTGCTTCCTGGACACTAAAGCGCCCTGTTTGGAAGATGCTCTTGGCCTCAGCTGTCGTGCTAGCATGTAGTGCTGAAACATGCGTCTCAAAGTGAAAGGGTTGACCTGTTGCTCTGGTGGGGAGGTTGATGAAGGCCTCAAGAGGTGTGGGCCCTATTTTCGCTTGAGCTTCATAGCAGAGATTTACGACCTTCTTCTCCACCTTCTCCACGAACCTGTGGAGATCTTGGTTATGGCGCCAACGTGTGAAACGCTTGTTGATGCTTTCGGTGGCGGAAAGGTGTCTGATAGTCGCGGAGTCTTGGGTGAAGGAAGTTGCCAACAGGACAGAATCAGATTGCCAACGACTTTCAGCATTCTTAGCCATTTTCTCGATGCTCTGAGCCTGATTTCGGTCAAATATTATTCTATTCCTCGAGTAGAAATCAATATCTAACTCATTGTCACGAGGGCGCCCACCATGTTCCGGCATCCAGTCGTCAAATGAAACCAGGTTGTCCTTCACTAGTTCTGTAACCATGTCCATGTTGAATTCAGTATCGGCAGTATGCTCGAAAACATTGTGCCTCGGAGGTTCGACAAGCTTGAACTCGGTTGCATGAATAGCAACACAGTGCAGGATAGAAAGGTAAATACGTATCGAAGCATCGTCGACGAAGAGGTGTCCCAAAAACGACAGAAAAAACGTGAATGTCTCACGATGGTCCCCTGCTTGTGTTGCCAGAACGTAAAGATCGAGAAACATGTCATGAAGAGTCCTCCCTTTCGCCAGAAAGCACCATGTCGACACTGTTGAGAAACTCAAACTTCTCTCAGCAGCGCCACCAACACCGCCCAGTTTCTTGAGATCCAACAACAAGCCACTCAAGAAACTCTTCCCTTCAGCAATGGCCAATCCCCTCCATTCATGCCCAGCTTCTGCCAAGCTCCGCACAAACGTATGTTGCTGAAATTTCGCGAGGTCCTCCCGCGACAAGTTCATGCTTGTTGACAGAAGAGCTGGAGCTCCACCCACATGCTCTTCATTTGCAGAGTCCATTCGGGCTTCCTTTCCAAAGGTTTCCCGAGATCTCCAGTAGTACTTTCGTAGCAAGGTCAAGTTGGCCGGTGGAAGGGCAGGTGCTTCATGTGAGTCAGGGTAGAGGAACCTGAGACGCTCGCTATCAGAAATGAGCTTCTCGACAACGACACGGAAGGCATCAAGTGCTGTGGAGGAGAACAACGCTTCAGGCCATTTCACCTGTTGCATGCATTTCAGATGAGAGGGATACCACTCTCGCTGAGGAGAGAGCTCCGCAATTTCCTGCAGAATCGAGACTGCCTCCTGCTTGTAAGGCATGCACGACCAGCAACGAGGGGACTGCAGTAGTCTCATTGCTGACTCCGCTCCTGTCAACCCCGTGAAAGGGTCAGGCAGCGGGTGCGATGTCGAGGCATGCAGAAGAGCTAGATAGAGCCACGCCGTTGGACCGCTGGCTGGACCTCGGAGGCTCTGGAGGCGGTGATCAACCTCATACACGAAGAAACTCGGGGAGGAGAATTGCGTAAGGTCCATGCCAACCATCGGGTGTTGGTCCAAAGTTGTAATAAATTTCATTCTTCTCTTGAGCAGGCAACGCGTGTGGGGGATTATCACGTAGTGCTTCCGGGTGCAAGGATCTGAGACGTTGTGTTCTTCAAGCAAAACTATGTTCCGCAATCCTATCAAGGTGCCAATGTTCGGGTTCCTCGAGACGGAGAACCCAGGATGCTCACAAGACCAAATGACGTCGGCCTTTGGGTCGACGATGAAGCGCAATCCCATACGCGGGAGCTCGGCAACGACTGTGCCATCGTCTTTGTTGTCAAACACGTGAACAAACCCGCGTAACTCGAGGCGATGGAGCATTCGGTTGTGAAGCTCCCGGAAGCTTGGGCTGCGAACATCAACCAAGTTCCGATCTGTGTTTGTGTCACGTACACGTCTTGACGTGATGTTGAATACGAACGGGACACCTTCAATGTCCGCAAAGCCGAAGTCATCAAACTTGACAGGTCGAAATAAAACGCATCCCAGAGTTTCATCTGGATCCATGTGCTTGAAAGACTTCGCCGTTGGTTTCAGGATCCAATGACTATGTCTTTCGATAAGAAGCGTCGGGAGATCATCCTTAAAAAACTCGCTGGGAAAGAGCTCCAGCTCACACCCATCGTTCTGTCGCTCCATGACAAGTAGGCGGTTGCCGTCCACCAAGGCAAACGTAAAATATGAGCCATTGAGTTTGTAACATGTCACAAATGAGCCTGGGCTGCCTGCGGCTGGCTGCACCTGAAATACATGCTTGCCGAACACTCTTGTGTAATGCGGATGGCTGGTGATGGAGGGAGGAAGGCGAGCCACCGGACATCCATCGACCAGAAAAGAGCCTCCCAAGATGTCTACCTGCAGAGTCATCTTGCGTCCACTCTCGAGTATGAAATTAGCGTTCCACCAGCGACCACAGGGCGATGTGTAGCGCTTCCAAAGCCCAATCAGGCCCTGATCACCATCCGCCCAGTGCTGGGATACGAACTCGCTCAAGCAGTCCGAATTCGTGATCCATTCGTCCAAAGGGCCCTCCAAAGCAAGGGCCGTCACTTGTACTCTTCGAAGAAGGTTACGTTGGAAGACACCAGCAAATGATGATGATGACGAATTATTGGCGTTCAAAAGTGTGTTATCGCGGATTCGAGCCACAGCACGCAGCCATGAGGTAACATCGCCATTGCTTTGCACACCGACGAGATCAAACGTAAGAGCTGCAATGGCGGCCACATCAACAAGCTTGGACCGGATCAGCCAAATCTCCTCGACTGAAGACCCTGACATTTCCCCAAGCACTTGCTCAATCTTCTCCAACCAGCTTTCAGCAATGGACCGACAAGAGAGAAGAATGTCACGCGCTGCCTCTCGCCAGGCACCTTCAGACAGCGCCAGAATCCGTCCACCGAGAATCACGATGCTCAGTAGGCCCAAGTGATCCTTCCAATTCTCTTTGTTTCGCTCCAGCGAAGACCGTAATTGTTGGATCATGTACTCTGCATACGGTTGTTCCTGCAGGTCTACATGTGACTCTCGCACCCATTCAGAAGCCAAACCCGGTGGACCAGTCTGCCAGAGCGCTTGTGAAAGCAGATTCACCACGCTGGGTTGAAACAACGACAATGTCTGCATTTCAAGCGCCCGGGCGATGTTCCTCATCTGCAGACGATGGCCGGCCCGCATTGAGCCGAATGCCTTGAACTCTGCTAGATCGAGCATCGGAGGGCACTGCACCTGACGAGCCAACACCTGGTTCTCATCGTGACTCGTCGAAGCGACGGTCCATTGCAGACAGGTATAATCCCCATCCACAGGGAGCGTCAGAAAAAACTCGGCACTTGCCTCTTTCTTGTAGCATGCGGTGCTTGCCATCGTGGGACTGCAAGCTTCCATCAAGTGAACGTTGAACCCGTTTGGCTTGATGAAGTCACTGTCTGGAGCAGAAGGATGCAGCGAAGAGTAGTGCGATACCGAGAAGAGCTTGGAAGTGCTACAAAGCGTGGTCAGCTTTATATATGAACCCTGTTTCCACGGCTTCAAAGGTTCGTAGTTTATCCAAGGCCCACGATTCTGCACATCCCCCATCGTCACGCCCAGTAAGTCCCGGTTGAGAAGGTGCAGAGCGTCACGGAGAACACTCAATTCGGCCGGGGTTGCAAGCTCGTACACAACTGCACTCTGCAAGTACCCTTCTTCAGGCAACGAACGCTCGTAAATCGCAACCCTCATGTTCGTTGCCCGTGTCTCCAAGATGCATTTACTACACCAATGGTAGCAATAAGATCGTTTTGAATAACCATAGCGAATCTTTTCGTACTGTTGGTGCGATTGGTCCTCGATAGACAAACGAAGCCTAAGGTATTCTGAATATTCCCTTGAGACCTCCTCCAGCTTTAATCTTTCCTTTGTGACAACATCTGCGAGGATTTGATCCTTCATCTTCTGGAGGTGAATATTGCTGTCCACGAAACGTACTGCGAACGACTCCGGAGAAGGCCGATCCTCGCTGATGAGGGAGATCGCAAACGATGCATACCTGGTACGAGCGGCGAAGTAGGCCTCCAGTGTGGCCAGGTGCTCCATATCAGCCCGGTGCACCAGAAGCAAAGACCGAAGGACGCTCACGTTCACTCCATGGCCGTACGAGGCCAGTAACGGGTGCTTGCGAGTTGCTAAGAAGTCTAGCATTGCAACCAGGGTGAATGCCGTCATCACCATCTTGCTCGATCCCAGAGCATCACTACTGTAGTAATCCTTTGCAACGCGCAAATAGCGCCCGAGGAGCTCGAAAACCAATTCCGAGCTAGTTGCACTGCCTTGGTCACGCCCCAGCCAGAGAATGTTTTGCACCCAAACTTCGATGTCATAAAGCGCCTCCCCGGTTGCGCTGAGATAATCCAAGTTCGGAAAGCTGCTGCCTGTGTTGCGATGGGAGCATATGGGGTCACTCACCTTTACTGGAATAGGCTCTAGGGTGGAATTCAGAGCCAACTGAAGAGGCTGCCAGGCAGTCACCAGCGAGTGCTTGACGTGCTTCCCAAACTCCAGCTTGCTTGTGTCCAAGACCATCTCGAATTCACGTTTCTCCCGCTCCACAATCCCCTGCCAGCGGGTGTCAAGAGATGCACGGATGTCCACCACCGTCGTGGAACATTGTTGCAGGACCTTCTGAACACGAGAATGCATTTCTTGTTGGATGGTCGGTCCTGTGATGAACCGTATAAAACAGGTCACACTTATATTCTCACTATCCAGACTCGGTGTCCACAGGTAAACATTAAAATCATTCACAGCATCCAATCAATGAAAAACTTAGAATTAAAAATTATGTAAAGTGCAATTAGCATGATACGATGAGATCAGAGGTTCCCAGACAGATGGATTCTTCATTACCTTGTCCGAGAAGGTTACTTAGCTTGGACAGCCGACGAGCTAACTTGGAGAGCATCTGCGAAACGATATCCGTTTCGAGCACCTTGTGATTCTTCCGCAGGATCCGGGACATGGCTTGAATCATCACGTACTTGTAGGATATTAAGCCCTGGTGCTCGCCCAGAGTACCTACAAGTGAGCTATGGAGCATAGCCTTCACCGTCATGTACTCCCCTGATCGACGCCACGGCAATTCCGCATCTGTCCATAAGACATCATCACGGATTGTTTTCCTCACACGCACCACACCTTTCTCGCCAGTGATTGTCGATTCACCAGCCACCGCTGACATCAACCATGTCGTCACATAGCTCGGATCCACCACATCTCGTGTCTCGGGCACATGTGTTCTAGCCTTCCTGGACTTGGGCCGCATCTCGACGAATTCCGTGTTGGCGAGATCTGCAACTTGTCTCGCAAAGCTTTTGTTCCGAACGCGTTTCGCGTCGGTTGTGACAGCCCAGCTCGGAAACACATCAGAGAGATCCCCGGCGGCATCCATCACCTGCCCTGCTCTGGCCGCCACCCGGAACACCGCCAGAGTTGCAGTTTCCTTGTGGTCTTGGATAGTAATTCCAGCGTTTTGTGCACGGAGGTAGAGACAGAATGTTTCACCTGGTCGAGGCCTTTCCAAACTTGCGTGTACCGATTCCCATGTAACAGACGCTCCCTGCACCTTTGACCATGCTCTCATCATCCGCTCAGCTTCCTTCAGCGCAGGAAAGTAGCTCACTTCATCCTCGAGAACCTGAGCAAATTCTCTCACAAACTCTCCTTCCGAAGGCATGGCTGCTTGCGGTAGTTTTCTGGGAAGGAAAACATTGTTTACTACGTGCATGATGCCGGTGTCGTCACCCATTTTGATCTGCGAAATTGTTTGGACTGAAATGAACACCACCGCATAACTTGTAAATGCCCTCTCGTTGAAATGACAGCTCATGATAATAAGATTGAAATGTTAGGACTTACCTTCAGAGAACAATGATCTGCAAGCACATGTGCATGGGTTTATCGGAGCAATTTGTTTCCGGGAACTGCTCCAGATACTCTGCAATAGATCAATACCACCTCTGTTCAGCTATTAGCCAACCGGTAGATCTATGTCCAGACCCAGGCGTCTACTTCTTAACAAAAAGGAACACATAACTAATAAAAATGTGTGCACAAATCTGTCAACCGCCTTCGCAAAGAAGGCTCTACTTGTATGGAAGGTGGAACACTAATACGAAGTCTAGTCGCTACATTATATGCTGAGGATACGACTCTTCGTATTCCTGAGACCTAACCAACCAATTCCATCACTAAGATGAAGTAGAAGAATCAGTGTTCAATCGGGTAACATAATTATTACACAGAGCTTAGTTTTAGGCTAGAGAGATGGGAGCCCTAAATTTCTCACCTCTTTAATAGTAAGCGCAGGGTGTTCCTCCTCAGAAGACCTGATTCTAGGACAGAGACCCAGTTGGCACTTCTCTGCACAACACGAATTACCTCATCAGCAGGCATGCTTAAATAAGCGACCAACGCTGTTTTATTCAATGAAAATAGCATTTCACACGTAAATTTCTTAGTACCGACTATCTACCGTTGTACACCGAAATCGGTCGGCCTCGCATTCGAGCAAGCGCCTTCGACATAACTCTCACATGTCTACATAACTGTGACTTCTCATACCAGAGGCTCAAAGTGTAAGTAGTGGATTCTGATCCAACAGAAAACAGAAACAGCAATTATCTCAACATGTATTTATTCACTCTAATCATGGCAGCTTCTTCAAACACTTTGTGAAGCCTTCAGATCTGGAGCCTAAACCTCTCAATTTGGCAAGCTAAAACTACCAATGTAGAAACGACTCTCTCTCTACCAACAGTTCGCACACAAATCACCGGATGGAGGTGTCACCTTGTGAATGAAAATCAGGCAAACAAGCAAAAGTGGTCCGGAAGCTGGCGGAGTGTAAGAAAACCTTGAAGCGGATTCAGGCAGGGACCATTCGACCCTCAACATGTGCAACTTCGGACAGCTTCTCAACCATTTATAGCCTAGACTTATAATATAAAAAACTGCATAAAAGGCTGGATTATTTCCCTAAATTTAATGCGGTTGTTTTCGATTGAAATATTAAGAATCGCAAAGGCGTGACGATCTATCGAGTATGTCCCTCTGCGCTAAAAATCTCGCATGTGAATCACATGGTACTGTTAGATAATGATACTATAAGGCTTTGGTCATGTGCATGATGCTTCAAGAGGGGCTCAAGATTCAAGTTCAGCAATGGCTTCTCAAAATACAGGAGTAGATTGGAGAAGCTTTCGGTCTGGCATGCCTAGATAGCTACACCGTTCACTGTGTCCTGTAAAGTTCGAGATTCGAATTTCTGCACTACTTGGAAATTTACAAGCAATTCTTGACTTGACTGGCACACTTTTGCTTGAAAATGAATACCCTCTCAAAAATTGCCATGCATATGCTTGATGCAAATTAGTGCAGATGATCCTCATAACTTTTGAACCAACACAATATAAGGTGAACAGAGTAGTAATTTTTATCAGCGAGAATTCCCATGTTAACAGTACAGTAGTGATTTTCACTGGGAGAATTTCTGGGGGCAGCAAAAATCATAGTTGACATGATGAGGCAAACATACATTGTCAAAAGTTTGCATCACTGACGGAGCCTTGAGATTCACGTGACCTGAAAAAACAATAGCTTTAAATTTTTTTTAAAGAAACATACAGACAGTGACCGTCAATCACAACATCAACAACAAAAAGGAGAAAAAACAACAGCTTCGATTAAAGAAAGAAATGTACAGACAGTGACCGTCAACTACAAAAACCCAACAAAAAGGTGAAAAAACAAAAGCTTCAATTGAAAAAAGAAACGTGCAGACAATCACCGTCAATCACAACAACAACAAAAAAAATATATATATATAAACACAGTGACCGTCAATTCCAACAACAGCACCAAGATAAACATACACACAGTGACCGTCAATCTTAATCTTAAGAGCATCTCCACCCCTGGCGGGGAATTTCCCATGCCAGGGTGGAAAACTTCTGTGCATGGTAGGAACAGTCTGAAGGATAGCAAAGGTGATCTCCACCGCATGAAAAAAAAAAAACGCCAGCTCGGGATGTCAAAGCGACGCCGCAGATTCAGAAACACCGGACACAAAGGTTGGGATGCGTGGCGAGATAGCAATAGCCGGCTACAATGGCAAATTTTGATGTTGGCTTGGCATACAAACGCCTTTTGCCATCCTCCAGCAATCACCGTGTTAGTCCGGGGGACCAGGATGACGGAATGCTGCCCGCGGTGGGAACCGTTTTGAAGAAGCTGACGCCATTCCGGCGAATTTACCGGGACACCGTGCCTCGGTGGAGATGCTCCAACAACAACAATCTAAAGTAAACATTTAAACAGTGAACGTCGCATCCCACTATTTACCCCGCACAAGCATTGCACCAAGGCACAACCTCGGGTGGGCTCCTTGTCTTAATGCCAAGCGAGTGTGTGGGGCTTATTTTTCTAGCCCTTTTATTTTGGGGCATACAATGGCTTTTTCTTTACAATATTTAAGGGAAATTGGGGCATGGAACCCCAAATTTGCCTTCCAAGCCCCACCATGGAATTTAAATTACCAATGGGGGATTTTATTTTTTTAGGGCCCCACCAACAATATATAAGGGCAAGTTTGTCTGTAACCCCCTCCCACCCTCTAGAGGTTGCACGTTGGTGCAAGGCTTATGAGGGATACCTGAGAAGTACTACCTTGGTGCAATGCTTATCTCGGTACCTAAGAAGTACTATTATAGAACTTGAATAGTACTGTTGTAGAGTTGAAGAGTGCAATTTCTGAAGGCAAGTAGCAAGAAAAAAAAGTTCTTAGCAACCCTCATTGCTTTTACCAAAAACACATAGAAAAGAAGGATTTTAACTTTCTTCAATATTTCTCTCTTCACCTAAAAGAAGAAGGCATGATGATTCAATCCAATGTGGATTTTAGATCCAACACTTATTTTTGTCTTAGAAGATAAATTTGATTTCCTAAGTAAATGGCTTCTTTCTATACCCATTTTCTAAATGATTTTATAGGCATTGCATGTCCATTTTCCTCTCCTAAGCACCTCCACTACTTGTGATTTTTGGCGTACCATGACCTTATAGAGGGAAAAATATAGATCCATAAATAATGCAATGTGTGGTGGAAAAAGATGTCATTACCATGAGTCACGTACGCTAACCTTGTCCGCACAAAGAAGAAAAAAGCATATTATATTCTTTAAATGCATGTATCTTACAATGTGTGCCGTCAAAGTTTGCAAAAAAAATTGATGTCATCAAGTTGTAGTAAGTGACTTAAAGATCCTACGGTTAAAAAGAGTAAAAAGTTGTTTCAACTAGTCTTGCAATGTCTCATCTTAGACAGGCAATTTTGAGGTGGTTTTGGTGAAACATAGTCTCGGTCCATTCGGGTTCAAGATAAAATAATTTCATTAGAGTGGCCTTAAGTAAATCTATTTTATTAAGAGCATAGTGTCATGCAATCTTATCACAGTTCATCCATATTATCTCATCCATGCTCAAAAGATTAGTGCTTTGTTCAAGGGCCTTTGCAACATTAACCAAGAATTAACCCTTACCATCATTGGTTAATGCAACATTAACCAAGAATGCAACATTTTCTTCTCTAAAGTAAATGCACACTGATTAGTTTTTTTTGGTGTACTCTATCCACCTTATCTGTGATTAAAAAATAATGTGAAATTTTTACACTAATTTACATCAAGCAAGTGCATATCAACTTTCGAGAGGGTATTCATCTTCAAGCAAGTGTGTGCCATTTGAGGATTGCATGTAAATTTCCAATTATTTAGAGTGTTCCACATTACATAGAGTGAATTGTGAACCATAGTATCTAGATGTAGTACCATAGTATCCAAACATACCGTATGCATCGGTTTGGTTTGGACACCCCTCTACAAACCAATTTTTTTTTAACAGAATGGTTCCAACACAACGAGTATTGCCTAGGTATTATATGAGTACTGCCTAGATATTACCAGGGTATGACCTTGACATTACATGGATATCACCTTAGCCAAATATTTTATATTTTTCAAAAAATTTGGACACCCTCCATTTTGAATTAATTATGAACAAACCTGAGCAATGCCATAGGTATCTTGTCTCAGATTGATGGTCATTGTTTTTTTGAAGGCAAGTGAATCTCAAGGCTCCATAAACTGATGCAATGTATGAACTTTGCCTCATCCTCCAGTGTCAACTATGAATTGTTTAGGCACCTAGAAATTCCCATCATTACAATCACTACAGTACTTTTAACATGGGAATTCCCTTTGCAAAGATCACTACAGTACTGTTAACCTTGAACCCTTTAGCGCCCAGGAAGCCCGAAATGGGACTCCGGAGGTGCGAAAACTCAATTTGCATGAAATCCATGAGGAATTAGGCTTCAAGATGCTAGGTCTAGATTTGTGCACACAATACATGAACACTCTCCAACAATCAGATCATGATTTGGAGTTATAGAACTCTTGGAAAAGCTAGGAATACAACACAAAATACACAAAATACATTAAAATCTAGCGAATATAGAGAATACCATGCCACACATACTATGTTGTATTTCACACACATGCACATTGATTTTGGTCTTGAACATTGATTGAACTTCGTCTTTAAGACATTCTTCGTTGTTTTGTGATTGTTGATCTCTCTCCTCACATACAAATTCCACGGTTTTCACTACCAATATACGGTAACTTTAAACACTATAATCTATTCCATCAACCGTTGGATGTTGTGCAAAATTTCCCCAAAGCTCACATCATGGGTTGAGTTCAATTTTGCAAGGAGTGGAGGTTCAATTATTGGCAATTTGCTTTTTAATATTTTTGAAACTAATATGTTTTAGATTGATGAGTAATTCTGAATGGTGAGTAAGAAGATTCACACTACAAATTGTTGTGGGAAAAAAAAAGTAAAAATTATGAAGATCTCCAAGTTTTATGTGAAAAAGAAGAAGTTTTTTTGGTTCCTTGCCCGGCAATGTGTGAAAATGTTTGACTTGGGTTAATATGTTATTTTTCACTAAAGACAAGAACTTTTTTGACAATATGAAGGGAAAAAATACTATTTGCTAGCATTGAAAATTTCACATTCAATAGAGTGTCCTAACAAAAGTTTTTGAAGGTGCCAAAAGTGCCCGCTCTCTCCATTTGAAAATTGAAACCCTATAACTTTCTCATTATAAGTCGGATTTACAAAAAAAATTGTTCTCCCACTAAGGTCTTAGTAAAGTCCTTCTACAGTAAAAATTTCAAATTCGAATGTTGGAATTGACACCATTGGAACTTGACTAGACTTTCAAAAAGCCCATTTTTGACACTTGGTTCTTTAGGGGTTAACAAGATATTTTGTGTAGATAAAATTAAAAGCATTGATAAAAACGAGTACAGTACACTATACTATTAACATGAGAATTCGTGCGGATAATAATCGCTATTCTAAGGGTCGCTTCATATCAGGCTGCCGACCGTCTCAAACAATGGCGTGCGGCCAAATTTTATTGTTAAAAACATACATTAAAAAGTATAATTTGAAGGAAGTTGACGGTCTCTGAAAGGAAGTTTGGGTCGGCTGAAAACGGCGACCCAAGTTTGCACTAAGGTAAGGGTCTCTTGATCCGACCCTGTTTCTTAAACCGTTCCCCTCTGACATGTACACTGTAGGTACAGTGTAGGTACTCTGAGTTAGAGGACGGTTTAAGAAACAGGGTCGGATCAAGAGACCCTTACCTTAGAGTGGCCGTCACTAAAACTCTGTATAAGTGCTGCCATGTGGCACAGCGGAGGGCGACATACTGTATGTTGATCATGAGGCCCATCACCGTGGCCGCAGGGAACCGACGGAGTGTGAACCCAAGCCACTTTCGCAGGGTCTGAGTTAGGGTTTCAAGCTCGTGGCGATGGAGGCGCTCAAGGAGCAGGGAAACGACGCAGTCCGGCGCCACGACTTCCACGCCGCGGCCGACTTTTACACGCGCGCCCTCGTCGGCGCCACGGCGTCGACCGACCTCGCACCGCTGCACTCCAACGCGTCCTTCGCCTTCCTCAAGCTCGGCGACGCCGTGCAGGCACGCGCCCACGCGGAGCGCGCCGCGGCGGCCAATCCGACCTGGAGCAAGGGTCACTTCCGTCTCGGGGAGGCGCTGTTCGCGGCCGCGGACTACGCCGGCGCGGAGAAGGCGTACGCGCGCGCGGCGGAGCTTGCGCCGGAGGACGCCACGCTGCGCAAGAAGGTGGTCCTGGCGCGGGAGGCGATGGCGGGGTTTTACTTTCGGCAGCTGCTGGCGGGGCGGGACTTCGCGGTGAACGCGGGGAACATCATCGAGCGGCAGATCTTCAGCAGCGCGAAGCAGATGCAGAACTATGTGTATTTGGTCGGGGATGCGCAGACGCGCGAGGCGGTGGTGGTGGACGCGGCGTGGGACGTGAAAGGGATTCGTAGCTTCGCCGCGGCGGATAACATGAAAATCGTCGGGGCGGTGGTGACGCACTACCATTTCGATCACACGGGCGGGACGCCGCCGCCTCCGTTCGACCAGCTCGGGATCAAGGTGCCGGGCGTGCGGGAGCTTGCGGTGGAGGACAGGCTGCCGGTGTATGTGAATAAGAACGATGCAACGACGGTGATGAAGTCGAATGGCGTTCCGAGCGAGAGTTTGACTCTGTTGGAGGATGGCGGCGAGGTTGCGATTGGCAGAGTGAAGCTCAAGTTCATTCACACGCCGGGGCACACGCCGGGAAGCCAGTGTATTCACATCCAGCGCCCGGAGCAGGACATTTTGATTTCAGGTGATACGCTCTTCATTGGGAGTTGTGGACGTTTGGACCTGCCTGATTGCAATGCCAAGCTCATGTACAACAGTTTACAGAAGAAGCTCGCTGCGTTGCCGGCCGCTACAAGGGTGTATCCGGGGCATGACTACGGAGGTCCTTACACTACGATATCGCGGGAAAGGGAGCAGGGATTTCTGAAGCCTATGAACGAGAGCAAGTGGATGAGCATGCACGCCCGCTAGTCTTCTGTGCTATAAGGTAGAGGCACCCAATTCCGATCAGTAGAGTATGCATGGTGCATGAAAATGGCAAATGCTTGAAATGGTGCATGAAGTGACCCAAATCCGATAACTCAAAATCTAAAAACACGAGTCATTATTGGCATTGGGTCATGATGTATAGCAGGAGACCTGCCAGGAAGGGCATTCCTGGTGGGTCTCCTGCAACGTAACACCCTGTTCGAGAGGGGTTTATGTGCGGGAGCCCCACTCGAGAGGGGATTGTGTGCAGGGAGCTCCCTCGTTTAGAATGGGAGAGAAACCCAACAGGGTGTTATGTCTGCAATTTTGGGTTGCTTCACCTCAATTGAGCTCTCATTGGAGGCATTGCCTCAAAAGTCGAACAAGGCCGATCGGTATTGGGTACCCTCCATGAGTTGGTTATCCATGGCATGTCTTCTCTCTTTTACTCACTCACTTATTGGCATTGGGCACCAAATCTCACCTACTCTAGAGTTTGATCATGGGCTCCGGTGGTTTTGGGCCTTAAAATTCTATATCAAGTCCAAATCTTTGTGATTAAATTTGAAAAAATAATTGTTGAGTTACATTCCTAATCCGCATCTTTCTACATAACTGTTTTTGACATACAATGTCATTTGAGTCCCAAACTGGCTTAAGTGATCGGAATTGGGTGCCTCTACCTTAATTTGCAATGAAAATCGATAACAACCTTGACGTGCTCCATTCCGCTCTTCAAGATGCAGTTGTGAACCTGCTTGTTTGATACAAGATTTTGTTCCTTTGAAGAACGGAACATGTACGTTGTGGTTGTTATCGACAACAACCACAACGTACATGTCTGCCACAATGCCTTGTTCAAGACCACGAGCTCTTTCTAGTCCCACGTACCAACGTCGCAAGATTGTCAAAAAAATCGTTCCAAGCATGCCTTCAAACCAGCATATCAGTAGGTTTCCCATATCATGCCCCACCTCCAAGCTACAGCAATGTCCACATTCCTAGACTTGAAGCCCAACCACCGGATTGCTTGAGTTCGACCTAATCTACCATCTCAGATTTCCCCGTCTCCGTAAGATTCAGAGCTATGATGGCTCACAAGAGTGAGCAGGCTCACCTGCTCCGGCACTTCTTCATGATGAGTCTGCGAGTACATGTGCACGAACCTGGCATGGCTTACAGCCGCCATGTAAATGACATGCTGTACTTCGCCGCGCTCGAGTAGCCATCTCCATGCAGAAACTTCCGTCGAACTCCCAATATAAACCACCTCCGCATGCTCTCTCAGTCAAGACTCCTGCAACGGATAGCCTGTGCGAAGATGAAAACGAAGATGATGCTCCTGCTGGTCCTGCTCGTGGGGCTGAGCACCGAAACGCAGGCCGCGTGCAGCTCCGCAAGCGACCTGGCGGCGTGCCTGCCTGCTGCGGAAGCGGATGTGCAGCCAACGACCGCATGCTGCACGGCCCTGACCAGCTACTTGGCCAACGACTCGGGCGGGACGTGCCTCTGCGAGATCGCGTCCACCTCCGCCTTCAACGCCACCGGCGCCGTCGTGGACTACGCCGTCACCATTCCTGAGAAGTGCAGCGCCACCTACAGCGCCGGAACCACGTGCAACGGTAATTCCATCCACCTCTCACCTCTCACAAACATCTTTCGACTCACCCAAGTGGTTTCTACTCACCTAAGTGGTTTCTACTCGTGCAGGTGTTACCATTCCTGGAGGCCAGT
This sequence comes from Bryoerythrophyllum caledonicum, assembly GCA_963971425.1. NCBI lineage: Eukaryota > Viridiplantae > Streptophyta > Bryopsida > Pottiales > Pottiaceae > Bryoerythrophyllum > Bryoerythrophyllum caledonicum. The sequence continues at coordinate 35,296,280 of OZ020516.1, read as the reverse complement.
AAGCGAGTCATGGCGGCATCAGCGCTCACTCCATGCTATCCAAACAACTAATATATATCCTCAATGATCAATTATGATCATAGATGAAAGTGAATATGTTCATGTGATGTTTGCCTTGATGTAACACACCCATGAGCAAAGTAATAAAGCAATCTTCATTGCCTGAGCTTGCAGAGATCCAGTGTTTAAACCACGAAGTGTACCTGAATGATGAGAGGTCCATCGTCTGCAGAGTATCCTTGCACGTTGTTGTTCTCTGTTTCCCTTCTGAGGTTCAAAAACACTGATCGACATGGATTAGTTATGCTCTAGTTACTCAGTAGGTGTATCTGCAATACAGGTGCACGAAAGAAAGTCAACAAAATTCGATCATTTGACAGCTTTTCAGATTACCATGTTGTAAGGGATAACTCTCTAACGTTGTTTACGTGAAAGCACGAAAAGTCAGAGTGGTTGGTGTCAAATTTTTCAATAATTTCTCGGTTGAAAATCAACAAGGATAAGCTAGGATTGGGTTTGGGAATGGTGTTGAAAAAAAATACCAACGGACTACAACACATCATGTCTCCTGGTGATCGGTTTCAGCAATTGCCTGTTATCGTACTTCTACACAACAATGCCTTTAATGAGAAAAAAATTGCAGGAAAAGAATGACGTTGCTCCCATCTAACGACTGGAGATGTCTCTACAAAGCGAGATTTAAGAACAGACGCTACATACGAAGTGCGAGTCTCGCCAATCCCTCCTGGTTTACATCACCTGCACCATACAAGTGCACAGAAATCATAGACTGCTAAATATCATAGTAGGGACGTTCTAGTTGAAATAGAGCACCAGAGCATGTGCAAATCATCACCCAGTACAACTAAAGTAGAAGAAACGGTGGTAAAGGTGCTCGGTCTGAGCTCACTCTGACCAATTGTGACAACCAGAAAGGTGACCGAAGGTTCAACTTACAAGCTTATTCGCATATTGAATGTCGAGCTAACCCACTTCTGCCCAGAATCGGCGATGAGTCCCTTCAGTCAAGTAAACTGATGTATGAACGCCTTGGTTCACAGATCATTACCAGTAATCTCCACATGAACAAGCATGTCCAGGTCTGAAATTGTGGAAGCAATGGGCGTCCCTCACAAAAAGGTCCCGATTGCATGTCTTCGATATGAACTTCAGCATTTTATGACTCAGATCGGCAACGCGAGTATCGGAAACGCAACGAACTGGAGTTCCTGGAGGCGTGCGTTTGAGGGCATATGCAACAGCCAACAACTCCGGGCAGTGAGAGAACCAAACTCCCCGCTCCTGAGGCTTCAGCAAGAACCCCTTATCTATCATCTCCAGCAAGAAGCCTTTCTCCATCATCTCATTCACGAGATCCTCAAGCATGTCCTGAGAAGAATTGAGTTCGGGATTCGGATCGTTTGTCGTGAACGTACAAAACTCACTGCTGATCTCTATCGTGCACCGCTTCGGTACCACAATCCCTTTCTCCTCCATCGTCGCCTTGATTACCGACACATCCTCCCATCTGCCTGCCGCGGTGTAAACGCTCAGCAGCTGCTCGCACACAGCGGGTGAAGATTGCGCTTTGGCATCCAGTAGATGCTCCGCTGCAGTCTCGGCAAGCGCCACATTGTGGTGAATTCTACACGCTCTGAGAAGGGCCTCCCACATTGCGGCAGTCGATTCTATAGGAATTTCCTCAATAAACTCCTGAGCCTCCTCCAAGAGACCCGCTCGACCTAGACCATCCATCATGCGGGCGTAGTGCTCCTCTGATGGCTCCAGATCCCACTCTATCTTGATGGATTCGAGGAAGTCAAAAGCTTCGTCTACTTCACCCAGCTGACCGTATGCAGACAGAACGCTCGAGAAGGTGCTCTTATTTGGCGAAAACCCAGCCTGTAGCATGTGGTCGTAATACTTGAGGGCGTCGCTTCCTTGACCATTGTGGCTGTATCCAGCGATCAAAGCGTTCCACGAGGTTAGATCCCGGTCGGACATCTTCTTGAACACCAGGGTGGAAGACCTTAGACACCCACATTTCGAGTACATCTCGATCAGGGCGTTGCTGATGCGATTGTCTGCCTCGAGTCCATCCTCCTTCATCTGCGCATGAATGTTCATTCCGTGCTCCAGAGCGCCCAAGCCCGCACACGCATTCAGGACGCAAGTGTAAGTAGCACCGTCGGGCTTCACACCTTCGGATTGCATCGCTTGAAATAGCTTCAAAGCCTCCTGGCCATGGCCGCCTTGAGCATGGGCAGCCAACATCGCGTTCCAACAGGCTGCATCTCGCTCTGGAACCTTGTGGAAGGCGCTGCAGGCGTCACTCAAGCTCCCACACTTGGAGTACATCTTGATGAGAGTGGTCAGAATCTGGATGTCCTCCCCCATCCCCTTCTTCTCCACGAAACCATGCACCTTCCGGCCTGCGTCCAAATCCCCCAAGTGCGCGATCGCCTTCAAAGTGCTGATGAAAGTGTACTTGTCACCGCTACCTCCTTCTCTCCGAAACTTCCTGAACAACTCGTACGCGGCTTCGTTCGCTCCATACTGGACGTAAACAGCGATCATGGCGTTCCATGAGCCGAGATCTCGCGTTCGGATCCTGTAAAAGACTTCACGTGCGTCCGCCAGGCTTCCACATCGGGCATACATGGTGATGAGCGCGTTCGCAACAGTGTTGTTGGACAGCATCTCCCATTTCACAACTGTGTCATGAACAAACTTGCCGTGTTCTAGTTCTGAGCATGCGTTAAGAAGCGTTATGAAAGTGACATGGTCTGGACTCACGTCAGCCCGGCGCATCTGCTTGTAGACCTTCAGCGCTTCCTTCTCAGAACCATGTCGACAGCAACCCGCGATGAATGCGTTCCAGGAGACCACGTTCTTCTCCGGCATGTTGTTAAAAACTCTGCGTGCATCGTCCAGCACCCCACACTTGATGTACATGCTGATCAAGGAAGTTGCAACAGTGACGTCTGATTGCCAGCCGGCGCGGATGATCTGGGAATGAAGCTCTCTCCCACGCTCTAAATCCCCCCGGTCTGCACAACTACCTACAAGACTTGCATATGTAAAACTATCTGGCTGAAACCCCTGCTGCTGCATCCGCCTGAACAGCCTAAACGCCTCTTCTCCGCCGAACCCTGCAATCATGGCATTCCACGAGATTCGGTTTAGGCACCGCATGTTGTCGAATACTTGACGTGCATTGGATAAGCTGCCACACCTAGCATACATGCTGATGAGCGCATTCCCTACAAGGGGCTCTTGCTCCAGCCCCGCTCGTTTAATGTACTCGTGAAGCTCCTGGCCCTGCTCTAGATCCTGGGGACTGGAACATGCGCCAAGAACGCTAGCGAAGCTGATCTTGTTCGGCTGAATTTGGCTTCGAACCAGCTTCCGGAACAGTGAAAACGCCTCCTTACTGTTCCCTTGCTGTGCGTACCCAGAAATCATCGCAGTCCACGAGACGACGTTCCGCTCGCGCATACCATCAAATACCTTGCGTGCAAGCTGGAGGCTCCCACACTTGCAGTACATGTTGATGAGCGCGGTTCCCACAGTGACATCTGCCTCAAATCCAGCCTTGATGATCCGGGAGTGAATTTGCTTTCCCAGGTCTAAAACTATGGGACTTCCAATCGCGCTGAGGAGGCTCACGAACGTGTTCTTGTTCGGCTTCAATCCCTGTCGCTGCATCTGATAGAAATGGTCGATTGCTTGCTGCCCTTGGCCATGCAGCGCAAAACCCGAGATCATCGCATTCCACGAAACGACATCCTTGTCTTCCATCGCCTGAAACACGTTATAAGCCTCCTCGACACTCCCACACTTCGCGTACATGCTGATGAGCATGTTACTCAGAAAAGTATCCGGCTTGTACTGGTTGCTTCGCATCTGTTCGTGAACCTTTCTGCCGTCTGCCAGAGACTTTGCATTTGCACACTCTTGCAGTAGACGAGCATAACGCTTCCAACCGGCTTGAGCTCCTCTTCTCTCCAACCCTTGCACTGCCTCCTTCAGTAGCCCCTTTTTCCAAATTCCTTCCCCACCCTTAGGGGATGTTTTCCTGGTACCACTCTCCTGCTGGCTGGACGCATCAGGGTCAAAATGTGTTGTGCTATAGTGGTGCCGCTGCCTGACATCAAACGAGTCCAACCTAAGTGCCCTGCAGAGTAGAAATTCGTCAAAAACTGCAAAGAACGAACATCTCCGAAGATCGTTTCCCACAACTATCATTTCAAATCAAAAAACAGGAAACCTCCTCACCTTGTAACCAATGGCGACGACACCCTTGTCCACAACCTCGAAACAAGCTGGCGTTCACGCATCCTGCGCTACTCCTTCTCTTGTCCCTGCAAAATTACAAACACCAAATGGACTCAGGCTTCCACCTCGTCAAGAAACTCAGTGCAACAAACATCTAGACCCAATTGTGGTAGCATCCATACCTGTAGATCGATCCCCAATCGCTGAGTTGCCCGCTACTCACCTCCGCAATCGGAAGAGAGACCATTCTCATCCCTAAACCCTAAACCCAAACTCATCTCCAAATGAAACTCAATGCTTCCCCAAATGAGGCGGATTACCTAAAATTGCCTGGAAAACTCAATTCCTCATAGACCCTAACACTTCCCCAAAGAACCCTAAACCCTAAAGCTGGAAAAAAAATTAACATGAGAGATTGTAGACAACCGCCTCCAACCGATCCAGTGATTCAATCTTGTCCGCGAGGCGATTGCACATGATCGATCGTCAGACGAACAAGGAATGCATAATAATTCATGGTCGTGAGTAATAGTAAACAAGGGCCCCTCATGGGCTCAGGAATCAGGATGGTCTGGATGGATGAAACATTACTGATGAATAAAATTCTACATCCATGTGCTAGTATCGTTGGTATATTTATCATCCGTGTCATGACGTCACTGTGGACGTAAGAGAGGCCCAATATTCCACAGTTGAATACTGCACAGTATGACAACACAATAAACGTGACGATTTGTGGGGGCCTTCCATTAGACTTAACCGTTTACTGCTGAGGTGGTTGTTTTTGGGTGCTTTCCGGAGTACTGTACAACTCCCCTGTAAGATGCGGTGTTTTTTTTTTTTTTTTTTTTTTTTTTTTTTTTTTTTTTTTTTGGTAATTTGGGAACGGTTGTGGCACTGGTTCATATGCTTCAAATGGAACAATTCCCGGGCGCATTTGGGCAAGCATTGGCGAGCTGTAATGATTTTTGTGAAGTGGGGTCAAGGTTAAATGTACCCTATGTGTAGATATTGTTGTGCATTATGAATTAGTTGTGGTACAGTAGGGTGACCTTCAAATTGGCATTTGGGCAATTCCAAGGATGGTGTCCCACATAACTGCCAACTTTGACACCCTCTAGAGGGCTTAAAAATTGTTATTTTACCCTGAAATTTTGGGGACATCATCTCTATGTTGAAAACATGCATACCAAATTTCAAGTCCAAGGGACTTTTAAAACAAAAGATACTAAAGATTAACAACCATGGGATAGCTATGAGAAAATTTCACAGCTGCCCACTTTGACACCCTCCCAAGGATTAAGGAAATTTTTTTTGCCCATGGAATTTTTGGAGTGAAAACACCTTTATGTTGATTACATGTGTGGAAATTTCAAGTCCAAAAAAAGCACGAAAAAAATCACATCCCAAATCTACCAACATGTGTAGTTTTGAGAAACAAAGGGAAAAACCATTTTACTACTTCCAACTTTGACACCCTCCTCAGGGGTGAGATTTTGTTCTTTCAACATGAAATTTTTGACACACGGTTATCTTTATGTTGATAACATGTGGGAAAATTTTCAAGGCCAAAAAATGTATTCAAAAGAAGATATTCAAAATCTACTAACATGGGGGTTAGCTGTGAGAAAAGTTTCACACCTGCCCACTTTGACACCCTCCCAAGATTTCAAAAAAAAAAAATTGTCCATGAAATTTTGGGTATGAAGTCATCTTCACGTCAAATACAAGTGTGGAAAATTTTTAATCCAAAAGATCTACACAAAAAAACATATACCAAGTCTACCAACATGTGTTGTTGTGAGAAACGAAGGGGGAAGCCTACCACTACTTCCAACTTCAACACCCTTCCTAGGATTGAGTTTTTGTTGATACATAATGAAATTTTGGCCACAAGATCGTCTTTATGTTGGTAACATGTGAGATAGATTTCAAAGCCAAAAGATGTATATACAAAAAAAATATATTCCATATATATCAATGTTGTAACAATGAGAAACTATATTGAAGGGGCATATTGAGAATGTCGAAATATCTTTAACACCTTGTGCTCCTCATTGATTATATTTGTGTGACTAAGAAACCAATTATAAATGCTTCTCAAAAAGATCAATAAAATCTACATGTAGAAGTGAAAAGGTGTTTCATGTAGAAGAATCCACTTGGTCATAATTTGTGCATTATGTACGTATGACGAGTTTTCTCCTTCAAATATCTATTAAACACTATGTAAAGGAAATGTTGTGTGTGTTTTGTCATGTGATTTGTGATAGACTAAATGTTGAGATGATATTAAGAGCAAAGAATGTCATATTGTGATGCATGAGTGTTAATTTAGATGTAGGGCATATGGGTTGAGTGGACATATTATATATGGGTTGAGTGTTGTTCATTGATTGAGTGGACATATCACATATGGGTTGATTCATTGAGTGGACATATCATTTTTCCGGTTAAGTGTTGATGATTGGTTTATTGAGTGTGGACAAATTACATGTGGCATGAGTATGTCCAAGAGTATTCTCTAGTTCACTCAATTGATGCACATGCCATGATGATCACCTAATGCACATGCCAATGTGAGTATTATGTTGTTGACTAATATACTTGGTGCACATGCCATGGGCTCAGGCCTTTGTGTTCCCTGATCCATATAATCCAAATGCCATAGGTTGAGTGTTATATTGACTACTTGTTGATGAGCGTTTAGTAGTGTATCAAAATCATAAAAAATAGTCCAAAATGGCAAGTTCAAATGAATTTTGTGCTCGCATTATAGGTTTGAGTGAGGGAGGAAATACATGAGTTCAAATTGCAGCCATTAGAGTTTTTGATAGAAGTTATAACAGTTTAGAGGTTAGTAAAAATATTTGAAGAAGATGGAACTAACAAGCGCAAACCTTGTGGTTGGAAGTCACGCTAAAAAACTTAGAGAGAGAGATGTGCATAGTATTGTGCGTTATGCAAAAACTCATTGTCGCTCCTTGATCTCAGAGATTACTAGTATATGCCGTACTCAAGTGTGTAGACGTACTATTCAAAGAGTATCCCATGAAAGTGGTATTTTTAGTCAAATAGCACTCAAGAAACCTTTCCTGACACCCCGTCACATGTCTTAACGGATAGCTTATGCTCAAAAGTACCATGGATGGAGTCTAGAAGAGTGGGAGCGTATTGTTTGGACAAATGAATCTACTTTGGAGACTGAAAAAAGTTTTCGGCAAATTCATGTTTCGAGAAGTGCATATGAGCTCTATTCATCAAGTTGTATAATTCCTAATTTTAAAAGTGGACGGACATCTTTGATGATTTGGGGTGCATTTCTTGGAGGACAAAAGTCACAACTTGTCTTTATGCCAAAAAATCAACGTTCTGCTAAGGATTTTGTGGAAGTGGTCTACGATGGCGAATTGATTCATTTCTTGGATAGAGTTCTAGAAGGATTCCTCATGGAAGATGGCGCACATGTCCATCACAACAAAACATGTGAAGAATGGAGACAAACCCACTAACTCGAAAAGCTAATTGGCTTACAAACTCTCCCGATCTCAATCCAATCGAGAATGTCTGGAGGATGCTAAAAGATGTTGTGCAACATTGCAAGGAATGCCCTAGAAACTTAGAAGTGTTGAAGGTAGTTCTTAAAAGAGAGTGAAATTTGGTCAGTGGTACAAAGCTCCTTCAACTATGTCATTCTATGCTCTCAAGGTTACAAGCAGTGATTGACGCTAAAGGAGGACATACACGTTGGTAGATATGGATTTATTTTTTTGTATACACATCTTTTGGCTTTGAAATCTATCTCACATGTTACCAACATAGAGATGATCTTGTGGCCAAAATTTCATTATGTATCAACAAAAACTCAATCCTAGGAAGGGTGTCAAAGTTGGAAGTAGTAAAATGGTTTTTTCCTTTGTTTCTCACAACCACACATGTTGGTAGATTTGGGATGTGATTTTTTTCGTGCTTTTTTTGGACTTGAAAATTTCCACACATGTAATCAACATAAAGGTGTTTTCACTCAAATATTTCCATGGACAAAAAACAAATTCCTCAATCCTTGGGAGGGTGTCAAAGTTGGCAGTTGTGAAACTTTTCTCACAGTTACCCCATGGTGGCTAGTCTTTATTATCTTTTGTTTTAGAAGTCCCATGGAGTTGAAATTTGGTATGCATGCTTTCAACATAGAGATGATGTTGTCCCCAAAGTTTCAGGGTAAAATATAATAAATTTAGCCCTGTGGAGGGTGTCAAAGTTGGTAGCAGTGTGGGACACCATCCTTGGAATTGCCCAAACGCCATTTTGAATGTCACCCTACTATACATGATATGGTACACTTGTGGATTCTCTTGTGTCTTGTGAAGACCTCCGGCATTAAAGGGTTAAAAGTTTGAGAATGGCCACATGACTCCGTAATGGGAAGCCTTTGGTTGGGCTCTTTTGGAGCCACTTGATCAAGACTCTTTTATATTAACCCCTAATAGACTAGGGCATTCAAGAGAAATCTCTACACCACTGATTAAGAAGTGTCATATAAAACTCACTAGAGATTCATTTTAGAGAAATCTCAACTCTATCTTTGGAGATTTTGGAGAATTGGTCTACAATGAATTATAGAATGTTTTCTTGGGGGATATCTCCACTGTCCACCGGCGTAAATTTTACTTTTTTCAAGGTGGAGCGATGTGGCCACCATTTTCAGACATTGTGAAAAATACGTGGCTCTACTGACTTTTTGGACGAATTCAATAGGCCTTTTTAATAAAAACTTAAGAGAAGTATGGCAACCAAGGTTTTTGGAGACATAAGGTCATGACCCCTTGCTTTTGGTCGTTGCTTATGGGGGTTGCCTATTTGGTGGCAACCTAGTAAACATGGCAACACACTTTAAAAATTCATATCTAATTCAATTTTTATCTAGAAAAATACGTAATCACTTGAGTTGAAGTTGTAATTCTTTTGGCTACAACCGAAAAATAGATTTATTTTGATTTTCTCTCTCCATATATGCACATTGCTCAACTTGTCAGTTATGGGGGTTTACCTTAGATGTGGACACAAATGTAAAGGTGGGGCGGTACTGGGCTGACATACCTTATAAGTTACTTTTGTCAAGGGTAAACACTTCTAGGACATGGTGATAAACACTTCTCTATTGATTCTTCAAAAGGCTCTTGCACATGAGCCCATCTCGGAGTTGATGCTCCCAGATCCGGGAGCTCCGGGAGCCCGGGTTGGGTTGGTTTAGCTCAGCTTGGATTGACCACCCAACTTGAGGTGGAAGGAGGCCGTGGAGGTTGTTCACAGTAAAATTTGAGGCGGTTGAACATTTTATTTTTCCGGTTTTACCATTTGCGTTCTTTGTTTTTTTTGTTTCTCTGTTTGTGCTTCGGGTTGTGTGGTCAACCTTAAACATGCATAATCAACCAGAATTGCTAATTCAAATATTAAGTTAATGAACATTACTATTTTTCATTATTCATTTTTTAATCCCTAAAGGTCCAAGGCTTTTTCACACCAAAAGCACTTCAAAATTGTTTGTTCCAGTGCAATGATTAAAGAGAAAAACAAAAACTATTATATCTACCTCTAATCTTAGGATCTCAATTAAGACTTATTAAGTGAGGTCCCGTCAAAATTTCAAAAAATTTGATTGCACAAATTGAAAGATTATAGTGTTTGAAGTAGAGAAAACCATTCATTTTTTCCTTGCATTGAGTGGATCATAGGAAGATGATCAAACCTTCAAATTACCATTTTATGACACTTGGTCCTTTAGGGGTTAAACATTCACTAATTCAAATTTACGTAGTCTCATTAACTCAAATAAAAGGAATTTTAGTAATAATTTACCTAAACCTAGTAACTTCTTTATATCATTGCATATAATAAAAGTGGTGGGTATGAAGAAAATTGTGAACAAAGGAAGTATACCCAAAATGTCCCTCCCAACATTGAGGGACATTTTCACACCAAAAACACTTCAAAACTACTCATTCTAGTGCAATGGTAATGAGGTAATCAAAACGTTTTACTTCTACATCTAATCGTAGGATGTAAATTAAGACTTTTTTATTAACTTCCTCACAAAATTTCATAAACTTTGACCACACGGATTGAAAGATTATAGTGTTTGAAGTAGGAAATACCGTTCTTTTTCTTCTCTGGGTTGAGTGGATCAGCAGACTTTGACTTCACTTAGTGTCAAATTTTTGCACTACACAAGGTCTAAAAACAATGAACATTACTATCATGTTCATCATGATGATGATTCCTTGTACACCATTTTTTACAGCTAGGGAAGGGGTGTAGGGTATTCAAAACAAATGTGTAAGGAGTGGAGGTTAAAAAATTGCCAATCCACGTTATATTTTAGTGAACTAAATATGTTTTAGAATGATAATCCAAATGGTTAATACGAAGGTTTAGACCACATCTTGTAGTAGGAAAAATAAAATGCATGAAATGTGAAGATCTCATAGTTTTAGGTGGAAAAAAAGAAGTTTTTTTGTTACCTTGTACGACAAAGTGTGACAATGTGTGAAAATCTTTGACTTAGATTATTATGCTACTTTCCATTTAAGACAAGAGATCTTTCTTGAAAATATGAAAGGAAATAATATTGTTTGTTAGTATTGAAAATCTCACATATAATAGAGTGTCTAGCAAAAGTTTTTAGAGGTGCCCGACGTGCCCGCTCTCCCCATTTGAAATTCAAAACCCTGTAATTTTTTCATAGAATGTCAGATTTAAGGAAAAATTAAACTCAGACAAAGCTTTTAGCAATGTCCATCTACATTTGAAATTTCAAAAATGAATGTTACAAATTGAGACCATAGGAACTTGCTCAAACCTTCAAGAGTCCCCTGAGGGGACTTTTGGGCCTTTAGGGGTTAATAGCAGTTGTGAAGTTGTATTTTACATCCTTGAGATCTAAGCATGTACAACTAGTTTTAATGGATATTCACTTAAGCATAATCTAAATTATGATTTCTTCACGTGTGCTTTGGATTTTTTTTTTGAAAAGAAGTTGTACAAAATTTTGACACAAGATATCTTCTATCGAAAGTCTCAACTAACAATGAACAATAGTCGCCACAGACTTGTTGTAGAGGTGGAAGTGGAGATGGAGGTGGGGATGCGGATGGGGGTGGAGGTGGTTGGTGAGGTGGGGTGGAACCCTATCCAACATCGCACTAGCAATCACATTAAATAGTGCATTAACATGCTCATTGTTTTCCCTCTAAATCTCCCTCAAAACTCGCAATTGTTCTTGTTGCAGGTCTCTTTGTAGCTTTACATTTTTCTGTTGCTTGTCTCTTTGTAGCTATACATTTTCAACTCTCGCAAGTGCATCAGCCTCGATAGAGTTTTTTTGTACTTGTAACATTCCATGAGAGAATTGAGCGATGGCCGACACAAGTGCTTGATCACTTGCGGAGCCACTTCTCCTACGCTTCTTGCGCTCCTATTCACCAATCCTAAAGTATGCGGTTGTTGTGCTGCCAGTGAACGAGGAGAGAACTGGGCCCGGGAGATGTCACTTGTAGATGTCGCACCTTGTGGCTGGCGGATCACGTGGGGGATTTTTGTCGTCATTGCTGAGCTGGTGAACTTCTTATTGTCCGAGATGCGTGCCTTCATCGACACCATGTGATACCCCTACACAACAAGAAAGGTTACGCGGAACTTGAAATTAGCCCAACTCTTTCAATAGACAAAATATATACTTATATATGAAAGATTGCAATGTTTAAGGTTGGAAAAAATTATGTACCTTGCGCTTTTGCAACAAGATCATCAAACATCTCATAGTATTCCCACGTCGTCGGTGCTGCTCCACTTTGTCCTTGAATATGCTTTTCTTTCATGTAGTCTCTCTTCAAGGTCTTGAATTTATCTCCGCACTTGTTAACCCCTAAACGACCAAGTGTCAAAAATGGGCTTTTTGAAAGTTCGGTCGGGTTCACATGGTGTCAATTTCCAACATTCTTCTTTGAAACCTCTACTATAGAAAGGCATTACCAAGACCTTAGTAGGAAAACAATTTTTTCCTAAATTGGACATTTGGTGAACAAGTTATAGGGTTTTGAATTTCAAATGGGGAAAGCGAGCACCTCGGGCACCTCCAAAAACTTTTCCTAGGACACTCTATTGAATGTGAGATTTTCAGCAGTGGCAAGTAATATTATTTCCCTTCATATTGTCAAAAAGAAGTTCTTGTCTTTAGTGAAAAATAGCATACCAACCCAAGTCAAACATTTTCACACATTGTCACTCATTGTCGGGCAAGGTACCAAAAAACTTCTTCTTTTTCACATAAAACCTAGATATCTTTATAATTTTCACTTTTTATTTTTTCCACAACAATATGTGGTGTAAACCTTCTTATTGACCATTCGGATTATCAATCTAAAACACATTAAGTTCACAAAAAATTAAAGTGTGAATTATTAAATTTTGAACCTCTACTCCTTGCACAGTTGTTTTGAATATGCTACACCCGTCCTCTACCTCTAAAAATTGGTGTGTAAGTAACTAACATCATGTTTAACAAGATGGTAATGGATTTAGACCTTGTGTAGTGCAAAAATTTGACACCAAGTGAAGTCAAAGTTTGCTGATCCACCGAATGTAGGGAAGAAAATGTACCATGTGCTTCACTTTAAACACTATAATCTTTCAATCCGTGCGGTCAAAATTTATGAAATTTTGTGAGTATACCACTTAATGAGTCCTAAGTGAGATCCTACGGTCACAACTAGAAATCAAAGTTAATGTTTCCTTCTTTGTTCATTGCACTAGGATCCAACAATTTTGAAGTGTTTTTGATGTAAAACGATCACGGTACCTTAGGGGTTAAACAAAATTTGAACATAATTTGGAAATTTAGCATTAAGCTTTGTTGTAAATTCTTTCCAGTGATTCTCCGTAAATATCTTACTTGAAGAATCCCTGTACTTTTTGGCATAAAGAGCAAGAAGATATCTTATACTATGATCTGTCCATCCCCTTGCCACATTTTTCTTCCCCTTCCCCTTTTCTTGCTCGCGGTTCCCGAGAGGCTCCCATTCAGCCATGATGGCAACACTTTAGAAAACAAATGAATGAAGACTTCCAAATGCAGAAAATAAGGACAAGACAAAAACCCAGTAACGGAGAGATAGAAGCAAAATATATTTGAAGGGGAGCCCCTTGTATCAGAAACAATGACGGTATGGCTGTTAGATGTGTGAACGCTTCCTTTGATTGTGGGCTTGGAACTTGTCAACTTTTGACTGTTCATATTGTACTATGTACAGAATGCACTTTCAGGACATTTATGGTGAACATTCAGTCAGCGTGCACAGTTGCTGAAGAATGGGAGATCAGTGGTGGACTCTGTGTTTCATCCCTCAAGGCCTGACTTCGAAACGACGAGGCATTTCTAAGGTATCTCTCATGCACAAAGTGTAATATATTTTCAGCTTGCAGGAGTAGAATAATGGTCCTCAAAGACTTGTCATTGTCCACATTCTCTGGAGTTTCAATTATCGTACTTGTTTCAGTGGAGAGAGGAAATCGGAATGTACTGTACAGTATCCGGAAGAAATGTTACGGGATTTCCAGTAATTTTCCAAAAACATGTACTAAAGAGCTACTTTAGTAAGCTCATACAAACTCAAAAATTCATGGAATTTTACACCAAAAAGTGCAATTGAAAGCTTTTGGACTCTATTTCAATAATAAAATTTGCTTACATAGAAAAAAATCCAAAATCAACACACAATTTGCTTTCTTCTATATAGTGTTCAAAATCTAGTACTACCACCTTTTGCACTAATTGCTTCCTTCATACGTGCAAGCATGGTAGCTATAAGGGTTTGCAAAATGTCTGAAGGTATCTCTTCCCATACTCTATGAAGAGATTCCACCATTTCTTCTTTATTGTGTGGCCGGGATGTACTCTGAACTTTGTCTTTCACTATCTTCCATAAGTTCTCTATTGGGTTTAGATTTGGAGAGTTGGCTGGCCATTTCAACTTCTTTACGCCATGAGCTTCTCTCCACAACTCTGGCAACTTGTTGCGGTGAACCGGAGCGCCATCCTCCATAATTATAATGTCTTCTCGATGATCATGGAGAAAATTAAACCCACTTAAAGTGCCTTTGTAAACAAGATCAACAAAATCACTTGCACTTCTACTCTGTGGAGGTATGATTACTAAAGGCGACTTATCAAAGCCACTAGAAGCACCCCAAACCATCACTGAAGTACGTCCAGACTAAAAAATAGGTGCTAGACATTTAGATGAATATCTCTCATATGCCTTTCGCCACACTCTAATTTGTCTAGAATTCCTTCCAATTTCAAAAGTTGATTCATCGGTCTAAATAACCTTCTTCCAATCCTCCTGAGTCTAAGTTTTATACTTTCTAGCAAATTCTAGCATGTTTTCTTTGTGCTTCTCATTGAGAAAAGGTTTTTTTGCTGCAACACAGTTTCTGTAACCAAGGGTTTTCAAAGCGTTCCTTACAATACGAGTACTAACATATGCAATACTTGCCATCTGATTTGTAATCTCTGTGAGTGATGAACGACGATCATTATTAAGGAGGCGTTCTAAGTGTCTCATTCTGCGCTGAGTAAACTTTTGAGGCCTACCAGGTGACTTTGGTGACACTACAGTTCCTTGTTTCTTAAATCTTCCTAAAACACCATAAACAGTGGAAGATGGCATCCCTAACTCTCTTGCTATGTGCGCACCTCTCATTCCACCTTTATGCATTCCTACCACTTTTCCTTTCTCAGCATGTGTCAACGCTCTAGTCTTCATCTTTCTCAACAGATTATGCCACTCAACCTACGCGTAACACCAAAGAGACTTGTTTCAACAAAAATAATACACCTCACGCTAAACCAAGTCACAAATTCACATACAATCATGTCAAAAGTTACCTACACAACTTACAATGCAATCACAACACCATATCACATACATATCTTCTTAAAAAACAATGGTCCAAAACATTGTCATGCCGCAATGAGGCCCAATGCAAGCCGGTGGATGAAAAATGTGTGGACACAGTTTGGATACGGCAATGGAGAACTATAACTTTACATGGGTTTTTTAGATAATTATCCACATACAAGTTACTTTTCACAACATTACTCTTAGTCCTACAAATAGGTGAAAATCCCAAGGCAATTGCTCACAAATTGAACTCCTAGTGGTCACTTGAAGTTCACTATCTGTAATCTAGTATAATTGGAATTCAGTAAAAATCCTGTAACATTTCTTCCAGGTACTGTACAATACAATACCCTCA
Source organism: Bryoerythrophyllum caledonicum (assembly GCA_963971425.1). NCBI lineage: Eukaryota > Viridiplantae > Streptophyta > Bryopsida > Pottiales > Pottiaceae > Bryoerythrophyllum > Bryoerythrophyllum caledonicum. The sequence goes on along the minus strand of OZ020516.1, from coordinate 35,280,689 downwards.
CACAAGTATACGTACTTTTTGCTTATGTACGTTTGCATTCTACATTGCTGCCAACTTTGGCACCCTCCTCAGGGCTGAAAAATTGTTAGTTTATCATGAAATTTTTGTCACAAGATCACTTCTATGTTGACAACATGTGTGCCATATTTCAAGTCCAGAAGATGAATTAAAAAATATATTTTCTAAATCTACCAACATGTACATGGGGTTGCTGTGAGAAAAGTTTCACATCTGCCAATTTTGACATCCTCCCAAGGATTGAAAGAATTTTTTTTGCCCATGGAAATTTTAGCATGAGACCACCTCTATGTTGATTACATATTAGAAAAATTTCAAGTCCAAAAGATCCATATGGATGTAGCGTTTGACCTTGATTCTTGCTTGCAACATTGCCGCCAAGCCACTTCCAATCCCGCCAAAAAACAAGACAATGCCATCCTCTCGGGCCTTCAAGTAAATGGTAGAAGTGCCCCGAGGTGGTCCTAAATCTTGGTCCCTTCTAGACTCATCTTCCACTTATGGGAGCATCAAATGCTGCCAAACATCTTGGATGATTTGCATAGCATTCTTCTGAAGCCGAGTTGTAGTGTCCCACGCTACTTCAATGCCAGGTTGATATTTCCTTGTTTCTCCACCACTCGTGTCACCCATGTTGGCATCCATCTTATCAAGTGTAGGAGTAGCCATATAAAAATCCTCAACACCCTTGTGAAACTATAGTGGTTTCACATCCATACCTCCCAACAAGGCAAACACATCCACAAGGTTATCAATCAGAACTCAAACAAATTGAGCTGGCAGTTGGGCCTTCCGCCCATCTCCTATTTGCCATCCTGGTCTATAGCTTGTTGTTTTCCTCTCAGAAATCACAGGTGAGTCCCATGGGGTATAACCGTGTAGCCTACTAGGACATCAACTCTGATTCCGTAATGCCCGTAACGTGCTTTGTACCTCTTATAGAAGTGTTAATTGTCCATTGACACTACTCCAAAGTGTCCCCAATTAAGCCCAATCTCTCAATGGCAGATGCTCCCAGCATCAATGGTTGAACTCCTAAATCCAAAAGCACTTATCAAGGGACAAAACCCTCCCCTTAGGTCTAACAAGTTGGAAAATCCTAGGGAGTTGTCAACCACTACTACACCAAGTGTAATCGATGTCCTCTTGATTATAAGTTTGGTGGCCATAGTCTCTTCAAGTGAAACCGGGCCTCTTCCACATCACTATATTCAGAATTGGGTGGCTCAATCAGAGAAGCGTCATGCTTCATGCGTGCCTTTTATCTCCGTAGCATAAATGGTCGGTGATACTTCCCAATTGAGTAGCTCCAAAGTGAGTGTGCCTCACAGACTGCTTGCACGCGCTCGCAATATACCCATTTTCCATTACCAAAGAGTGTAATAGAAGAAACCCCCACTCTCAAACTTTATGAAGATGAGAGAGAACATGGGCAAGTGGTAACCCCGATGGAAATCCTCTACCTCCACAACATACCTTGACCCATTGATCTTTGGAATAACGGCCTTCTCTCCAACCACAAGATCTACGGCTTTAACTTGGCCCCAAGCACAAGAAAGAGGTGCTTATTGATGATAAAGAAGTAGAGAGATGGTTGCACAGGCAAGTGAAAGACACACAAGGTAGCACAAACAATGCTTGAAATGAGATGTTGTCTTCTTTCAAAGGCCTTTACTTATGCTAGCACTTAGTGGCGTCTAAAGTATCTTATAAGTGGCTTCTCAAGCAACTTGTAAGTCCTTCTATGCCAACTCATGGCCACCCACTTGCCCTTACTTATTCCATGCAAGACATGTGGGTTTGTCTTAAGTCTTTGACCTTGCGCCATACATGTCCTCTTAAGTTCCTTTCACCTCTCTATTATTTATCCCCATTTATTTTCCCCTCTAAATCTATCTCAATAACTATTTACAATGTCATAATAACTACGAGCAACTTTTAACTCCAACACTCTTGCTTTGCGAGTAATAACCATTTCGCAATCCCATCGTCATAGCTAACTGTGGAAATTTGAAACTCCCACTTGGTTGCCCCTACCAATAAAAAATTAGATAAAATTGTGATTTTTAGTTTTAGATAACCGGCAAAGTAGTTAGTATTACATGGAAGTAGGTTGTATAATAATTAGTGAAAATAGGTGAATGCTTAACTAGTTAATTAGTGTTATAGTGGTGATAAAATCGGGCCTTAAAACCACCAAATTTATGCCCGGTAAAACCTAAAAAGAATGACCAGGAAGGGTCTCCGGAAAAAAAGAGCCCAATCACCACTTGGGCTAAATTAACTAGTCAAAGCTTTCCTTAGATGGATAGATTAGTTGTAGTTTTCTTCTAATTGTTTAGGTCCCTTTTTCATTTAGTTAGGTATGTTGGAAACTTAGACTTTTATTTGAAAAGATAAGGGTTTAGTATTATATAAAATTAAAATAAAATAAAAAATCAATAATTAAAAATAAAAATATTACACGTCAGATGATACCCGGGCAAAACCCAGATATGAGTCGGACGGGTATCACAAGGACACAATCAGAGGAGCAGACATGAAGGCGAGAGGAAGACCACGAAGACACGAGGGCGAGAGGAAGATCACGAAGACACGAGGGCGAGAGGAAGATCACGGGGACACGATCAGAGGAGCAAAATACGAGGATGAGAAGAAGACATCGAAGACACAAAGGCGAGAGGAAGGTCACGAAGACACGATCAGAGGAGCCGGCACGAGGGCGAGAGGAAGAGCACGAAGACACGAGGGCGAGACGAAGACCACAAAGACACGAGGGCGAGAGGAAGACAAGGAAGAACACGAGGGCAAGAAGCAGAACATGAAGATGAAGAAGGAAGAAAATGAAGGTTTGTGGAGAAAGGTGGAAGGAGAGTTGCAACCACCTAGGGTTTGGAAGTTGCAAACTAGGTGTAAAGCCAAAATGTCAAAGTTGTTAATTTTCAAAAATTTAGAGCTTAAAAGCTATAGAAATCAATTCTAAAGAATAAAATAAAAATAAAAGTAGAAATAAAATATAAAATAAATATAAACGACTAAAGTAAATAGAAAATAGAATTAGAAAGGTGTGAAGAAAAGACACACTCCTAGTTACATGAAAAGGTTTTGAATTAAGTCAAAAGGGTGATAGGAAAAGCCATTAGGAAGGTGGTGCCTTTTCATAATAAAATAGTATAAGTGAATAGAATTTTGTGAAAAATTCACCACATTTGAAGAAATCATGTGCGTCCTAGCTTGGAGCTAGTTGTGGAATTCTTACAAATGGTTGTAAGAAACTTGATGAAATAAATTGATTTGCTTGAATTGTGAATAAATCTTACAAGTGTTAGTTACATAATTGCATGCACTGTGTGTATTTAGAGCATGTGTAAGGAGACACATTAAATAAAGAAATAAATTCAATTGTGGATTGTGAAAGCCAATTTAGAAAGAGAATTGTGGTATGATTACAAAATTCACTAAAAAAATAATTTATAATAAATAAATAAAATTAGGGAACTTGGAAGTAAATCTGGTTAGAGTAGTTATTGAATAACTACTCTACCAATAAGTGAGCAAATTGTAAAGCTAGAAAAATTAAATAAAATAAATATAAAGAAAACAAAAAACATGCAAAACAAATGATGCATGGAAGTGAAGAAAAATTGATTGCAGTAGGAAATCGAACGAATTCCTGATGAGAATGAATATGTTGTATGTACATGCATAGTGGTATGCATGTGATGACATTAACATGTGTTTTGGAATTTCTGTGTTCAGAAATAATTGGAGAATGGATTGTTCAAAGTTGAGCATGTAATTGTGAATGCAATCTTGACTTGAATTTTAATTAATTAAATTGTGAACTTTTGACTGAGTAGCTCCTAAATTAAATTTCAAATCAGTCAAAAGGTAGAATCAACTAATATCATGTCAAGGGAATATTATTAGAATTGTGTGATATGTTGGCACGAACAATGGTACACAAGCAAAAATTAAACAAAGGACTAAGATATCATAAGAATTCAGAAGTGTAGGAAGACTTCTAATCAAGATATAGATTAGTACAACTAGTTAGTTGAACTAGCAATTAGACTTAGCAATTTGAACCTTGATTTGATTTAGTACATAACGAACACTTGTGTGTTGTTTGTGTTTTTAACTTGTTGTGTTGAAGGTGTATTTTGGGAAGTACAATGTGGAGGTGTGAGAAAGCTTGGAGCTTATTGCTTGAAGGTTGGATTGTGATTGATAAAATCAACTAATTAATGAACCAACAATGAGTATGCAAATGGATTGTATCCATTTACCCATGAGGGTATAGATTAGGAGTCGTTGGGCACTTCACAATTTGATGACAATGAGCAAGGCTAACATCACATTTACACATGCTTGTTGGAAAATGAATTAATAAAGAACAGAACCTTAAGAGTGTAGACTGTGGACATAATTTTACCTTTAAAAACCTAAACACAAACAACAATTGACACCTTTATTAGAGGAATTAGAGACAACTACCTTAAGATTGGACGCCAGATCATCCCCTAGAATGAACCTAGCTTTGGGTGAATCCTGGGTGTTTGTAAGTTGATCCAAGTTTAAACCTTAAATTTTGGCGACCATGCTGAGGATGATATCGTCAAATCTTATGTAGTTCTAGTTTTATATTTTTTAGAAAGTAGTCTTAGGTTCAGTAGTTTTTGAGAAATTGTTGATTTGATTGATTGAAACATTCAAGTTAAATTGAGCTAAGAATTAACAAAACAAGTATATGGAAAACTATAAAACAAATTATGTCTTTTCCATGGGAGTTCAAGTTATGTAACCTTTTAAGTGGTCCGGAAGGACCCTAAACTATCCAGGTGAAAGTGAAAAATAATGGCAGAATCATCAGTTCAATTTAGGGTGAATTCATAACTTTGCATTAGAAAAATTTCTCACTTGATGGGGTTATAACGGATATTTGACTGAATATGGACAAGACAAAGTCCAGAAATGAAAACGAGTCACAAACAAGTCACTGAGAACAAAATACAGTCGGCGAGCAGTAGAGCCCAAAGTAAAGTGAGCGTTGAGAACTCAATGGACAAACTCTATGTTCAAAAAAAAGAAATACCAATTGCAAAAAATAGACGTATATTGATCGAAACAAATTAAAGAATCGGCTGGCAGCCAATCATAAAGTTGAGATCTCGAGAACTGATAAATACAATTGGTTGAGGAAAAAACATCCTAGAATAAAGTTGAGTAATCGGAAACTAATGAAACGTACATGGGCACTCTAAAATAATTTATACAACACAAATGTTCACTTTCATGTACTTTACAAAATGTATTCTTCGAATAATGAACAAAAACTAATTTGAAGACCATCGGTTAGCCGCCAAAGAAGAAAACCTAGTACCATTCGATTTCGTCCCATCGGGCTACTGTGCGCCCATACTCACACGCCTTTGAAACCGCTCAATGAGCCTAACCAGGTCGATGTTCTTGCTTCAAATATTCAGGGACGCTTGCAAATCTCTGGAGCGGGTAGATGAAGGGAAGGATGTCGGTCGCCACGTTTGGAATAACTTGGTCATCGTCTCGAAGGGCTCAAATGACCCTTAAACGGCCAGGGAATATATCAAATGTTGTTGGGGTTTCTTTGGAGGGACCTTGGGTTCACATCCACAAACAGAACTTGATGAGGCAGGCAAACAACACGCGAATGATTCTTCTTAGAAAGAATAGACATCGTTTTGTAGCTCCAAGGGAAATTTATGCTTTGAGCTAAGTCACATCTGCTATAGACAAATGAGAGCCTATCAATAACACCAACCGGAAGAATATGCCGCAAGACTAGTTGTAACTGCTCCATCGGCAACGTTGACCAAAGCACGACGTTAAAGCACGGGAGCAACATATCAAAAAGTTTTTTCAGGCCTGGCCGACGAACAATATTCTCACGAGTGCAAGAACCAGAAGTTGGCACACGTGGTTTTATAAAGCAAAGGAGCCCATTGATACAGAAGACAACACACTTTCGATACGCTTATGGGGTTCCATATATGCATTTGAAATAAAAAGATGACCCCTGAAAAATTTATAAAAAGACAATCGTCATGATGCCGAATATTAAGGACGGATGAAAACACTATACCGTCGGTTGCCAGCCAACGGTGCATAACAACAAACAGAACCATCATAAGACATGAATCACAAACATGTGATAAAGATATTACGTATACGTAGAAAAACTAGAATAAGAAAATATATCTAAAGATCGCAAAAAATTAAGAAATTACAAGGTAATAAAGGTTCAGTTTCTGATTGTCGATAGTAGTAAAGAAGAAGAGAAACTCGGAAAGCCCAATGGAGAAACAAGGGATACTCAGTTGGAGTAGGCAATTGTCAGCTTGGATTGCACTTTATCGGGACAATATGGAGCGTCAAAACGCAATGAGTGGGAATAGATGACCTCCATGTACTTTCGATGTTGAAACGACCCCGGATACATTCTAGACGTTCCGAATTCCCAATTTGATGAGCGGTACTCTTGGACATTGACTTCAGACTTCAAAAGTCTCAAGAGCCAGGGAATTAATGCACTCAAGAGATACGGCTGCATTCTAGGAACTGAGATCTCTGGTGGATTATATTTAAAAAGAGAAGGATGAACAACATTATAGGGGCTATTGAGGATATTTTGGAGAGGAAAGGGATCAACGGGAAGTGTGTTCTGCTCATTTGCATCAGACCCGATTAAATAGCATCTATCACTAAACAAACAGGCCAACCTCTTCAACAGCGCCGCAACTAAAGTCATGGGATTCTTGGCGGCAGAGGAATCACAATAGGTAGAGCTCAACACTTTTGTGTCCCTTCGCAAGTCGGGGAAAACATCGAACAAGTGATCCATGTGTCGACAAATATCTTTAGACTTATCGGTTGACCAAAAGGCCAACGAAAAGGACGACTGGCAGAAAGTAAGGAACTCTTGAAGCCCAGACCTAGATTTTTGATGAAAGCTCTTCCTCTTAGCATTGCCACGACAAACAAAACTTTCGGCAAGAAAAAGACCCCTAATTTCAAGGACGAGGTAGTAGCTTGAAGGACCCACCTGGATGTTCCTTGGAACCACATCGGAGCTGAGGTCGGCAGCGGGTACTGAAGCAGATGAAGGTGTCGGCTGGGAGTTGATGACATTGACATCGATAGGACAAGCACCATCCGAAACTAAAGCGTCGACGTCAACCTCCTCAAGGTGATAGCGGGTGGAGCTGGAAACGACAACGACATTCCCAGTACGTATCGGTGACGCGATCTCAACTACGATAGCCAGTCTGATTACAACTGCAGGCTCCCGCCACGCTGAAGTGAGCATTGGCCAGAATCGACATGAAATCCAAGACTGCAAGAGGCTCTAGGGACGCTTGATGCTCCAATCTCTCATAATCACCAAATAGGGACTGAAGGCCGCTGAAGCGTGGGGACATGTCCGTCAAATCAATGTCTCCCAAATCAGTCACGACTGCAAGTTGGTGCAAAATTTCCCAGGAACTCCGACCTCAAAGAGAGAATTTTGCATCTGAAGTCAATAGAGCAGACATGCATGGGTTCAGTGAGGCACCAATCGCAAAAGATTGTTCAAAAAACAAACGAGCTTTATTACCGAGAAAATTGTAATTACAGCAAGTCAATAATAGTTTGACAAAATGAACATTTGATTGCATCTGCTGCCAGCCAACACTGCTATCCTATGAGAAAGAAATGCTGCGACGCATCGAGCTGGGGTAAGCTTCAACGTATTCTTCCCACTTTGGGTTATCGAGCCATAGACGAGGATATTCTGTCAAATTGATGTTCTAACAAACATACTCAAGAACAGGCAAGCCCAATGAAAGCAAATCGAAAAGGATCTTAGCGACACCAGGAAGAACGACATTCTTCACGGTCTCCTTCGAAGTCAGATCAAATGTCAGTGGATGCATTACATTGAGGGGGCTGTTCCGGACATTATTAAAATGGTAGTCGTCGAGAATAAGAGTGTTTAGGCTATTTGCTCTAGTACCTAATAGGCCGGACTGATGCAAAAAATGGTAGAAAGCCTGCCGATAAAAAGTGCCCGACCATTGAACGATGTTGTTGTTTTGTCGCAGAAACTATTGTGGAAACGATGTCTAATTTGTCTAACTATGCCACACTCTCCTTCAAAATCTACCATTTGTAATTTCAAAAAGGAGCTGAATTGGTCACTCCAAATTGCCACAGTGAAGTTCGAAACACAGAATTCGAGAAACTCTCTCAACATCGGCCGGAAGATCGTGTGCCATTTCTTATCAGCTCCAACACCTTGCGCCATCAACAGACTGTTCAAAGATAGGACAAGGACGTACATAATAACCTTCTCAGATGGTCCCGCGCAAAGCTATAAAGACCATACACTTGCGTCGCCAACTCCAGGGTTAACCTAGAGAAATGAATGGATGACAATGCATGAATTACAAACCATCAAGTGCAGAAGAAGTTGAGATAATTACAAGTGATGTTTCTTATGGGAAAACATTCACACAAAGATATTATCACCGTGCAAACTCAAAAATAAAATTCCATAGTCATGACAAAAGTCACGAAACGAAATGGGATCAATTTTAGCGTCGGCTGGCAGCCGACGAATTAAACTAATGTCTACTTGGAAGTGACCTTGGATGCTTCCTGTTTGGAAAGGACCAAACAAACTGCTCCCACTCCGGATGACCTGGAAGCAATCGAGGGTTCCCCGGGACGGCGACCAGCATAGTCTTCCAAGGGTTGACGGGCTTGGGTTGAACAAAGGTCTCTCTGCCCCGTGAGGCTCAGCAGCGACATCGGCCGCATCAGGCACGACAGTATCAACTCTAGCAGAGCGCTCCTCATCCAATTCCGGATTCGCAACTTCAAGGCGAAGAAAACAAGGTGGTCACTTCGAAAGGGCTCGGCGAACTTCTTCACCATGATAAAATGGTCCACAATTGAGGTATACTCGGGAACTGTCCAACCCAACTCTTTTATCGCACTCAGAAAGGAAACTATCACCAAGAGAGCTGCCTACTCTCTTCGGAAGTCTGAGTTGAAGTCAGAGTGTAGGGCATCGGATGAATGGCGTTATATGAAGAATTCTTAACATTCGAGTACGGATGAACGTCAATCAAGAGGGTGTTGGCGCTATTGGCTCCTTTCCCTATCAAATCCCCATATCAAAGAAATAACGTTGATAGCCTCTTAAGGTAGAATTGCTTCCTATTGACAGAATACCGAGCTACATCGCAAAGCGTATTATCGAAGACATGTTTGATTCTGCATAGAATGTATTTGAACTGATCTTGCAGGTCATTAAGAAGAGTCCCCACTCCTGCCGGACTTTCGGAACTCCAAATCACAACAGTAAAATTATCAATACAGTACTTGAGAAATTGTTGGGTGTGAAGCCGGAACTTAGTAACACGGTCATCGCCATGTGTGAGAACCAAACCATTCAATTCAAGCACAAGGTAGTATCTTTGAGGGGTGTCAAACCCACCTGAACCATGTGCTCAAACGCTTTGGATTCACGATCAGCAGCAACCTGCTCCACAGCACCAGAAGCAGCAAGTACAGAAGTACTAGTCCCCTGATCAGCTGAATTGGAGAAAGACCATTTATAGGACATTAGATCCTTAGTTGGCTGCTAACCGACGGACCGGCTCGAAAACTAAGACAAGGTCAGAGAATATTTTATAAAATCAAACACAAAATAAACAATGCACCTGACCACAGAATCAAGAAGGGTTTATAAATATTTCAGAAAATTAGTTGCGCGCTAGGTCACTAAATTCTGAAGCTATGGTAAGCTAATTAACAAACTAACCTCCGGATCGAATGCCTGCGCGATCTTGATGAGGAGACATGGGCTCCTTGGGGAGATCTTTGCCATCAAGGGTCATTGGCGTTCCTAGTCTTGAAGATGAATTGCCTCTTCCACCGCGCTTTACAACAGCACCCTTCGTCTGTGCTGTTGGAGACTTCGGCCGCATCAATCTAGAAGTTTTGCTGCTTCTCTTTGACATCTTTGATTTAGGGCTTCCATGTAGGACGTCAGTACCAGTAGACACCACAGTAACTTCCTTTTGAGGTCCCGGCTGGACGTCGCCTAAATCAAGAGTAAGCGGTCCCCCAACAATAGGGTCTTTCAAGAGATGAAGAGGTTGGACGGTCTTCGCCTTAGGAGCTGCCAGAGAAGTGCGGACAGCCCAAACGATTCTTTCAACTGGTGGTTGCTCGGCCAGATTGACGACAACAGAACCGGCGGGCATCGCCTCTTCCACTCCTTTAGGCAACGCTTCCGGCTCAATAAAGTGAAGTTCTTCGCCGATCGGGGTAAACGGATGGTCGTCGCTGGCCTTGTCATCATTCAACTTGAAATCACGATCCGACAACTCGTCGTCTGATAAATCAAGCACTTCCATCGATTGTTGTGAACTGGATGGCTGGGTGGAATTAACCACAAAGTCTTCCAGAAACGCCGCCGCAGTACGAGAAAAATCTCCGAGTTGAGCAATTCTCGTTGAGGCATGAGCATCAAAATTCGATGGAACACTTCCTTGCGAATCAGCCTTCAAAGCCACGACCTCTGGCGCCGACGATAAATTGCCTCCTAGTTGAGTAGCCCCAACTGAAGAATCAGACTGGTGAAGCCAGATGATTCGATTAGGTACACCAGGCGGCTACAGAAGGAAAGACATATTCTTCACCCGCTCTTTTGCAATAGCAACGTCTCCTTCCTCGCACACGAATTCAATGACAGTTGTTTTATATCATTCCTTTCCAAAATGCATCGTCATCAAATCTTCCGATCAATCAATGAATTCTTGAATTCGAAGTCCAAGCCAAGAAACACTCATTGAACTAATCCTCTAATTGAAGTGGGTATGAAGTGAAGATCCCAAGCCAAGCAAGCAAAGGATTGATCTTGTCATCTCCTGAAAGCTACCGCTCTAAGCCATGCGAAAAGGATAAACTCGTCATTCTCTAAGCGCATTTTTCAGGGCTAGCCGCGCGAGAAAGATGGCTTGTCATCCTTCAAACACATTTTAATTGGCAAGTAATTTCTTCTCTAAAGGACCCAACTTAACCATGGGGAAGTTAGTGAGTATTACAAGCAATGCAACCATGCCAAACGGCACAATCATGCCATGCATCATAGAGACAACACTACCTCCCGAATAATGAATAACACCTCACGATCTGCTGCACATGCATCATGTACAGAAAGAACAAGTTCACTAGGTGTCCGTAGCAACACACCAGTTTGGTGAAGGTGGGAACGAGAAAGATGGTGTCGTCTTTAATTTCTTGCTGGAGCTAGCACTCTGCTTGTAAACCTCTGCCAAAAGCGCCTCTCCACTTCTCAGCGACGCATGCACAAACACTCAACTTACACTAACTCCGGCAAGAATTTGTGCTCAAGAGTTGGCAGTTCTGGCAACAGCAATGTCCAGATTCCTCCCTCTTTCTTCAGCAAAACCCTAGGATTTCCTAGTGCTGGGAATCAAGGTACTTGGTTCTCACGCATCTTTGAGCAGTGTTCGACGTTCTTGGACGACGTTGGAGAACCTATGTGCCATCAAGAAGTGCTCACACCCAAAATGCTCACCCCGACCTCGGTGCCAGCTGCACCACCTCCCACCACTTCCGCTTTAATGCAAATTTGTGATCCGAATCTACCGTCTCACCTCGAATCCGAAACCGTCACGTGAAAAGTCCGCAACATCTTGTACTCCAAGAGCTGCAATGAATAAGGTAACAAGTAGGGACACAAATTCACAGATGTACAGGGTGGATCGTACACCGACACTTGCTCTGCGCATATGAGTGCAGATGGGGCCTCCGTTGGCCCCAACTCGTGAGCATAGGGCCCGGGTTGGGCCTGACCAGCCCCGATGTGCTTGCCCCGACAAAACATGGGAGGAGGGTTGTTTATCTTTCAGATTCACCTCATGCGTTCCCATGAGTTCCCATGTGTTCCCAATGAATTCCAAGTGAGCCCCATCTGCGTTCATATCTCGTTCCCGGACTGTTCCCAACACGTTCCCACCGGCTAATAATTATTTTTTTCCAATCACATTCCAATTTTACTTTTTCTTTGGTGGGGCTCACCACGTCTCTTTGGGGCCTCAACAACACTCCATCCGCACTCATGTGCTCAGAGCAAGTGGCACCACTCCGACGAAGCTAAGGTTGCCGCCAAACAACGCAGACGCAGAAACAAATACAAACTCCTTGTAGGGCTGGGGCAGTGTCGAACCTCAGTTTGCAAATGTCATCTTTCGTCTGGCCCATGGGCTTCCTTGTTCGCTAGAAGCAACAAGCCATCTGCTTCGCGTCTAACTTTCTCAGGTTCGGAGATACCTTTATTACTCAAACTTCGACATTGTGCTTAAATCCACCTATACAACCGTTCGTGTACATCGCCCGTGAAGTCAACCAAAAAGGAGTTGAGCCCCCAGCGGTTGCTTTACAAAAAACTCTGCCAAATTTGTGCACTCATGTATGCCAAATCTATGACAGATAATCTCCGCCTCAAGTCCTGCAACTTGACGTCTCCTTCGCAATGTCGTTGTTGCCTCTTTCAAAGTTGGCCCTCCTCCAGCAGTCACCTTGTGTGGCAAATACAGTCTTAAATCTCAAATTTAGGACTCCCTAACCCTGCAGTTGAGACACAATAGAGTTTTTCTAAAAATCTCTGTTATAAAGGGTGGCTATCTTGTGTCAGCCAAAAAGACCCGGTGCAACATCCTTTAAGGACCTTGTGTCTTTCTCTATTCACCAAAGCAGGGTGAGATTTAAATACCGTGGCAATATTTGGAGGGTGGAAATTCTCACCCTCCATATTTTATGGGCCACGCCCATGGAACAAGCTAATGTAACGAAATTAGTAATTTGTAGTCACCAATGCCACCTTGCATCTATGTTTGGACGGTGACTGTGCCTAGATGATTAACCTTGTAGCATGTTGATTGGCTGACAAAGGACCATAATTTATGGAATAAACCCCAAAGTTAACCAAACCACCATGTTTATAAAAAACAAGTGGACTTTCAGGTGTACAACCCCTATTAGCGTTTTGAGGTGACAGTTAGAGTTTAAACCCCGAGTACTTTCAGGAAAACTCCAATAGTTCGAACTCCCTCTCTCAAGGGACTCCACCACTACACCTTCTTTCCAAGTTCAAGGACATAAGAATTTTGAGAAACGTCCACAAAATCCCATTTAGATGTTCAATAATATCACGGTTGCATCCATTTCCGCAACATGATCTTTCTCAAGTAACAAACAAGTACAAAACACTCGTAACTTACATAATAGTCAAGTCCAAAATCTTTCTCAAGTAATAAATAAGTGCAAAACACTCACAAATCACAATAAGTCGAGTCCATGCCACTCTTAAAGAGTGATAGCATGATTACGATGCGGCTAACGGTATGCGCACACACCCTCACCTCATCACGTGGGAGACTCAACTTGAGAAAGATGAGTCTCCCTCAACCACACGTAGAGGTCATTTGGACTCCAAGTCCAAAATGAGGTGTCAAAAGACACCACCGTTGACCTAGCCGTCACACGGCACTAACCCAAATCACTAATTAGGGCTAAGTTGTACACCTTCCAGTAAGTTTACAACTCCCTAGGTGGTTTCTTAACGGAAACCACCTACACAAAAGCCTCCATGCGCCGATCGTGACATTGTCAAAAAATTATTGCCTTTGTGAAAAAATAGCATATTAACCCAAGTCAAACATTTTAGACATTGTCACACATTGTTGGGGTAGGTACCAAAAAGACTTTTTCCTCTCCACATAAAACTTAGAGATGCTTTATATTTTTACATTTTACTTTTTCTATCACAAGCTGTGGTGTAATCCTTTTTATGGACCGTTTGAATTCTCATTCCAAAACATATCAAGATCAAAAAATCAAACCAAAAAGAAAACTTGAATTGGCAATTTTTGAACCTCCACTCTTTGCACAATCATTTTGAATATGCTAAATCCCTTTTCTACCTCTAAACATAGGTATACAAGGAACTAACATCATGCGTAACATGATGGTAATGAATTTAGACCTTGCTTAGTGCAAAACTTTGACACCAAGTTAAGTCAAAGTCTGTTGATCCACTCAACGTAGGGAAGAAAATGAACCGTTTTGTCTACTTCAAACACTATAATCTTTTAGTCCATGTGGTCAAAGTTTATGAAATTTTGTGAGTATGTTAATTAACTAGTCTTAATTGAGATCCTACGATTGAAATCGGAAATAAAGGTTTCTGTTTCTTTCCTTACTCATTGCACTAGAGTGAGTAGTTTTGAAGTATTTTTGGTGTGAAAATGCCTTGGGACTTTAGGGGTTAACAATCAAATTATAAACCATCTGAAGCCCAAACCACAATTTTGAAGTGCACATTATTTCTTTCTATTTGATTTCGTTTAAATCTAAACAAATATATTTCATCATCCTCAACAATGACCCTAAACGTCCCCAACCCCAATATTTACACAGCACATTGATTGTACTGTACATAATCAAAGCTTGGTGTAAAAGCGTCCAAATCTATTCCGGTTGGACATTTTAGAACATGAAGAGTTGCTTACAGTATGGGAATTCTCACCATAATCAGTGAGCTGGGCCCAAAGTCAAAGCACTCCAGACAGAATCATAACCGCCACCAACTTTCCTGCACATGAAATTACATCAGGGAAGAGAAAGCTGCAAACCAAGCAAAAGCAAGCAACTTGCAGCAAAAACGTGTAGTACCGGTAGTTCGGATAATTTGATAGAGTCCACAGCTTAAATTCTCATTGGTAGGGCCCTCATCTTTCTTCTCCCTTATCTACTTTGGTCCCCACTATCACGTCTAGGACCTAGGTTACACTTGCTACTTCAAGTTATGGCGTACTTCTTACACAAACTGGATGCCAGTAACTTTAACTTAATGAAAATTTCACCCGAGAAGCTGCAATATTTACCAGCTGGATAAAGCTTCTCCATTGCGATGAAGCAGAATGGAGTTATTCACTGGATTTAATTTCTACTATGAGTAAACTTCAGCAATACTTGAACACTAATTAGATGAAATTCTCCATTTTAGAACGGTCCTTGTTCTTCTTCTACCTTTTCAAATGTAGTCTACTACTACTGCGCTCAGGTCTTAACCCCTACACAACCAAGTGTTTGTTTCAAGAAACAATCTTCTTCACTTGGACTGCAATCATCTTCCAGTTTGTATGGTCAAAATTTCTACCACATCAATTCATGTAAGTGTACAAGAAGATCCTAAGGTTGCATTCTCCAAAAATTCAGCTTGGTAGTTTATAAACGAAGTAGAGATTCCTCAAAATTGCCTAGTTCCTTCAGGGGTTAAGTACAAATAGCAATCAATGATATTGCAATCATAACATCTGAGAACACACTCATTAATCTTATCATTAATACAGAGCTAGAGGGCAACGATCGGATCTAGAACAAGGACGAAACGTCTTCATCCACTTCGATTGCTAAGCCTCGGGACGAAGGTTAACTGTACACGATGGTCTAAGTAATCTAATAATTGCCCTGTCGCTGGTCTGAAGTGGGACTTCGCGGAGCATCGAACTTCAACGACGAGATTTGGTAGTTCACAATCTTCTTCATCGCGTCTGTCGCTCGCTGTCGGTAAGGGAAGGGCGGCGCCGCTAACGTCGAGTGCTGGGCTGGCCGCGTGCTGTCACGCTGCTGCGCGTGGTGGAGGACTGCCGGGAGCGGGATGCTTCGGCTCTTGGTCTTTAGAAGCAGGCGGAGCCTTCTCTAGAACTCGAGGACGATGTCTGAGGTTTCGTTGTGATGTAATCGACCTGATTTCAGGGCCTGGTGAAGGGTGTAGGATGTGGCTTTCTGGCCAGGGTTTGGTGGTGGCGTTGTTGCTGCTGCTGCTGCTGCCCGTTTCGGCGACCAGGGAGGAAGGTCTGCTGGTTTCTCTCCGTTTCTAGTCGAGGATTTTAAGGTAGAGAGGGTAGAAAGGTGAATTAAGGACTGACAGGGCCATGAGTGTTGTATAAATCTTATTATATGCACTAGTTGAACTTGCGGATATCTGTCATACATCCTTCTAGGGTTGGATCTTCGTTTCTGGACTTAGGGTCGAATTTTTTATGCTGGTGGAACAGTTTTCACGTTCTAGAAGTGCGATTTTCGGTTGTAGGTTGGAGCGATTATTGTTGGAATTTGACCTAGGTCGGAATTGAGTTTCTAGTTTGGAGAGACGATTGTTGCAGCCTGGTTGAACTTAGTTTGAGCTTCTCAAGTGGGTGGTTAGGTTCTGGATGGCTAGTACGTGAACCCTAGTCTCTATGCGCTTAATTCTCATCAGGGGCGGTATTCGTTTTTTGTGTGATTGATATATTGGAAGTGGGATTGCAGGAGCTATTCTCTTCGGGTGGAAGGTTCAATTGGGCAATGAAGAGAAGCTGACGAATTGGGCGGCCGATGCTGATCCTTGTGGGAGTAACCCTTGGTTCCACGTCTTGTGCAATAATGCCGGATTCGTCATACGAATGTAAATCCATGACTCAGTAGACTACAATACATGATTGAATCCGAGTCAATCCTATCCATGTGCAGCAGTTTCCATATCTGAAGTTGTATGAGGTGTTGATTGCAGAGATCTTGGAAGTTCCGATCTGTCAGGCCCACTATCTTCACAACTTGGAAATATTTCCAACCTCGAAACACTGTAAGTAATCATGCTCAGTGAGTGCTTATAATTTCCAAATTGTGTTTACAAATCCTTCATGGAGCATAATCATGCATCGCAGCAATTGATAGTTGTTCGAACACTATTGATAGAAGCAACACGAGGTGATTTAGTCTTCTAATGGAGAACTGTATTAAGAGCACTCTGGGATGTGCTTGATGCAGGACTCTCTACAACAACAACTTCTATGGAACTATACCTCCGCAGCTGGGGAATTTGGCGGCTCTCACCTTTCTGGATCTGTCCGACAACAATCTTAATGGGAGCATCCCAGCATCGTTAGGCAGCCTCAGCAGTCTGACTTTTCTGTATGTTTGACCTCTCCCGAGCCTTAATCCTTGTATTGTCTTGTGTTTTGGGTGGTGTGACTCCTGACTTTTGCTCGGTGCTATCATGTGCAGTAAGCTCAGCGACAATAAACTTTCAGGTTCCATCCCTGTAGAACTTACCAAGCCCCCGAATCTGACCGACTTGTAAGTTCATCCAATCTTGTGTGAATTCGACGTGGAAATCTGGTAGACATGCAAGTTTAATCTGAGGACGACGTCAGTGCATGTTGTCAATGTAGGTGGGACATCAGTCATATCGTCTATATAATCAATCAAAACTCAACTAGTCGTGAGACAAAACTGGAGCCGCATGCTAAACCGCTGTGAATGATTTTTATTGCAGCCAGGCAGCAAGAAATAATCTCAGTGGCCGGGTTTACACCAATAGCACATGGGCAAAAAACGAAGGAGCTTCCGCGTAAGAAACACAACTCCCAACCGGCATCGTAGACAAGAATAGCCTAGCACTATCTATGAACATAACATTTAACCAACAATGTCTAAACCTAGCTTATCGACATTCAGTATCAATCTAGCTTGCATCATTTTGGAAGATCTTTTCCCACGAAAGGTGTTCACCCTCTGGAGCAGCTTTGTCTTGAAACTGATGTTGCAGAGGTTCGTCAACCTGTTCTCCGAGGTTTGTTGATACTGACATACACTTGACCTCACACCGGGTGTCTACACTTTGTGTGCAGTTTTGAAGGGAACAACCCTGGGCTGTGCGGCGAACCAGTTGGAATTGCATGCCCGGGCGACCCGCCATTACCAAGCTCTTCATCAACTTCAAACGGTATGCCAGTGTCGTCTATGACTCTTCTCTTCGCTGGGAGCCACGCGAACCCCCCTCTGACATGAAAGCGCACATGATGAATGCAGTAGGAGCCATTGCAGGAGGAGCAGCTGCAGGTGCTGTTGCTTTGCTGTGCGCAATCGGCGCCTACATCTACTGGCGTCGGCGCCATCCCAAGGAGGCCTTCTTTGATGTGCCTGGTAAGAGTCGATGATTGAGTAAGATACGTTTGATATGACACGCAATTTTTTAAAACTCCCCACGTGATGTTCTTGTGGCGGTCACAGCGCAGGAAGATTCGCAAGTGAATTTGGGGCAGTTGCAGCGGTTCTCATTCTCGCAGCTACGAAATGCGACGGAGAATTTCAGCGCCAGAAACGAGATTGGACGCGGCGGGTTTGGGAAAGTTTACAAGGGCGTGCTCACTGATGGAACCGCGGTGGCTGTCAAACGCCTGAAAGAAGACCGCAGCTTAGGAAATGAGCAACAGTTTCAAACGGAGGTAAGATCGAAGTTCTGTTTAGAAGCAGACAGTTTTGCATCTCTGTGCTTAGTGGAGAAAATGCTATGAGAAAAGTTATTGCTTGTTTGACAAGTCCACTTAAAGAGTAACTGTGACGCTAGAGTTATTTGTAAAGTCACCCAAAGTTTCAACAAGGTACTGGTCTTTTGATGCACAATTCTACTCATTTGTCACTCTTTATAGCCATTAAATCAATGGAAGAGCTTGGTGGTCTCTAAACTCAATTTAGAAGTAGTTTTAGTTGCCTTTGAACAAAAAGAAGGATAGGTTATGTTGTACCATGAATCTCAGCCGCCTTATTCCTCTTTATAGAGATTGATGAGAGCTAGTTAAGGCTGATTTTGTTAATCAGAACGAAGAAAATTAATCAAGCTCACGGTTTCTTTGCTTCACTTTACAAATAACTCTATTCATTGTGATGATTTTTCCAGTCTGTAATGTGTTTCAGCTTCAGACTTGGGATATTTGGGGGTGTATCAGGTGGAAATCATCAGCATGGCTGCCCATCGTAACCTGTTGCGGCTATATGGCTTTTGCACCACTCCGAATGAGCGTTTGCTTGTCTATCCGTTCATGTCGAACTTGAGTGTTTCTTCGCAGCTTCAAGCCAAAAGTATGTTCTCGTTCCGTCAACGTCTTTGTTTACCGATGCGAAAACAACCTTGAGTTTACAATCAACTTTAATGTTACGGGGGAGTCACAAATTTTCCTAGCGACATTTCTAATTAAGATTTGTGTTCTGCAAACAACATTGCCTGGAGTTGTGATAAATTATATATGGCGTAAAAAGCACCTGTGCATGTTTTATGACCAATAGAGTTCTTTGTAAAAGTTTTTCTTCAAGATACCCTTTCTTTAGATTACTTTCTTCACTTGAATAGCTAATGAAAGAGCTTGGTGGTGTCTCACTAGAATCCTTCAGTTAAGTTAATGGAAGAGCTTAGTGGTCTCTAAAGTCATGTAACAAGTAGTTTCAATCACCTGTGAGAAGGAAGGAGAGAGGTCATGTTATACCATGAATCGTAGCCGCTTTTTTCCCCTTTGAGCTGATTACCCCTCTTTTGATTCTAATACTACTCTTTCCCTCATTCATAAAACAAACTATTAGAGCAATAGAAGAGTGTGGTGGTCTAAAAACTAAGGTCTAGAAGGAGGTTGAGCTGCCTTTGTGGAGGGAGAAAGTGAGGTGATGTTGTACCGTGAATCTTAGCCGCCCTTTTTTTTTTTTGGAGCTGATTATAGAAATTGAGAGCTATTTGAGGCTGATTTTAGTAAATAAAAACTAGAAAAGAGGTCAAAATCTTGGTGTCTTTGCCTCAACTCTTGGTATCTGACGCTTGGTCTGTAAATGGCAGAGCCCAACGGGGATCCTGCATTGAACAGTAAAATGCGGAAGCACATAGCGCTAGGAACAGCCAAGGGACTGGCGTACTTGCACGAGCAGTGCAACCCGAAGATCATCCACCGCGACGTGAAAGCGGACAACATTCTTCTGGACGACGACTTCGAGGCCGTGGTGGGGGACTTCGGGCTGGCCAAGCCGGTGGACTTCAAGAACACACACATCACCACCGCGGTGCGCGGAACGCTGGGCCACATCGCGCCGGAGTACATGTCCACCGGCAAGTCCTCGGAGAAGACCGACGTGTACGGCTACGGGATCACGCTGCTGCAGCTCATCACTGGGCAGGGCGCTGTCAACTTGTCTCGCCTCGCTGACGACGACGACGTGATGCTCTTGGATTGGGTGAGTTGGTCCCATTCGATTTGAGCCCCGGTGTTCATGGAGCCGCTTGAATGTCTCGCTGAAAGAAGTCCAGGGAGTGCGGGGACATCCTGACATGGCAAGAGCGCAGTAGATAAGAGAGTCTCTGAAAATGGAAGCAACTTTCTTATAGAATGGCCTCTTGCCATGTCAAGATGGTGAAGTGGTGAATGCCTCGGCACTCCCTGCTTTCGTGTTTTAAAAACTCTTTCAGCTAGACCTTCAAGCGGCTCCATTTATGCTGTGAACAGCCCTGCTAAACGAAAGAAAAAGGAAGTGCACCTGCAATGGGATGTTGAAGCTCATGAGAAGTTTTTCCCCTCATAATTTCAGGTGAAAAAACTGGTGAAGGAGGACAAGGTTGAGGTTATGATAGACCCTAACCTGAAGGAGTACGATATTGCGGATATAAAGGAGTTACTTCGGGTGAGTTTCATTCTAGCCCCATCTGATTTCCCGCACATATTTCCTTCGTAGGATGGGAATCGTTTTTCAAGCCACTTGCAAGTGGTTCTTCGTAACCCCCATAAGCAGAAAGAGTTTGAAATGGGCGGTGTGGGAAACCCAGGTGGCACTTCTATGCACACAAAACTCGCCCTCAACCAGGCCCAAGATGAGCGAAGTGGTGCTGATGCTGGAAGGGAACGGCCTTGAAGAGCGTTGGGAAGAGTGGGAGAAGCTGGAGGTGATCCGCAACCAAGAAGCGCTCTACATGCCTCGTCTTCCAGCCGGATGGAATCTCGACTCCAGCTCCTCTTTCATGCAGGCCCTGGAGCTCACCGGGCCCAGATAGTATCTACAGTTTACACTTCTCGGAGGAGCCATCATCTATCTGGCTTTCCGAGGGAGTGCGTTTACCGACAGTTTTCTCCGTCCCCTTTTTTTCAGCGATGGAAGGATAGAAACAACCTAGTGCACAGCCTACAATTCTTCTATTTATTGCCTGTATTTTTAGTGCATACCATATAACTACTTGCCAAGCACATTGGAGGCATTTCAGTTTGACCAGAAACTCATGTGTGGACATCAACTTTTTCGATATTTCAATGTGCATTGTAACCAAGATATTGGAGCCTTCAATAATGTGGGCCCTCTGAGATGCTTTAGACCCTGACTAAAAAAATGAGAGATCTGTGGAAATCATAGGAGGAATCACATGTGATCCTGGAATAAGTATGTGTTTGAAATATGCCAGGATTGAGCATGCACTCCCCATTTGTGCAGGGCTGCATATTTGTGCCCATGCAAATGTTGGTCATGTGGCAGCCTTGACACAGGACAGTGACAGTCCTCCAAGCTAAAAGCATCTTTTGTACAAGTAAAGACATTTTTAAAACATGCACCACTCGGACCCACCACCGTCACTTTTAGTTGGTAGACTGTTAGACATTTTTACATTATCTCAAACCAAGATAATATAGATGTAATCCAATGTCTTACAAGGATTCTTACTGAGAGTTCATAACTTCTGATTAGTCCCGTAGTTTAATGGCGTTGACATTTGAACACTTTCAGAATCTAGATGTTGTACCAGGGTGAGTAAATTCTTGAGTGTTTTGAATGGTATTTTTTGTGATGATATTGAGACGTTTACGAATAATGGCATACCCTTGTACTGGTTGATGTGAATTCTTTATTGCTATGTGGTACACACAGGAGCATCTCTACAGTCACATGGCATGATGTAGAAATGCTGGGCCCTTGCAAGCAGCCAACATCTTAAATGCTACCATCTATTGCGGAAAGTTCAAACGTGAGGCTTGCAAATTTTAGAATCTATCACATAGATGCAAATTGATTTTTACTTTTAACGTAACTCATCTACAAGTAAGAAAAACTCATCTACAAGTAAGAAAAACTCATCTACAAGTAAGAATACAAATAAGAATACAAATAAGATTCAAGTAAGAATCAAGTAGATGAGTTACTTGATTTTTACTTTTAACGTAACTCATCTACAAGTAAGAATACAAATAAGAATCAAGTAAGAATACAAGTAAGAATTCAGACAGTGAGAAACTGGGACCCAACAGAAAGATTCCTTATTATGATGCACTTTTAATATTGAGGAGGAGACTTAGTCAAGAGATGGAAGGGTTTTCTATGTATTACTTGGCTGGGCCACATTCTTCCTTTTATGGTCATGCAACATATTTCGATATGCTATAATTCATAAGAAAATTTGAATCTCCTCTTTCAACCCCTAAAGGACCTAGTGTCCATTCGAGGGGCAAAGTTTTTCACTTTGACTGCAATTCTCTTTCAATCCATAAATTCAAGATTCACAATTTTTTTACCACATAAACTTATTTAAGTTTGGAAGACGATCACATAGTTGCATTTTTATAAATTCATCTTGGCAATTTTAAATCAATGGGGTAGAAATTCCTTAAAAATGCTTTGATCCTCTTTGTACTTTAGGGGTTCAAATATAAAGAATGTGTTTTTTTTAGTTTGTGGAGATTGTTAATCATGGCCAAAACTAACGAGAATAGTGTCCTCTACCTTGTCACACCAGACAAGAGCTAGAGTGGCACATATTGTACAAAGGGGTCGGATCCAGCAGACTGATGCCAAATTTTTACTTTTTTTTAAAAGGGTGAATTTGACACAATAAGTATCACCGAGACATTACATGGATATCATCTAGACAAATCTTTTGAATTTTTTAAAAATTCAAGAGATTCTCCATTGTAATTATTCAAGTACGAAAGTGAGCTGCAGGTAGGGTGTTTGCTACCATAAAGGACACAACTGTTTTGGGCAAACAAAAGCATCAATTTCATTGAATTGTGAGGACTGCAAGCTTTCAAGTTGCGGGGGTTGAACGCCAATTTCTTGACAATGAGTTATGTCCATGGGCTTCAGCAATGGCTACTGAGGAAAGTATGGTACAATGCTGGATACTAGTGTGTCAATGATTCGCTTGGGATGGGAGAAGAATGATCATGCATGAGTTTGAAATGTTGCACTCAGTTGTTGATGCGCATCATAATCATTTGTTTTCACACTTGTAGTTCAACAAGACACATTACTACCATCTCCAATCATGTCTTGATATGTATCTTTCTTAGAAATAAAACCCAAGTTACTCCCTCATATTCCATGACAGTGTTGTTTCCAGCAGGTAGCAAATTTTTGAAGTGGCTCATTTCTGAAGAAGTTTAGTAGTTCCATTGGCACTCTGTGGGCCATTTGAGGCATCTTCAACGATTTAATACTTGAGAGCAACATTCCTTTTGGAGGGGCGACACCTATTTATTGTTTTTCTTGAATTAATTGTTGCATTCCTCATTGCCATCATATACAAGTATCTCATAATGCAAAGAAGAATGTTCTTTTGATGCATGTTACATAGCCAGAAGACACTGGTCATGTCACGAGAAACCATCACAACACCAGCAGCACAGGAAACACTCTACTGGGCTTGCTGCTGTTATTGAGTCAGTGCCAAGAACATGCTTGTGCGTGCACCTCTTGCTCTTCACAGCCGCCACCCCCCCACTTGTCACAACAGCTCTCCACCCATTATTTGCTCAATCCTCCTCCACCTAGCTCCTGTATCCTCCACTATTGACATCCACAACAGAAATTGGAGACTCATATTTCATTTACTTGGATGACTCAATATCTTCATCCGTTTCAGAAATATTTTCATGCAAAGGTGTACTCTCCATTCTATAGGTCTAAATTTTGGCGTATGATATTGGAACACAAATTTTTAGAAGATGGGGAAGTTAAATGCTGTGATTTTAGTATTTTTCTTCTTCGGGCCATGCTTTAGTTTCTCTTCAATATAAGAAGTACATTAGATATATTTCAAAATACTTGTAGATCTAGATCGGTAATACCTCTGTAATTTATTCAAAGACCTCACCAGAGGATGTACCCATGTGGGACAGGTCAATCCACCATGAGTCCATGCAAACCAAGTCAGAATATTCACGGTTGAAAATTGAAACTGTAGTCCAAAAACCACTCAATCAATTATCATAACGTTGTCACGTTTACCATGACAACGTTATGATAGTCAAAATGCTGTCGAGCCTGACAACTTTTGTTCTTGAGCATGTGGCTGTTTCCTCACATCTCAACAACTAGCCTCCAAAGGACCAAAGCATTTTAGATGAATCTCTACTCCATCAATTAAAAACTGCCAAGATGAACTTTTTGAGAGTGTAACTTTTTGAGAACTTTTATGAGATGATGTGGTAAATTTTTTGTGAATTTTGACCATATAGATTGAAAGATGATTGCAACCATTCCACATTGTCGTTATCAATTATTCATGCAATTGAAGAAAGTGTATTTCATAAAGAATGATATTGTATGTAGTAACATAATAACAGCTAAAAATCATGAGAAATTTCTAAATTTCCAAAAATATCCTGTAGGAAATAGATTATGAACTGATAAAATGGTATTTTACAAATTATAGTCAAATCTTTAATCTCTTCAAATTTAAATGCACCTCTATGTTTTCATTTGATGAATTGTTTTTAACCTAATTGATTGATCATAGGTGGTTAATAGTCATTCATGTTTCAATTTGATGAATGATTACATGTTGAAGGTCCTTTTTAGGTGTTTGCACCTTAGTGTATAATAGTTCTTATAACTAGCATTATTGATTTGAGTACTAAAATGAAGTTTTAAGGTACAAGTAGAATCTTATAGTCAAACTTGAAACAAGAGTTAAATCCAAACTTTCAATATTATTATGAAGTTTGAGTAAAAATATCATTATGAACTTTAATGTATGTGTGCATTTTGGCAAAATCATGTGCTAATCATGATGAAATGGAATGTAAAGTTATGAGGATCCAAGATAGTGATTTATGTTTTATGCAATAGAAGTAATCTAGATGGCCAAAAACTTCTTAATTTTGCACTTGTCATATTGACTAGAATTGATCTCCTTCATCTGAGCACACAATCAATCTTCAATAAAACTCAATATTACTCACAAATTTGCCATATACATCATGGCTTCCATTTCAAAAAGTCCATGTCACTCTAAATTCTACAAATTTATGACTTTGACCACAATACTACAACTTTGCTTCAAAATTGAAGGAATAACTTAAACCAACCATTGATTTTGACATCTTCAAATCTTTATGAATTTGACTTTTTAGATAATGACATTTCATTGTCTCCCTAAATTATGGTTAACCCCTGAAGGACCAAGTGTTCATCAAGAGGACAAGGTTCCAAAAGAATTATCTTGAAAATTATTTTCCAAGATTTTTTTTGAGGACATGGAATTTCAAAAAAATTGTGTGGGGGGAGTCTTCCCATTAACAAGGAAAAAATTATGGTGCTCTAAACATCAATTTAGATCTTGAGGCAAATGAAGGAAATTGTAGAGCCGAATAGTAGTAATATAGAGGTGAACAATGCAATTTTTTGAAGCAGACAACACTAATGGAAAGTTCTTGGCATTCTCATCTTTTATATAAATGACATATCAATGAAGGATTTTACTATTTTTTCCAATTATTTTCTCTTTCAGTAGAAGAAGGCATGATGATTTTTTCAACCATCTGGATTTTAGATCCAACTATTTCGTACTTGATTGAATAAAAAATAAAAGTACTATGCTAAAAGGAATGGATGTTCAATATCCCTTGACATTGCAAGATTGTTTACCTATCTCCAAAACCCTCCATCAATTGTGATTCTTGTTGTGCAATGACCTAACTTAAGATAGAACGTAGTTCCATAAATTTATGCAATGTGTAGTGGAAAATTATGCCAATATTTTGAGTCAAAGTATGTTGATTTTGTCCATGCAAGGAAGAAGGAAAGCATATTGCACTCTTTAAATGCATGTATCTTATAATCCATCTAAATTTATTAAAAATTTGAGTATCTTCTTGTAGCAGTATACATGAAGATCCTACAGTTGAAAATTTTAAAAAACATTGTCTACATGAGTCTCTCAATATCTCACCTTAAAGGGACACTTTTGGAGTGGTGTTGGTAAAATATAGTCACAGTCTTTTAGGGGTAATCTAGATCAAATTTGCTAGAACGCTATCCAATCGGTACAATCCAAGCATCAAGTCTTAAAAGAAACACCCTAACCATGAGATCTAACTTCTAGACATTTGGCCATGGCACAAAACACACTTAAAGTTTAACAAAAGAGTTGCATTGCTTCACCAAACCGTCACAAATCACTTGACCTCCACCTTCAAACCCTAGCATCAATCTAACCACCACTATATCCCCTCTAGCCACCTTACTTCACTCACACACCATGAATCTAATAACACAAGAAGAGAGAGTGAGGGCAGGAAGGGCGTCCAACCCTTACTCCCCTCCAAACCCAAATGAACTCACTCGATGAAGTAGATGAAAATTATCCAATTTGGATTTTCATCCATCCAATTAGATTCATATGTTTTCTGTCCTACTTTCATCCGTAGTCAGTTCATCCATTGTCAGTCTTCATCTAGCATCAATCTTCATCTTCATTTTAGAAATACCACCATACCTCCTACAATTATCGTGGCACTAATTCTCTATCTAACACTTTCCCCTAATAGTCTATTACTCTCGCTTTTTCTTCTCTTTGTAGACTACATTTCTGTAGTTTTGCCAAACAATGGACCTCCTTCCTTTAAAAAATTATTTATAGTTCATTGCCTTGAATTTAGCATAAAGTATTTTTTATAATATCCTAGCACTTCAGCTTTTCTTGAATTTGAATGTTTTGTGCAATTTGGCCATGTTTTGCATCCGTTGTGGCTTGAAATGCTCATAGTTAGGTCCATTTTCTAATTGTTTTGACAAATCTTCGATCGTACTTGATATTTTAAAATACCAAAACACATTTGACAATTTTGAAAAAAATTCAAGGCTAAGCTTGCCAAACAACCTACATTAACAAGAAAGTTGAATTCCTAGGTTCCAAATTCTTTCCTACTTTTTATCAAAGCACACCAAACCCACTCCAAAATTTATAGCTCCCAGAATATGCCTTCGCACCTTTAGGGGATAATGTTGAGGATTGATAAAGTCTCTAATATCAAGAACAAAATGTCTCCAAAGCATTAAGTACATAGTATGAAACAAATTGACAACATTCTCATACAATACTGCCACCTTAGTCTTCTTGTTGCCACCTTAGTCTTCTTGTTGTTAACCCTGTAGTGCCGAGGCCCGAAGGCATGTTAATGCAAAACCAAGGTTTATGGTATTATTTTTTCTTTGAACTAAATTTGATGGAAATATAATGCCTAATGTTAGTATCTAACCTAACAAAATTAAACTCAAATCATCAATGACCTAAACTTCGGGAATTTTTTGCATCCAATGGTTGACGGAATAGATTATATTGTTTATGGTTATTATTTATTGGTAGTGAAATTTGTGGATTTTGGAGGGTGTACCGCTTTACCAATTGATATATTCTTGCACGTCTGGTGGACATTGATTTAGTGGTGGAACAAACAGACACTTTATTCACTCCGGCCCCATTTAGTGAGGACCAGAGTTCTTCTTTCTTTATTCTTGCAAGAAAATCCATCCTTTGGTTAAAAGAGGTTCATAAGTGCACTAGGTTGATAGCTTTGCATATATATATCATATGTGCAACAGAAATTTATAGACCATTATTGATGAAGTTATTACTTTTGTCCACGTGATTGTATACAAAAATGTTACAAAACCTGTTCAAATTGAAACGGAATTTTGGAACGTGGTAAGAGATATCTACAATCACAAAACAATGAAGAGTCTCTCAAAAACAAATTTCAATCAAAGTTGAAGACCAAGATCATTTTGCATGTGTATGAAATACAACATAGTATGTAGCATGATATTTGTAGATATTCATTGTATATTAGTGCATTTGATGAATTTTGTAATGTATTCCTAACTTTTCCATGAGTTCTATAACTCCAATTGTGATATGAAGTTTGCAAAAATATACTTGTAATGTGTGCGCAAATATGAACGTCAAATTTCACAGCCTAATTTTTCATGGATTTCATGTAAATTGAGAATTAAGACACAGGCTAGAGATACATTTGGGTCTTAGATACTCTTATTTTATTGTATTGTATATCATATTGTACAAGTGCAATAATGGCTCATGGTGGTCACATTAGGTGGAAAATAATGCCCCATAATAAGCTTTGATGTTATGTGATTCTACAAAATTTTCAAATTTTGCATATATTGAAAGCATATTGCAATACTTATGGAATACATTTTGTTTCATGCATTTCAAAGCACAATTGATCCTTCCATGGCCAATTCAAATTTAAGTATTTTGAGAATTTGATTGAGAATTTCTCAAATACAAGGATAATTCATAATTTATTGGAGGATAGTTTAGAATATAATGCTAAAAATTTAGATTTTGAGTAGTCCAAAAAACCAATACCAAAAGTGGTCAAAGGCTATCTACCTTCTTTATATAGTGAAAAGTAACTCGTGCTCTACATTCAAACACTATAATATCCAAATCTCTAGATTGACTCTGATGAATGTTTCTTTAATGATTTTTTCATAAATGTTTCTTTAATGATTTTTTCATAAATGTTTCTTTAATGGTTTAAATTCATTATGTTTTCAGAATGGTTTGACACAAAATTTAGTGGATGATGGAGAGGTGGCGGAGAGCGGTAATGAGGTGGCGGCACGCGATGAGGAGTGGAAGATGAGGAGCGCGAGATTTGGTGTGAGTGGCGGTGTGGTAGCAAAGAATGGCACGACGCATGTTGAAATGTGTCCACATCAATAATGTTCCAAAACCGAAATTGATGTGATCCACATCAATTTTCACCCACAGTACCAATGAATCCCCACTCTATTCAGTGTTTGGTGTAATTGCTTGTCCTCAAAGGGTGAAAAGTATAAAAAATAGTGTCATTCACTGTGTAGTATGGAGTGTGTGGCCGTTTGAAGCATAGGAGAGTTTTTTGAAGTCATGATGATGGCGGCCCATCATCTGATTGAAAGAGGGCAGTGTCATATGGTTATTCGCAATGGGGGCTTGAGCATTGTCCTTGTGCAGGACATACTTTTCCAGCTGCCTCGTCAATCCCCTCTTGTAGTGCACGGCGATTGCCGGAAAATGATCACAAAGTACTACTTCCTGGGTACTCATAACGAAAATTTCTACCATTTGCTAAATGTTTCTCATCAAATTGAGATGCAAATGCAGTGGCAAACGGTAGTACCATTGCTACTTTAACTATTTTTGAAATGAATACTCATTTTAACCTCTAAAGGCCCACGGCATTTTCACACCATAAACACTTCAATACTGCTCCCTCTAGTGCAATGAGTCAGGAGGGAAACAAAAACTTTTATTTCTACCATTAATTGTAGGATTTCAATTAAGGCTTATTAAGTAACATCCACACAAGATTTCATAAACTTTGAGTGCACAGATTGAAAGATTATAATGTTTGAAGTACAGAAAACGGTTTGTTTTTTTTCCATACGTTGAGTTGAGTGGATCAGGAGACTTTGATTTCACTTAGTGTCAAATTTTGGCACTACACAAGGTCTAAATTCATTACCGTCATGTTAATCATGATGTTAGCTCCTCGTACACCAATTTTTAGAGGTAGAAAAGGGATGTAGCATATTCAAAACAATTGTACAAGTAGCGGAGGTTCAAAAATTGCGAGTTCACATTATATTTCTTTGTGAACTAAACAAGTTATAGAATGAGATTCCAACCGGTCAATAAGAAGGTTTACACCACATCTTGCACTAGAAAAAAACAAATATAAAGATCTCTAAGTTTTGTATGGAAAAGAAGAAGTTAAATTTTGGTAGCTTGACCAACAATGTATGATGTTAATGTGCTAGTTTTCACTAAGGTCAAGACTTTTTTTTTGACAATGTGAAAGGAAATGATATTACTTGCTAGGATTGAAAATCTCACATTTGATAGAGTGTGGTGGCGAACGTTTCTGAAATTGCCGGACGTGCCTACTCTCCCCATTTGAAATTCAAAACCCTATATCTTTTTTGATAAATGTAGGATTTAGGAAAAAATTGTACTCACACGAAGTTTTAGTAATGTCCATCTACTCTAAATTTCAAAGTTGAATGTTATAAATTGACACCACAAGAACTTGAGCAAACCTTGAAGAGTCCCCCGAGGGGACTCTTGGGCCTTTAGAGGTTAATTTAGATTTGGCAATCTGGGGTTTTTATTGTCAAAATCTTATATAAAATATTGAGAATTAGATCTCTAGAAGAATCAGAAGAAGAAGAACTCCAATCTCCAAAGGAGACCGACGTGAATATAGTGTTTGTTCGTTCTCTTCACTAAGCATATGGCCACGGTACATAGGCTAGTGTCATAGAACTACTCCCCCCTCTTGAGGGTAAACACTTTTCTATACTAAGTGCTTCCCTACACTAATTGCCTCAGAGACAACAGACATGTCATCTCCCCAAGGGCTATGTGGGTCCCCACACAACGAGGCGTTGGGATCCCCACCATAATTGGGTGGACTATGGTGGTAGGCACCATGCCAGCATTAGGATTTGAACTCACAACCACCTCACCGGTGTGCCATGACCCAAACCACTACACCAAGGCCGTGGTGCTTCTAGAAGAATCAAATTTAATTGAAAAGTTCAATTAGTGCAAAAGGAGTAACGGTACTAATACAATTATACTAATTTGATCAAGTTTATTGTGCTATTACCAATGTCGTGCATGCGAGTCAGTTTCAACATTTAGGTGCCGAAATACTTATTTTTTCCTTACGTATGCATTTGGCACCATGGGTGATACCTAGGCATTACATGAGTATCACCTAGACGAAGCTCTTGTATTAACCCCATTGTAAACTAACTACGTACGAAAGTGACCTACAAGTAGGGTAGTGCTTAACATTATTTATAGAGGAGAAATCTATAAATGGGAAAAAGAAAGACAAGGGCTCCTCCTCCTCCCAAAAAAAAAACACGAGAAATTGTGGACTCCATTGGATCACCCCTTCTTCTTGAACTCAGCTTTAGCAAAAGATGATCCACCGTAGAAATCAAGTCATGGGAATAATTTCATTACACATGAGATTTGCCACTGTCACCGAGGAGAATGTTATGATGCAACATAAGTTGTGCAACAGAGTGTGCACTGATGTGAAGATGGAGGGGCCGTCCATCAAACGTTTGAAATCTTTGAATTACAATGGAGCACAAGAACATTGGTTGCCAACCTGGCGAATTAGGTTCCAACTTTGCCACATGTTGCCTTGAGGAGGGGGAGACATGAGGAAGGACAACCATTGGGATACGGGACCCTGGATCCGGGGACCCGGGGTGGTTTGTCAGCAAACCATGTTCTTCTCCTTTCTTCCCTTGTTTTCACAACATCATTCATCAACCCATTCACTGATTTTTGTAGTTTCAACAATTCCTTTATCCATGTTATTCAGGGATCTATATTCTAGAAAGATGTATGAGATGACCATTGAGTACATCAATAACGGCAAAGTTAGCATCCTTACTAATAATTGCCTGAACCTCATTGCCTGAAATGGGCCCTGACCCTCAGTAAAAAGGATTGATTAGCGAGAGTCCAGTTAAACCATGGGTCACTTGAAGGTCATCGCCCCCCAAGCCCTAGCCTCTACATTAGCACCAACCCTAATTAGTGCACCCATTTCCCACCACAGTGGCATCACTTTCTCTTTGTTGGCATGAAGACCGCTAAGAATCTTGAGCATGAGTTATGTGTACGCTGAGAATGAATAGAAGTGTGAGCCAAAAATGCATCTCACGATGAATAGAATGTCACTTGAAGGCAAAATTGGTGAGTCATAATCAACAAAGACCCTGTTAAAGGCCCCATTGGATCAAGGTGACTATTGCATGGCTCAAAAGATCATGTTGATGTCGAGGTTGCCGGCCCATTGAGGATGCTTTTAGTCACTTGTTGATCATCTTGTTCCATCTTTCTAGTAGTACAGTGGGGTACAGTTTGCTTACGAATTCTGGCCGCAGTGCAGGACAGTGAAAAAACTGGGAAACTTTGGAATGCAATAACTTGCTCAAAAATTGACGGATTTTGGAATTTCAAATTGCGTTGGAATGCTAGTGAAGTCTACTTCAATATTACAAAAAGTATATACATAAAAACTTGAAAAATGAATAAGCATTTGTATTTTCCTTATACACTATCTACCACCTAGTGCTTCCACCTCTAGCTAAGATCACTGCTTTAATACGATTGGGCATAGTTGAAATGAGGCATTTCAATTGCTCTAGAGGAACCTCATCCCATACTTTCTGAATGCATTCTATCAATTCTTGCTTATTTTGTGGCATGCTATGGTAACGAAGCCAATCTTTGAGTATCTTCCAAATGTTCTCAATTGGATTTAGATCAGGTGAGTTTGAAGGCCACTTCAACTTCTTCATGCCATAAGCTAGTCTCCAATTCTCTGCCAACTTACTTCGATGAACAGGAGCTCCATCTTCCATGAGAGTGAGGTCATGAGGATTATCGTGCATGAAATAAAACCCGCTCAAAGTGCTTTCATACACATTTTTCACAAAATGTTCAGCAGTTCTTTCTCCTTGAGGCATAATGACTAATGGGCATTTGTCAAAACCAGTAAACGCACCCCACGTCATCACAGATGTCCTTCCAGATTTGAAGGTAGGCCCCAAACATTCTGTCATATACTTTTCGTAAGGTTTGCGCCATACTCGAATTTGACGAGAATTCTTTCCAAGTTCAAATGACGATTCATCTGTCCAAATGACCTTGTACCAATCTTGTTCTGTCCAATGCTTATATTTGCGAGCAAATGCTAACCTTGTTGCTTTCTGCACTAGATTGAGGTATGGCTTCTTTGAAGCAATGCAATTTCCAAAGCCCAGATTCCGAATATATTTTCGCATGGTATTGTGATGCACCTGATATTTTGCAGCAAGACTAGTGAGATGTTGGCGTCGATCTTGTTGACA